>CM074720.1:311122936-311435436 GCA_037306005.1 Rhinophrynus dorsalis | reverse complement strand
CTCTCTCACACAAATGAAATAAATGCAGCGCTGCTGCATTGGATCTGTTTCTTGTGGTTGACTGTGGTGCCTTTCACAAAGGTGACTATTGCCTTGTGTGATCCCAGGAAAGTCCAATTTCAGCAAGTTTTACTACATCTCATAAGTGACGCAGGAACACATTAGCTAAGGATTGCAGTATGGAAGCATTGCCCAGTGTCCTATTGGGCTGCTGATCGGCCTTTCCCACAAACAGCCATGGAGACATTGATACTTACTGCAACCTCCAATATTAGTCTGATTCACGTGGGCACCAACTGGTGCTCATATATGCTGGCCATCAGACATGCCTCCCCTGTATAGCATTCAGAAGTGGAATGCAGGAGAAAGGTAATTGTAGATCCGTGGGCAACAGAACTGTTGTATGGGGCTGCAACAGCTCTATCACCCAGGTGAAAGAGTCCAAAATCTTACTTTTGGCATCACTTCTGTCTTTTGATTCCCTCCAGACTGAGTCTGTTTCATTGGATGAAAGAGAACATCACAGGATGCTCACCGATCTATGTATTTTTTCATTGTGCCTGTTGGGAAACTGATTATTATAAACAACAGGCTTAATGAGACACCTCAGCTGCCTTTTATATAGCTCTGGTGTTGGGACACACATTCTTTAGAAAGCACTGTCCCTTTTGCGGAAGATCTCATGCTAAGTGTTTTTTATTAATGTTTACATTTTATTGTACTGGGCCTTATTTGTTCATAAAAAAACTAAAGTAATTCTGGGGCATACCAACTATGCCATAGGGGGTGGAATAAAAACTCCTTTAATTGCCATTTATTTTAATGGGACTTTTAACCCCTTTAATGCTAGAGAGGTCTTTTATGCAATGAAAACAGAGCATTAAAGATCTTGCTAGCATTCAATGAGTTAAATGCCAATTTAAATTATTGTTGTTTTTTTTTCTCCCCTGTGCAGTTGGTTTCCTCAGAATTACTCCAGTTTTCGTTTGAACATAAATCCCTTAGTGGGATCTTCAAAACTAAAGGAAAAAGCCTAGGAGTCTCAACACAAGTAAAATATTATTTGACACAATGCCCAGAACAATATGGCAAGTACATCTAGCATAGCAGGACACCAGCAGGTACAATTTACAAAGACTATATATCAGGAGTGGCAATCTTGGGCTCTCCAGCTGCTGTTGGATTACAAGGTTCATTGTACTCAAGGAGCCAATGACCACCTGGGGATGATGGGAGTTGTAGTTCAAAAGAACTGCATGCTTTCCACTCTTGCTCCATACATTCATATACCATATTGCACAGGCAGTAAAGGATAAGGGAGGAAAATGGCTATAGGGGCAAGAGGAAATAATTGCTGGCCTTTGGGGTATGACTTGTGCAGAAACACTGGGCACCACTCAGGCTGAGAAGATTTACACCTGCTGCTAAGCAGAAGTGCATGTGTGTGTTTCATAATGGATAAGTCTTTGCCGGTTGCAATGTGTGGTAATACGTTGGGGGTAGAACACCACAAGAATGGGAAAGAGGAAAGAAGGTGGAGAAATGGCATCAGAGATGGAAGAAAGACTGATGGAGTCAGAGGAGTGGGAGAGGGAAAGAGAAAAATGTGGAAAGGGCAGCACAATACATGGATGGGGTTAACTGATAAGATGGATTTTAGGTGAGACATAGACATTTATAGTTGATACTTGAGAGGATTGGGTTTACTTTTCTTCTCAATTCATATTTTTGATTTATGTTCCATAGAGTTTTTTTTTTTTAAAAATAAGCAAATAAATAAAATTACCTTAAAATTGGGGTTCCCTTGAGCTCATTTTAGTGCTTTTTGTTCTAGATCAGAGAGCTGTATTGTACTTGTCTGGAAAAGAATGTGTGGGAAACTGAAGACTACAACTCTGCACTTGTCTTGCTTCGGTGAGTTCCTCCACATATATCAGAAACCTTTCCTTGAATACTTTTGGTCATGTCATGTTGATTACGGTGGCCAGCAGTAAAAAATGAGTCAAACAGTGATCCAAAACCAAAAATATTCCCTCTGTAAAGGACCCCATACCTTAAATGGGTATCAAGTAACCCAGTAAAGGGAAACTATGCGTGCTCGCTAACGTTACATGTGTACAGAGTACAGTTGCTAGTAAGGGCCAGTGACTTTCTCATTACTGTATGTAACCAGCCCAGCTTGGGGGAAAGCAACTAGAAAGGAAATGAGAGGTTCAGCTATGTCCCCTCTGTCACCCCCTGATGCAGTTGTTTTTCTCCAGAATTTCAACTCTTGAATACAGCCTTACTGGTATTTTCAGTGCTGGGTAACAGTGGGTGGAGGTGTGGGAGTGAGGTCATGTGAGGAATGTGTTAAATGGGCGGGGCTAAGGGCACCTGAGATGTAAATGCTGCCTGGGAGTAATTGTGGATAATCAGATTAACCCATCTGATTATCTTAATTAGATAATTAATGTGAATATACAGTAATAAACATTTTATTATGGTGCATTGTATACCATTTTATGCAGTTTAGATAAATATTTTATTAAAGAAAATGTATATGTCTGTATTGTCTAAATATCAAATGCCCATGCAGTACAAAGTTCAAGGTTATGGTGGTGGTTTCTGTGGGTAGAGTCAATACTCCTGCTTGCTAAATTAATATTGATTCAGTAGACTTGGTAATTATATAGTAAGTTTATGTGCAGTGTTAGTTGGAAGCTAGCAAACAGTGAAGAAGCGCTAATGCTAATTACTGCAGTCTCCTATTAGCCTTTTGTTGGCTTTACACTGAAGTCATACTCTGTTATTGCAGCTCAATACTGCTTGAACATAAATTCAATATTTTAGTGAACTAGGACCCATATTTATAAAAACTACCTGGAGTTATTCTGGAGTATACCAACTGCACCATAAGGGACAAATAAACCTTCCTAAATCATTATGCACTTTAATAGAGCTTTTTAACCCCTTCAATGCTAGAAAGGTCTCTCTATAGTATTCAAGGGGGTTAAAGGGATAGTAATGTTTCACGAAAAAAATGCATCTCCATTTATTCATCATAGAATTTGGGCTATGGAGAGTGTTATTTCAATGCTGTCAGAGTTGTAGTTCAAGTGTAATTGAATGATAAAGTATCCCCCTCCCACCAGATCTCAGCAAGTGACAGTCTTCTTACTGTGAGCATAAAGAAAACCCTGCCCCTTGACAGGTTTTTCCTTATACTCACTGAAGTTTGACCCTCTCTGCCATCCGTCCGGACAGTATTATTACTCTGAGGTGAGCAGTGTTACATCAGTAAAAGGGGAGGGAGGGGCATATTTTATCATTCAATTACTCTTGAACTACAGCTGTGACAGTATTGAAATAACCCTCTCCATGACCCAAATACGACGAAGATTAATTGGAGCTGCTTTTATTGAGAAACATTACTATCCCTTTAAAATCCCAATTACATTGTTCCCTATATTGCATTTGGTTTACTGCAGAAATCTTGATTTTGCTTGTATAAATATGTGCCATGAGGCACTATTCATCAAGCTAAAGAGATGCCATTCTGGAGCAAAAATTCTCATTGAGTTATATGTGACTTTTAACCCTCTGAATGCTCGATAGGCCTCACAATGTGTTGGAGGCCTCTCAAGCATTCAGTGAGTACAAAGCCACATTTAACCCTTTGAGTGCCAAAAAAGTATCCAGTGCATTGCAATGTAATGCGCTTGATGACTCTTTGGCATTCAAAGGGTTAAATCAATGGGAATCTGCAGAATTTCACCTCTTTAGTTGAATGACTAAATCCCTTGTGGTCTTATTCATCAAGATAAAGAGCTCCAATTCTGGAACAAACCAAGTGCACCACAGGGGAAAAATAATTTTCAACTTTGCCTTTGATTTAAAATGAGACTTTTAACCCCTAGACTTTTAACCCCTGAATGTTAGTGAGGTCTCCAGCATGTTGCAGAAGAATGAGTTGGAGTCCTCTCTAGCATTCAAGCAGTTAAACAGCCCATTTTAATCAATGAGAATTGTCATTTGGCCCCTATGGTTTGCTCCAGTATTTTACCACCTAGCTGACCATGAGTGTGACATCAAGATGTTTAGCAATTTCCATTTTTGGTGTTTTTACCACAGATTATTACGTAAATCTCCAGTGACTCATATAGCCACCCAGGAACACTCCTGTATGCTGTGGCTGCTGTCTCCTGGAATCCATGTCAAAAGGATCAGTTGATACACGACTGCCCTCTCTGTTGTGAAGCTATATACAAGAACTCTTTAACCCTTTTAAAGGGATATTAATACTTAAAATGTAAAACATATGTTGTAGGATTTATCCCCCTAAGTAAAACATGGGTACTCCCACTGCTGAAAGGTGTTTTATTCAAAAGTTATTACAGCTCAAAGTTTAATTTTTTAGGTGCAATATTACAGTGATCTGAAATTTTACAGTGGCTCTGTTGCTACACCATCCCATGGACACCTCTGGTCCCGGGACCATAAATCTCCATAGGATGGTGTAGCAACAGCGCCACTGTACAGTTTCCGGCCACTGTGATATTGCACCTAAAAAATTCAACTTTGAGCTGTAATAACTTTTGAATAAAACATCTTTCAGCAGTGGGAGTACCCTTGATACCCTTGATAAACCCTACAACATTGGAATAGCTGACTTTTAATAATTTAATAGAAGTACATGTGGCAAGACAGAGAAATAAAAAATAAATAATAATTGCATTAGAGACCAGACCTCCTCTATTCCTTTAATCCAGCTGCTTCCTGACTATAACTCCCATGTGGTGGGGAATGATGGGAATTCTAGTCTGGTAGCAGCTGGAGGGTGTCCCGTCTCCCACCACTTCCATAACCCAATACTTGCTATTGGGTGAGTTGCTAGTTACTAGTTAACCCTTTGAGGGTGTCCCGTCTCCCACCACTTCCATAACCCAATACTTGCTATTGGGTGAGTTGCTAGTTACTAGTTAACCCTTTGAGTGCCAGAGGGGTATGAAATGCATTGCAGAGCAATGTGTTGCGTACCATTCTGGCACTCAAAGGGTTAAGGCGGCTATAGCACTGGGCCTTATCACATGCAATTCCGGTGCTCAAGTTAGTAATGAGAATCAGTTCTAAGTGTATGTGTGTTATAAGAAGTTACTTCTGGTTGAAAATGTTTGTTTAACATGCTGGTACATGATAGCCAATGTGTAACTTTAAAACCACTCTTTATCTATAACCATGTATTAGCTTTGGATGGATTTACTCACAATTACTTATTTGTTTTCTTTTCCTTTAACATCTTGGATGCCAGTGGGCACAAAACAATGCACTGGCGATACACTTCTGGCATTCAAAAGGTTAAAGCTGAACTTTCACTACAATAACTGTGCCTCAAATTATTATTACATTATCATTATGCACACACTTATTTTTCTTTTTAAAGGGATAGTAATACTTGAAAATAATTTTATTTTATATTGTAGCCCTTAAAAAAACATTAAAAATGATATGTCTTATCTCCCAAACCTTTATGGTTTGGGAGATATTAGCAAGTAAAGTTCCCTTTTCCTGGCTGTTTTAGCCAAGTCTGCCATCTAGTGGACAGATTTGGAATCCGGTCCACAGATCAGCCGGCAGCTCTTTAGCAGTGCCGAGATCACGGTCTTTAAAAAGAACTACTTAATTGGAACTGTCTACAAAGTGTGCCTGGCTTGCAAGCACACTTTGTAGACCATTTCAATGAAGAAATTATTTTTAAAGATTGAGATCTTGGCACTTCTGAAGAGCCGTGGCCGGTCTATGGACCGGATTTCAAATCTGGCAGCTAGAGCAGTGACGTCACTTCAGGGGAAAGTTTACTTGCTAATATCTCCCAAACTATAAAGGTTTGGGAGATAAGACTTATATAATTTTTAATGTTTTTTAAGGGCTACAATATAAAATAAAATTATTTTCAAGTATTACTATCCCTTTAACTATAATTGCTGCTTTAATGAATAACTTTAAAGTGTTAGTAATGTCCAACAAAAATTTTTTTGCATGTAGAAGAGCTTAAAAAGCTGAGCTATATGCAAAAAAATGTATCTCTCAAACCGCTATGGTTTAAGAGATACAGGCGTTTAAAAGTTCGCTGTCTCCTACTGACAGTTGTAAAGCTGTCAGCAGGAGATCCGTGTCGGTCGACACGGAGGCGCTTGAGAAGTGCCGAGATCTCGTTACTTACACGGAATCCCTTCATTGGAATGGTCTAAAATGTGTGCTTGAAAACCAGGCACACATTTTAGACCATTCCAATGAAGGGATTCCTTGTAAGTAACGAGATTGCGGCACTTCTCAAGCGCCTCTGTGTCGACCGACACGGATCTCCTGCTGACAGCTTTACAGCTGTCAGTAGGAGACAACGAACTTTAAACGCCTGTATCTCTTAAACCATAGCGGTTTGAGAGAGACAGTTTTTTGCATATAGCTCAGCTTTTTAAGCTCTTCTATATGCAAAAAACTTTTTGTTGGACATTACTAACACTTTTTAAATGAAAAATCTGCTAGCAGCGAAAAGCTCTAACAAATATTTCTCTGTGATCCAATATAACTCACAGGTACCACGGGGAGGCGGCAGCTCCTCCCAGTAGGCTGGAACAATTCTAGGAGAAGTGCAGGGGGTGGAGCCTCCCCCTCCTCCATATCAAGCTACCTCACTTAGCCCTGCCCAGATAGATTTGTTCAAAGTCCTGGTTAGATGGCTGAGAACAGTTCTGCTTAGTTTTTAGTTATTTTATTATTTTTGTTAGATATGGAGTTTTCCAAATCCCCCCATTAGGGGGATTAACATTACTGGCTTCTCCTGGTGGACTGCCCAGTTAAAAGGTGCTGTCTGTGGACCTTTGCAGCCCTGGTAGACAATCATGAAACCCATGTTTCTGTCTCCAGGAGGAGTCTCTCTGAGGCTTCTTCCCTCTCAATGTTAATCTGAAGAAGACCTGCAAAATAAAGGTGAGCATCCCTTTGAGTGCCATGGTCCACTTGTCCCACAGTTCCCCTCCGCACAGGGTTTTTTCTGGAGTTTCTTATAGCTCCTGCACTCATTTTAGGTATTTCTGTCTGTTTTCTGGGTTTTGGGCTGTTTTGTGGTATTAAACACCTTCCCTGCCAGTTTTATTGGTTTGAGGGACTTATTTTTCATTTTCCCTTTGGATTCATGAGTTTGTATGGTTTATTGCATGTTTTATTTGTGTTTTGGGTTTTTTTGTTCACATTTTAAAACTTTTAGACTTTTTTGAATTCCGCACCTTTTACATTTACATTTACCGCACAACCGCACTTGCTTCATTGACGTCTATGGGACAGACTGCTTTGGGACATATCTCTGCAACTGTTCAGCTTACAGTGTTGAAACAGGGCTCATTTTTCTTGTCTACCCTTGTCCTGCATTTCGGTTCAAATCCTCAGTGTCTTGGGGGTCCCTGGAGGGTTTGGCCACTGTGTTTTGGGTACCTCAAGGAGCGAACTACATTTCTCATAATGCCTGTTTTGCGGGCTTTCCCCTGATTGGCTGTGAATTCGGAAGCCATTTTCTTTATCTCTTTGGCTGAGTATCCTATGCAGGGCTTGGACTCCCTTACTATCCTCCACAGGTTAACTATTCGCCTCCCAGATAAGATAGACACTTCTACTGTTAGAATGTCGAATCCAAAGGGATATGGGGCTAGACCTAAGGCTAAGGACTCAGGGGCTTCTTTGATTTCCCCCTTGCTTACTGTTCCTCATGCCAGGCTGTGCTTCCCAGAGAATACTCGGGTCACTTATGCCCTCATGCGCTGTGGACCCTGCTTCTCCACCAGGCCCTCCAGCCATGAGCAAGAGCCACACTGGGTCAAGGACTTAAAGTCCTCTATGGCACAGTTTCCTCTTTCTTCTGTGTACTCCCCGTCACGATAGAATGATGGGAATTTGCTTCCTTCCTCCAGCTGGTAGGACCGATTCAAATTAGTTAAAAAGGGTACGCCCCCAAGCTACTTCAGTTATTTTCGGTCCTACTAGCTGGAAGGACATGAGGCTGCGGCCTCTGCCGAGTTTAAAAAAAAAAAAAAAGAGAGAACAAGCGAATTTAAAATACCTGCACACACCATGCGGTTCAGCGTGAAGGGAAGCTTACAAGCAAGTCCACACGTCGACAGGTATATCGAAGCATGATATACCGAATCCGGATCAAGTGGCTGTTCACAGCATGCGGCTACAAGGTGGTCCGTTTTTTCAATTGCCTTCCTCCTGTTCACTACAGGCTGCAGGAGCGGCGTTAAAAGGATCCGTTCAGGATCGCTTACAAGGAAAGAAGTTCCCCTGTGGTAAACGTGTTCTGGCCTGCATACAAAGGCTAAGACACCTGGGGAAACGAGAGAACCAGCTTACAGCACTTTACATCATGCGGTTCAGCGTGACACGCACGCCTTTTAAGGTTGATGCTTCGCTAATCTGGACCTCTTTTATAACTTCCGGTGCTGTAGGGCGTGCGTTTCAGCAATGGAACGCACGCTGAATATAAAGGAGTCAGCAATGGCAGCAGGTAAGGAGTTTTTATTATTATATCTAGTATGGTAGATTTCTTTTTAAATTGTATAGATTAAAAGCTAAGTTTTAATATGTCCTCAAAAGCATCTACAAGTAAAGAGAAGACTGAGGCAGGACCCTCTAAAGAAGATAAGACCCCAAAAGTTAAGACTTGTTCTAATTGTGATAAAAAGTTACCACTTGCAGATAATGCTAAATTTTGCCAAGAGTGTCTTAAACAAGCTGCCATTCAGGAAGTGCCAGGGCAATTTCAGGACTTCCTATCATGGATGAAGGCCTCTATGCAGGAGACCTTCTCAGCAATGCAGGAGTCCATAGTCCCTAGGAAAAGGCAAAGATTAGATGACCCTGGGGAAGGCACTTCTTCCCCAAGGTTGGAAAATAATGATGACAGAAATAGTCAGGGGCCTTCTGAGTTCTCTACTGATGAAGAAGAAGGGGAGATTGTGGAAAACTCAGGCGACTTTTCCTTAGATAAAATTGACAGTTTTCTAAAAGCTATACGTAAAACTTTAGGTCTAGTAGAAGAACAAAAGGACTTAGGGATCATGGACACAGCTTTTTTAGGTAACAAAAAGCCTACTCTAAGTTTTCCTGTCCATCAATCAATTTCGGATATTATTACGGAAGAGTGGAGTAAAATCGATAGGAGGTCATCAGTTACTAAAAGGTTTGCTAAAATGTATCCTTTTGATATAACCGGTGTTAAGAATTGGTCAACTCCCCCCAAAGTTGATGCGGCTGTTTCCAGATTAGCCAAACACACCACCATACCTCTGGAGGATGGATCTTCACTGAAAGACTCTATGGATAGAAAGATGGAATCAGCGCTTAGAAGACAATATTCACTTATTGGCAGTAACATACAAATAGCCACAGCTCTAGCATGTGTATCTAGAGCTATGCGGATATGGATCAATACTCTGGATGAAAATATTGAAGCTGGTACGTCTAGATCAAAGTTATCCAGAGAACTGTCAGTTATCAAGGAAGCAAATAATTTTGTCTGTGACGCCTCTATTGATGCAGTTAAGTTGGGTGCGAGATCCTCGGCGCTTTCTGTATCTTCAAGAAGAGCGCTGTGGCTTAGGCCCTGGGGTGCGGATGCTTCTTCAAAGAACAAGCTTGTTAACCTTCCCTTTAAGGGGGACATGTTGTTTGGTGAACAGCTGGAAGACATCATTAAGAAGGTATCAGGAGGAAAAAGCTCCTTTTTACCTCAAGAGAAGAAGAGGAGATCCCCCCCCAGAACAGCTGCATTCAAAAACAAATCTTATTCATTTCGTGACTCCAGAAGATATCAGGGAAGACCCTATGACCAAAGGAAGCAAAACACATACCAATCTGCAAGGGGGGGTTATCGCAGAGATTTCCCAAAAAAACAGCAGATCAAAAAAGAATTCTGAAGAATGGCGGGACCTCTTTCCAGAACAGATAGGGGGTCGCCTACACCTGTTTCAACATCGTTGGCAAACATCGGACAGATGGGTCCAACAAATCCTGGAAAGGGGTTATCCGCTTCCCTTTATACAGACCCCAACAACACACAGATTCAAGTCATCCAGGATTCCATCCAGCAAAAAGAAGAGAAGCCTCTTATTTCACGAGCTCAAAATTTTACAGCAGAAAGGAGCTATTCAGCCAGTACCGATGGAACAGAAGTTTTCAGGAATCTATTCTGTCTTATTCATGGTTCCAAAACCTTCAGGTTCGGGCAGAACAATTCTGGATTTGAAGAAGCTCAACACAAGGCTGGTAACAAAAACTTTCAGGATGGAATCAGTATCAACAGTAATAAGATCAGTACTCCCAGGGAACTTCCTCGCCAAGATAGATCTGCAGGATGCATTTTTCCACATTCCAATAAGAAGGGAACATCAGAAGTTTCTGAGGTTTGCCCTGGGAGAACAGCATTTCCAGTTCAAGGTACTGCCGTTCGGTCTATCTACAGCCCCCAGAGTATTCACGAAGATTCTGGCGGCCGCCTTAGAGCCATTAAGAGAAAAAGGAATATTGATCATCCCATACTTGGACGACCTTCTCTTGATAGCTCAATCAAGAACTCAAGCCGTTGCAAACACAGAATTAATAGTAAATCATCTCGCAGACCTAGGTTGGATGATAAATTTTCAAAAGAGTCATCTGGTCCCCACTCAGGAATTGACATTTATAGAAATGAGATTCAACACACGAACAGCAGTGATCAACCTGTCAGAAGAAAGGATAAACAGCATCCTAAAGAAAGTGAAGAAGTTCAGACAAAGAAAGAGTCACATAGCGCACCAGTTCATGAAGTGTCTGGGAAATATGATGTCGGCAATTCAGGTAGTCCCATGGGCAAGGTTCCATGCAAGACATCTGTAGTGTTATTTTCTAGAACACTGGAACAAACATCATCAGGATCCATACCAAAGGATAAAATTGCCAGCAGAGGTGCGTCAGGACCTGTTGTGGTGGACAAACAGAAAAAACCTAGAAAGAGGAACATCACTACAGGATCCAGTATGGAACATAGTGACGACAGATGCCAGCCCTTTAGGATGGGGGGCGGTCTGGGAAAGCAAAATAATCCAAGGATTTTGGAACGAGAAAGAAAAAGAGCTGCACATAAACTTATTAGAGATCAGAGCAATAAGATATGCCCTAATCCACCTCAAACAAAACCTGAGGAAAACAGCTGTACATGTCCGGTCAGACAACATGACAGCGGTCATGTACATTCGAAATCAAGGAGGGACAAGAAGTCCAGGCTTAAACAGAGAGGTATCTCAGATATTCCTTTGGGCAGAGAAAAATCTAGAGGCACTTACAGCCTCCCACATAGCGGGAGTACAGAACATACAAGCAGACTATCTAAGCAGGAACATAATTCACCCGGGGGAATGGTCCCTGAATCAGGAAGTTTTTCTTCAGATCATCAGAAGAATGGGGACTCCAGAAATAGATCTAATGGCGAATCTGCAGAATCGCAAATGCATTCGGTTCTTTTCAAGAGGGAAAACAGAGGGAGCATTAGGCCAGGATGCATTGAAGCATTCCTGGAATTTCTCCCTAGCATACATATTTCCCCCTATTCCTATAATAAGGGAAGTTCTCAGGAAAGTGATAACAGACAGGGCGGAAGTCATTATGATTGCCCCAAAATGGCCGAGGCGCATTTGGTATTCGGACCTTGTCAGACTATCCAGTCAGAAACCTTGGAAACTACCAGACAGAAAAGACCTACTGTCTCAGGGACCCCTGCTTCATCAAAACCCCAGTTTTTTCCAGCTGACAGCCTGGAGATTGAGCGGCAGGCTTTATTAGCCCAGGGTATTTCTAAAAAAGTAGCTGAGACCATCCTATCTGGTAGAAAAAAATCAACTCTCAAAATTTATGATCGGATATGGAAAACTTTTAGAGTATGGGCTATAAAGAATGGGATTCACAAGCATCAGGTTAATGCTCCTGTAATTCTTGAATTCCTGCAAAGAGGTTTTGACATGGGTCTGAGTCCAGCCTCTATCAAAGTACAAGTGTCTGCCCTTTCAGCAGTTATGACTAGGCACTGGGCAGAAGATAGCCTGATTAAAAGATTTGTTAAGGCTATAGAGAAATTGCGTCCCAGGTTCAGGGAAGTAGTCCCAGCCTGGGATCTAAATTTGGTCCTCACTCAGCTCATGGATTCTCCTCTTTATGAGCCCCTAGAAGAAGTATCACTAAGACACTTAACTTGGAAGACAGTCTTTTTAACTGCTATCACTTCAGCTAAAAGGGTTAACGAACTACAGTCCCTGTGCTGTCAGTCACCCTATCTAGTTATCCATCAGGATAAAGTTGTCCTTAGATTAAAGCCATCATTTAGAGGTAAGGTAGTCTCCGAGTTTCACCAGAATCAGGAAATCATTTTACCCTCATTCTGTTCCTCCCCAATAGGAGTAAAAGAACAGAGGTTACACTCCTTAGATGTAGTAAGGTGTATTTCCATTTATCTTCAAAGAACAAAAGAATTTAGGAAATCAGATAACCTATTCCTACTATACATGGGTAAAAGAAAAGGTTCAGCAGCGTCCAAGCAATCTGTGGCCAGATGCATCAGGCAGTGTATCATTTCTACTTATAAAGAGGCGCGATTAGTGCCTCCCCTCAAGTTAAAAGCCCACTCCACAAGGGCAATGGCCACCTCATGGGCAACAAAGGCTAACGCTACTCCTCAAGAGTTATGCAAAGCAGCCACTTGGAAGTCAATATCTACTTTCATCAAGCATTATAGGCTGGATGTAGAAGCCTCTGCTGATGCCAGATTTGGACGAGGAGTACTGCAAGCAGCAATACCACATTAAGGGGTATGGATTTTTGACTATACATGCTTAACCTATCATATTTTGCCTATAATTTTGTCTCCCTCCCTACTTGTGTTTGCTTGGGTATTTTCCCATCATTCTATCGTGACGGGGAGTACACAGAAGAAAGAGAGAAATTTTACTAACCGATATTTCCTTTTCTTCTGTGTATCTCCACGTCACACCCACCCTTAACCTTATTTATGCTATATTTTTCAGCTTGGACAAACCGGTATAACTGAAGTAGCTTGGGGGCGTACCCTTTTTAACTAATTTGAATCGGTCCTACCAGCTGGAGGAAGGAAGTAAATTCCCATCATTCTATCGTGACGTGGAGATACACAGAAGAAAAGGAAATATCGGTTAGTAAAATTTCTCTCTTTCCCTTCAGGGGGTCCTCAAGTCTTGGAAACCATCTACTGTGTTCAGGTTTGTGGCCCCTAAGGCCCTGGCATTCCTGATTGATCAGATTCCTCTGAGGAGGATTCATTTGAGGAGTCAGAGGATGCGAGTGTGCAGAAGGGGCTTCTTCCCATACTTATGGTGACCCATTTGAGGCTGACCCTGAGCCCTCTGCTGAGGGTCTCATCAAGCTGGTTTTGAATACCCTACACATTCCTGTTAACCCTGTAGAGACTCAGTTTACTTCTGATCTCTTTAAAAGTGCAATAAGTCCCATACTATGTTTCCGCTTAATTCCACTCTAGATCAAGTTATCGTGGACAAGTGGAAGACTCCAGACTAGTGTCTTGCTCTCTACAAGAGATTCTCTAAGCTGTACCCTTTTTCTGAAGCAGCCTTGATTCAGTAGGCTACACCTCCTTAAGTTGATCCCCCTATTTCCAGACTGTCTAAATCCACTGCTTTGCCCTTAACCCTTTGAGTGCCAGAGGGGTACGGAACTCATTGCTTTGCAATATGTTCCATATCCCTCTGTCACGCTAAGGGTTAAGGATTTAACTGATAGGAAGTTTGAGGCTATCCTGAAGTCTACCTTCGCTGCTGTAGGTGCTTCATTAGCTTTTGTGTGGGTTACCAGAGACATTGCTGTTTGGACTGAACCACTTACTGACACTGTCCCCAAAGGTGCCCCTAAATAGGACCTTTTGGCCATTTTAGCCAACATGTCTGAGGTTCAGAGCTATGTAACGGATGCCCTCTTTGATGCTCTCAGGTTAGAAGCTAAGAGTTTTGCCTTTTCTGTGGCTGCCAGAAGAACTATATGCCTAAAGGGATAGTAATACTTAAAATGTAAAAAAAAAAATATGTTGTATATGTTGTAAAACAAGGGAACTCCCACTGCTGAAAAAGGTTTTGTTCAAAGGTTATTACAGCTCAAACTTGAACTTTTTAGGTGTAGTATCACAGTGGCCTGAAATTGTACAGTGGTGCTGTTGCTACACCTTCCTATATACAGCTCTGGTCAGTTGACCGTAAATCTCCGTAGGATGGTGTAGCAGTAGCGCCACTGTACAATTTCAAGCCACTGTGATATTGCACCTAAAAAATTCAAGTCTGAGTTATAATAACTTTTGAACTAAACACCTTTCATCAGTGGGAGTTTCCTTTGTTTTACTCAGGGGGATAAACCCTACAACATTTTTTTTTTTTTTTTTTTTTTTTTTTTTTTTTTAAACATTTTAAAGGGATAGTAATGTTTCATAATAAAAGCAGCTCTAATTAATCATCATAGTATTTGGACTTTGGAGAGTGTTATTTCAATTCTGTCAGAGTTGTAGTTCAAGAGTAATTCAATGACAAAGTATCCCTCTCCCGGCCCTTTTACTGATGTAACACTTTTCAGCCAGAGACGAAGGGAGGTGCCCAGGTAGACTGCAGAGAGGGACAATCTTCAATTAAGATAAGGGAAAAACCTGAAAAGCTTGTCAAGGGGGGGCAGGGCTTTCATTGTTTTCATTGTAAGAAGATTGTCCCCTGCTGTTATCTGTCTGGTCTTACAACCAGATTCCCCTTCTGAGAAGAGATGGCTTACACTAGGTAAAAGGGGCGGGAGGGGAAACTTTGCTTGTGAATATCTCATAAACCATAAAGGTTTGAGAGATAAGACTTATATCATTCTTCATGTTTTTTTAATGACTACAAAATAAAATAAAGTTAAAACGAAGTATTACTATCCCTTTAAGATTTGGTCTGCTGACTTAACTAAGAAGTCACTTAGTCACTGGAGGTTAGAGCACTTTGTTGCCTCAGGTTCCCAAATGTCAAATCAGAGATCGATATCTAGCCAATGACATCGCTCCAGCTTACAGACAGACAGCCTCTGGAATCAGAGGAGGCTGTATAGAGGAAGGGGAGCAGAGGAAGAGTGACAGACAGCGGTACAGAGCAGGTAACCTCAGTCTGTCCGGACGTGCACTCTTTAGACATTAATTTTAGGCTAAATAGGGTAAAAAAAAAAAATAATAATAATAAAGAAATCCACCTAGTCGCTATACAGCATAACATTTAAGACACATTTGTATAGGGGTGCTAGATCCCCTTTAAGGCTCCCATTCCACATTAGGACCTTAATCTGGTTTTAGGTGTTTTGCAATGTCCTCCTTTTGAGTCTATGGCTACCATTCCTCTACGTCTTCTGACGTGGAAAATGGCTTTTTTCTTGGCTCTCTGTCCGCAGGGTTGCTGAACCGCATGCTTTGTCCTGCAAACCACCTTTCCTGGTGTTTCACAAGTATAAAGCTGTTCTTCGTACATCCAAGAATTTCTTCCTAATGTGGTCTCTGGGTTCCACATAAGTCAGGAGATTGTTGTGCCTTCCTTTTGTCCTGAGCCTATCCTGAGGGATCTCCACTTGTTGGATGTGGTACATTGCCAAAAATTCTATGTGCACCATACCAAGTCTATTCGTAAGTCTGATGCTTTATTTGTCATCCCTGAGGGTCCCAGGGCTGGTTTGCCTGCCTCCAAGGTGACTTACATCCTGGATTAAGTTTACCATCCACAAGGCTTATGAACTCAGAGGGAAACCTGTTCCCTTCCGCATTGTAGCACACTCCACTAGGTCTTTGGGGCCTCATGGGCCTACAAGAATCAGGCCTTTGCTGAACAGCTGTACAACACCATGTGGATGTTTTGGCTTTGGCTGAAGCCAGCTGTGGCAGGAAAGTCCTGGAGGCAGTTTTGCCTGTCTAGGACTTTTCTCATTCTGTATCTTTTTGCTCTTTGACTGTTTCAGCCCTGTTGGCTCTAGTTCTTGTATGATGTGTTATGTTATTCATTGTCCATTGACACTTAGTTTGGGCTGTTCCGTGTCCTGGATAGTCCATGGGAACTCTGGTATCATGGGGACTGGCGCTTGGTCCTTTCCTTCTTCTGGGAGCTCAATGTTGGTTCATCCCCATGGAACCCGTGAGTTAGTCCATATAGCTTACAGGTCTCCCACCCAATGAAAGGGACCATGCTGGGTCTCCTGTGGCTGGACGTGGGAGTCCTCTTGAGGTCATCGCTCACAGGAGTTTTCCTCTCTTCCTTCTTGCTATCTTACTTGGTATGTTTTTTCTCAAATCTTTCTGGGTGGGGCTAAGTGAGGTAGCCTGTTATGGAGGAAGGGGAAGCTCCACCCCTGCACTTCTTTTAGAATTGTTCCAGCCCACTGGGAAGAGCTGTCGCCTCCCAGTGGTACTGTGAGTTATATGAACTAAGAGAAAAGCATTTAACAGGTAAGACTAAAATCCTCTTTTAATTTACCTTACCATACCTTTGCAGCTGGAAACTTACAACAGATCTCTACCAGCAGATTATAGTTTCTAAATATCTTTTGACTTTTTTTTTTTTTTTTTTTTTTTTTTTTTTTTGCTTTTGTTTAGTATGTTGGCTAAAGATGAGCTTGTGGCTACACTTCAAAAATGCATCGATGTTTTAAAACCGTATTCTGGAAAAATGCTTGGTAGTGCATTGGAGAAGTTGGAGGAGTTCCTGATCCTCTTCCAGAATCTTGAAGGTAAATGTCTAGAACAGACTTACCATACAGGCAGGAGACAGAGAAATAATTCATGGAAATGGTGGAGTTCCAGCCACCTGTGTACCATGGGAACACCTTTTGCTTGCAGCTCCTGGAATTAATATAATAACTTTTGTAGTTCATCTCTCCCCATTGGTCAGGAACAACTAGATCAGGGATTTCCAGACTAGAGAGGTCTTCAATGCAAAAGAGTATCCAGATTATCGTACCTGGGAACTCCTAAGGTTTGACCTTGAGACTCAAAATTTTGATCTCAGAGTGAAAGGATAAATTCTCAGTGTAGGACAATCCAGTGATACCCACTACATGATATGCACTTATTAACCTTGCTTAGACTATAGATTGGTGCCATTTATACAAGGAAGGCAGTGGGAGACCTTTTGCTTAGCTACTGTGTATTCATGGAGTTACATCTCTTAACTTGTAGCATTTTAATGGTTGCTTGAGGACTGATCTGATCTTCCTTGGGTTAGAGCAAGCAGGGGAATATTGACTAAAGTCCAGGTTCTTGGGAATGTTAAGGGTTAATATTTTAGAGGTCCCATGTTCAGCTCATTTTGAAAGGGAAATTAATACTTTGGTATAAAAATGTCTAAAATTGTAGATATTAACAACGTAAGTAGAATAAGCTACTTCCCATTTCTCAAAACTGTATAGTTTTTGTGTTCATAGCTTTTAAAGTCCCCCCCTCCGTCCTCTTTCTCATACTTCAGAGCTGTAGCTGACAGAGGCAGATCCTAGTCCCGTGACCGGCGGAGGCTTTTCAACCTGGTTTGCAAGCACACTTTTTTGACCGTTCTAACGAAGTATTTCTTCATAAATGTCACGATTTAGGCTCCCAGTCCCGAGGATCTGCCTCTGTCAGCTAGAGCACTGACGTATGAGAAAGGGGAGGGAGGGGGGAACTTTAAAAGCTACAAAAACAAAAGCTATACAGTTTTGATAAAAATGAAGTAGCTTATTGTACTTATATTGTTAATATCTGCAATTTTAGATATTTTTATACCAAAGCATTACTATCCCTTCGTTCCCAGGCATGCATATTACCTTTATTTGAATGCTAGGTAGTAATAGCTTAAGACTAAATTATTATTAACTTTCTAGTTAATATATATAATTTTTTTTATTTTTTTTTCTTAGAGTGGGCTAGCTTATGACAGGACATATTTTACTAAACACTTACAGAACACTTGGCAATATGTATGTAAGCAAAGTGGTCCACACCAACTGCGCCACAGAGGACAAGTAAAAATACCCTTTGGTTTAAATGGGGTTTTTAACCCCTAAAATGTTAGAGGGACTCCATGTACTCAACAGCTGTATTTAAATAAACAGGAATTTGGGGGTTTTATTTTGTCTCCTATGGTAAAGTTAGTTTCCTCCAAAATAGCATCACTTTGCTTTAAAGGGATAGTAATGTCCAAAAATAAATGTACATCCGATTGTTCAATGTAATTGAAAATCCAAATAAAAGTTTCCGCCTCCTGCCCCTTTTCAGCACGTCATGCAGAGTTCCTTCAGATCCAAAAGCTGTTTGGTTGACCAGACAGATCACACAACCAGGGGCAGTATTGTGTGTGTGTGTCAGTGTAAGGAAAACTCTAATCCCCTTGAAGAAGGAGGGCAAGCTTTTTCTTATGCTGACACAATATTGTCCCTCGTTGTGACCTGTCAGGACCAGTTTTTGGATCCGAGGGAAGTCCGTATAACGTGATGAAAAGAGACGGGAAGGGCAAACTTTTAATTGGATTTTTATGCCGAATATGAAGGTAAGGGAATTTCAGAACATGCTCTTCATAATAAAAAAAAATTGGCCATTACTATTCCTTTAATACATACATTCCATTTTGTGAAATATTTCAGTCTTCCTTATTTGTAGATGCACAACAACTGCACATACACTGTCTGCTATATTGGTCTGGTTCTCCTGTCCAGCATTACTTAAAGGGAAAGTAATATTTCATTTTAAACCCAGCTTAGATCATTCAACAGAACTAATAGTACTGCTTCCTGATGCTCTTATTCTTCAAAAGTTTTAGTTATGATGTAATTATATGCTGAAGTTGATACCGCACTCCCCTTTTCACGACGTCAGCATTTCAGTCTGAGATCTGATAGCGGATCACAACGATAGACAATCTCAGTTAGTATTAGGAAAAAACTGCCCTCCTTCGACAAGGAGGGCAGGTTTTTCCTTATACTGACTAAGGGAATAGTGTCCCTTGGTGTCATCTGTCCGGTCAACTGACTGGACTTCAGATCTGAGAGGAGGTGGCTTAGGATCAGCAAAAGGTTTGTGAGGGATCAACTTCAGCATATAATTGCCTCGTAACTAAACAGTTTTGAAGAATAATAGCATCAGGCAGCAGTACCATTCATTCTGTTGAACATCTGAGCTGTGTGTAAAATGAAATATTACTATCTCTTTAAATCTGTTCTGTGGAGCCCACTGTGTTTAGATGGGGTTCCACAGAATACAAGCTGAGTATTACTGAGCTTGATAATAGTAACTAAACAAAGGGTTAATATATAACTTCAAATTAATAAAGGCCCACAGAGCCGGCCCTTACATGGGTCCTGGTGGGTCCATGGGACCCAGGTGGCACTTTGACAGGGGCAGTAATTTTCCGCCCCAAGGCATAGTCTTTCAGGTGCCAGGTCTGTGTCCCACGTCGCCCCCCACCGGGGCAATAAAGGAAATCTGCTCTTGCGCTGTGGCTGAGTGGCTTGCTCAGTGGCACCACCGTCCATGACAGACATGCACTACTTAGTGTGCTCAGATCAGTGCTCACAGGCAGCCTCACAGCCTACCTACACGCACCACCACCAGCCGATTAAAGAGGAGCATATTTGCTCTATGTGGCTGGTTGGGGTGCATGTGTGGAGAGAGAGAGCGGTGACGGCAGCGCTGTGACGCATGGATGCACATGTGGATTGTGAGACTGAGTGAGCTTACCCAGCTTGGGGTAGGTACACTGGACGCTCTATTTGTTTTACACTTTAGGTGCTAGAGATGTGATTTGTCTGGTGATCACACTAGCCCACAAGGTTTAAAGGAACATAAAGGGTTTATATGTGGTTAATTGTTATACGTGCCGCAAAACCGCAGCATGCTATAAAACGTTTTACAGATCTTATTTTTCCACCCTTTGAATACCAGAGAGGTAGCCACTCTGGCACTCAGAGGGTTAAATTGTGTGCATGTGTTGTGATTTAACCCTTTAGATGCATAATGGGACATATGGCTATACTTAGTAAATCTGGAACCAAACATTTAGCCCATGGGGCTGATATATTTGGAGCAATTCTGGAGACCAGCTGCCACGTGGGGGAGGGAGGGGGGCACAAATATAATTTCCATTTGTTTAAAAGTTTGGTTTTTTTTTTTGTTTTTTTTTTTTAAATCCCTTGTACACTAAAGAGGTTTTGAGACCACTCTAGTACTCATGGAGTTAAATCCCCATATAAATGTATAGGGATTATGATTCTTCCCTTCCACACAGTTGTCCTATGTGCACCTTTTTTTTTTTTTTTTTTTTCCTATTCATACATGGGGTGAAATTGTTTTTTTGTCCAAGATTTATTAAACGTAATTCTTGAGATACACATGACACAATGTGCATGGGAATTTAGGAATTTTTATTTCTCCTCTATGGTACAGTTGGTTTACTCCAAAATAACCCAATTTGCTTTAATAATTATAGACTAAGATGGGCTATAGTGGTCAGAGGGTCTGTCTGTGGGCCTTATTTATCAAGATAAAGAGGTTCTGGAGAAAAACAAGTGCACCACAGACAGTTGATTTAAACGCAGTTTTAACTCCTTAAATACTAGAGTGGTCACCAACATGTTGTGAAGAAATACACTGGATACCTCTCTAGCATTCAAATGGTTAAATAATTAGCAGAGTTTCTTTCCTGCCTATGATGCAGATGGTCTGCTCCAGAATTGCATCTCTAGTGCTTAACCTTAGTGCAATGTCTTGGATACCTCTCTCTGGCACTCAAATGGTTATTGAATGAGGTCCTTGTGTATCTGTCTCCCATTTTCTGTATATCTCTCTCTCCTATATCAAACATGCTTTTGTTTCCATCCCTTTCAAACCATCCCAATTGTCCTGGTCCTTAAGCCATTCAGTGCCAGAGGGGATTGCAAGGCAATGTATTGGTTATCCCTCTGGCATCGGTAGGTTTAAAGGGTCATGTCATGAGGGAAGTGGGGAGTGTATGCATGCAGCATAGCTGTGTAAGACCTGTCATGTAGAAATTCCTGCTTAAGCTGATTTTTGAAACTGGATCTGTCACTTTGAATTTAAATCTTCATATCTGAAAACTTCTTTCAGAACTGCCTTTGAGTTCTGTTTGAATGCATCACTTAGTTTAATTAGCATATGAAACTACACTGAAAACTATTATTTGCATACACTGGCATATGGTACCGCACACAGAGAGCCATTAAAGTATGAATATATCCTTAACTACGTTTCTGCTGATCTTTTGGCTAACATAATACATAGGCAGCTATCAAATATGCCCTGGCAAGAGGTGAACAGCTGTGTATTACAGGGCATGCTAGTTTTTCTGCTGCTCATTAAGGAGAGCCTTGTGTCATACTCTCTTGAGTGTAATTCTCATTTTTCTACTGACCTTTGTGATTGCAGTTCTGTACTTCCAGTATAATATAAATATACATCAGGGTTTCTTAATATGCTCCCGGCATTGCTGGATTGAATAGTCCTCTTTCTCTGTCGTCCAGTACAGGTTACTGATAACTCTGGGAGGTGATCCGCCCCTTAGTAGGCAGGAACAATTCTCAAAGTGTATGCAGGGGGTGGAGCCTCCCTTCCCTCCTAGGCTGCAGCTAGCCAGTCAGCTCCAGAAACATTTTTTCCTTGGTGAAGACAACACCAGGCTGAGAACAGTTCTGCTATAGTTTTAGATTCTTTTTTTTTTCTGTTAGATATGGATGTAACGGATACTAGGAAGGGACCGGGTCGCCTTCCGCCGTCGATCCCGGGTCTCTTCTTCTCGACGCCGGCCTGGCGCCGTTGGATGCCCCGGTCAAGCAAATCAACTTTCTGGTGGTCGATTCGAAGTGGCGTCGAACCCCGGGATGGCCGACTCTACCTCGAAGGATGCGGATACCGGAGGGGTCACGGCTCTCGAACGTTCGCAGGACTGGAGCAGGGAAAAGTGTTGCAGGAACCAAAGTAGCTGTATTCCAGACATTCGAACACTCCGGTGCTTGACTCGAATGTTGTAGCTTGTACAGGAAAACCGCAAGGCAGAGTCCACGTTGCCGCCTGACAGGATACGAAGTCCAGTAGCGGGATCCTGGCAGCAGACGGATGAACAATCTAGGAACCTGGGCTCAGATGGGCGGCAGAGTGGCCACTTTAACCATAAGAACATAAAGGACTCCAGGACTCTGGTTCACTCCAAACATGACACACTTTATTGAACGAATAGCACATCTTTTATACAGTAAAACACAATACCACAATGGGATGGGAAGGGCCAGGTATTCTAATACATACTTGGCCCAAGAACCAATCAGACACTATAGGCATATAACACAAGGGACAAAAGACCAATGGTAAATGGAGACAAAGGGCCAATGGCAGAGGGCGACAAAAGGGCCAATAGCAGTTTAAGGACAAAGGGCCAATGGCAAGTGACCTTTTGTTCCACAGTACTGCTAATGTTAATACAAACAGATCGGATTAATTCTAGACAGAGACAAAGGCTTGATTGGCGGGAATACACATTTAGGGGACTAGGCCAGGGGTTGAAGCACGTACACACTAGTTTGAATATGTGGCTTCAACCCTGGCCAATCAGTGTGCGCAGTGAGTCATTCGTCGACCAATCCGGTGTCGACTCACTGCCTCCGGTTTCCCACGTTCGAGGCGGCATTGATGCCTCAAACAAAGGAACCAGGGAACCACCGGCTTCTATTCGGTGATTGTGTAGCCCTCGCACATATTGCATACGATATAACACATTCAACATACATTAAACATGCGACATTCGACAATACATAAAACATCAGTCTTTTAACATAGATAATGGGTGGCCAGTTCACATGTTAAAGCCCCCAACTGAGTTCAAACAAGGCCAAAGGGCCATAGTCTTTAGGTAAATCATTCGAGGTCCAGACAAGGGCTCAAGTAATGGATAAGATCCGTTACAATGGAATACCACCATTAGGCGGATTACCATGACTGACAATTCCCTTAGATGTGGCTAGCTCTGTATCCAGGTGCTTTTCGTGGACCTTGGGGGGGAAATCTTGATTCCCCAGGAGTTACCCACTGAGGTACTTCTTGCTCCAGGGTAATCTGAAGACAGAAGATCTGCAGGAAAGGTGAGCTACCCTTTGAGTACTGCAGGTCCACTTGTCCCACAGTGCCCCTCCGCACAGGGGTGTATTCATTGGAGTTACTATTGCACACTTCTGCACTTGGGTATATCTGTATGTCTTTTTGGGTGTTTGGACCAGGTTTATGTGGTAACTTAACCCTTTAACTGCTGGTTTGGCACTTTTTTTGGGTGGGGGTTGACACTTTTCCTACTGGGTTAGTATTTTTTTGGGTATCCTCACATGATCTATTGATGTTTTACACTTTTTAATGTTTTACTTTAAAATTTGTAAAAATTGTGTGCTGCGCCTTTAAGGAGCACTTTACTGCATAGACGCCATTGCTCCATTCACTCCTATGGGACTGTACTGTTTGGGACGTATCTCTGCAACCTAGCGAATTCAGAGATGGCTCATTTTACTTGTCTGCCCTTTCTTTATCATCCGGTTCATGTTTCTAGTGTGTTGGGGGGCTCAGGGGGCTTCGAGCACTGTTTGGGGTACTTTTTGGGAAAAACGACATTTCCCATGAGCATTTGCTTCACGCCCTTGTTTCTGATTGGCTCCTGCCGTGGCAGCCATTTTGTGAGCTTTTCTGGGCGAGTATCCTACGCACGGCTTGGACTCTCCCTCTCTCCTCTGCAGATTAACCCTTCGCCTGCCAGATAAGTTTATTTTAGCGATTCCTGGGATGAAACTTTAATCCTACATACTGTAATTGGGTGATGTATTGTGCATTTGGTTATTTGACACTGTGAGAATGTTTATACCGCTGGAGCTTGGGGCTAGACCTAAGACTAAGGCTGGGGTCTCTGTATCCCCCATTGCGCATTGCTCTTCCTGTCACTCAATGCTACCTAGAGAATTCTCAGGTCACTTATGCCCAGCATGTTCTGATGTCCCTTACAGCATTCCAGGGACCTCCAGCCATGCCATAGAGCCAGCTTGGGTGCAAGAGTTCAAGGCTGCGACTAGTGACCTTAGGTCTATTGCAACTTTTTCCATCACAGGGGGCCTTTCAGTCTTGGCAGGCCCCCTCCTCTGTCAGATCTTCCCTGCCCAAACCTCAGGGAGTACCGGACGTGTCAGATTCCACTGAGGAGAAACTGCTGGTGGATTCAGATGTTGAGGAATGTTATAGTGCTACTAGTGCTTCACTGGCATGGACCTTTGAATACACTGCACACCTTTGAGGAAGTTTACTAAAGGCTGAAATGTATACCTGAGGTTTTGCTATGTTTTTTGTGCAGAGAAGATTTGTATGACATTTCAGCACTGGACCATCTGTGGGAAGGACCAGACTGGCACATAGGAGTGGAAAATATTACCGAGCAGCACCATCCCCAAGAATTAACTACAAATGTTTACTCATTTGCAGTGTCGCTGGTCACACCTCTTATGTTTTGCAGTCCCCCCCAAGTGAAACAGTATCCCAGTCATGGGCATTTGCTGTCCATGAGTGAGCATCCCCTGAGGGGAGAGTATCACCAAGAATAAACTACTTATTTGACACATTTTTAGTGTGCACTTGTAACAGCTTTTTTAATCAGCCCCAAACTAGCTATCAAAGGAGTAACTGGAAGTCACTAGGCCCTGGTGCAAAATTGCCATGGGCCAGGCCCCCCCACCACCACATTGCCCCCATTGGGTATCTCCACACTGTCCCCCAACGTCCACCTCTCCACATTCCCCCAATGTCCTCCTCTCCATATTGCCCCCAATATCCATCATTCCACATTGCCCCCAACTCCCCACATTGCAGCCAATATCCACCTCTCCACATTGCTCCTAATGTCCTCCTTTTCACATTGCCCCCAGTGTCCGTTTCCTACCTCCCTGGTGGTCCAGCGGCGGGGCAGTAGAAGTATGAAGACCTTGTGCTTCAGCGCAGACCTCTCCAGTACTGCAGAGCGCTGGGAGGTGGTGTCATCTCCCAGTGCTCAGCATTACAAAAGTGCCGATGAGGAAGAGCGCCGCTAATTGATATCTGTGATGCCGGGCGGGGGAGTCACAGGGGGCGGCCGGGCCCCTGGAGTGATGGGCCTGGTCGCAGGTGCGACCACTTTTGTTATACCACTGCTAGCTATGCTGAATGCTAAAGTACAGCAGTAACAACCTGCACGTTTTGAGGAGGCAGTTTTTTCGTCGTTGTTGGATTTTTGTTTCTAGAGAGTTTTCTAGTAGTCCGTTGACCATCAGATCAATCTAGTGATTCAATGTAATTGTATCACTGTAGCACCAACACCAAATGTTCTGTTCTTTATGATACCTTAAACATTGTATCATTTCTGTATTATATCAATGTGTTTTTTTCAGACACTGACAGTTTCCTGGAAATAGATCCCGGGAGCTCAGTGTCAGGGGCATAAAGTTGTTAACCTTTTGAGTGGCAGAGGGGTACGCAATGCATTGCATACCCCTCTGGCACTCAGAGTAAAAAAAAAAAAAAAGCAAAAATGGAAAAAATAAGAAGTTTAGGCAAATTGACTTTACATATTATGTTCTGTCTTTTTCACAACAGAACATGGTGCAATAGAGCAATACTGATATGTTCTGTGTGCATTCATATAAATAAGAAACATGGTCATTCTTATGAAAAGCATAGAGATGTGTCCACAGAGCATGATGAGAATCAATCCTAATAGCGCTAATTTCTGTTTATACCACACTGGGGGTGTAAGATTGAGTGCTGTACACCAGCGGATAGTGCATGTTTTCAAGATATATCTGCTTGGGGATAGGTGGATGAAATACATGCTCAGTCACCTGGAATGTGCTTAATTTTTATCCCATTAACTGCTCTTGATGATATGCCTACAATTTCTATAGGCCAAGAATGAGAAACATACATCTCTTCAGTTTGTTAGATTGCAACTCCCATCATCTTTAGCAAGCCGGAGGTCTGCGGAGGATAGCCTGCACTAGGTATAATCAGACCTATGTGTGCACTGTGGAACAAACCATCACCAGAGGACAAATAAACATTCCTACTGATTTAATTTGGGCTGCTACCCTTTTAATGTTGGAAAGGATGCTACATTTCTAGCATTCTATGGTTCCACATTTAAAGCGGATCTGTCACCATGAATTCAAGTTTGCATTTCTGAAAACGTCCTTAAAACTGCTTCTGTGTCATGTTAGCCAAACGTTCAGTAGGTGCAGAGTTTAGGAGATATTCACACTTTAATTTCTGTAGGGTGAACTCTCTGATTTTGTTACCATATGCTAATTTATGCTAAGGGAGCTTATCAGTACTCCCATTTAAACCCTGTGCTGCGCCAAGAGACTTTCCTTTTTTTAGGAATTAGAGTATCAATATCTACCAGCTAGTAATTTGCTGGTCTTTTGGCCAACATGACCATAGGTAGTTTTTAATGAAGTATTAAAATGTGCAAGAAAAAAAAAAACCTGTGTGAATTTGGGACATTTTTATGGTGGTGTTGATTTTTGCTCATCTTTAGCTTCCTGAATATGGGCCAAGTAGTACTTTATATGTGGTATTTAGCTAAGGTGTGTGGGTGTACATGCTTCTGAGAGGAATTTATGTGAATGGCCTCTGGCAGTGTAACCAACACTTCTGTTTTCCACTGCAATAGTGAAGGGGAATAAAGTGGTAAAAGACTGGTTGGACACAGAACTCATTGGGACATACATGGAGCGGTTCTGGGACAATGCAGTTGTGACAAATCTTGCAGATAAAACTTGCCATTGATATATATGAGCCATTTAATCCCTTGGATGCTATATAAGTGACACTCAACACTGGATTCAGCAGCTCTTCCACTCGTAATGGGTTCAACAATAAATGAACAAAGTCCTCTCACGGATTGCAAATTTCATATGTGAATCACACAATAGCATCTGTACTCCATGTGAAACTATCTTTGCCGACACAAAGATTAGGGTGTGAATGAAAGAGGTTCTCCATTAACTCCCCTCCATGCACAAATCCAAAACTAGAATTTTTTTTACAACCATACGCAGGTAGTATTCAATGATAAAACCAATAAAGCTTTATTGCAGTAATCAAATTTAAAAAGTTACAATGTACCTCCGTACTTGGCCATCAAATATTACGGGGGGAGACTTCAATTATGGAGCGGCAAACAGTAGAAGCATTCTAGTGGCATCCCCCCCGATCAACGCATTTCGCTTAATTATGATTAATCATAAATCCAGTCATGAAAGGATTTATTCTAGAGAAGTCCCCATCGCATTGCAAATCAATGTATTGGAGTCCTCTTTTGCAGTCAAAGGGTTAAAATCCCCATTTATATCAGTGGGCATGTGTCTGTGTTCCTTGTGATGCAGTTGGATTGCTATAGAACTGGAGACCTTTTGTACATCCAAGGGGTTAATTTTGAAATGTTTGGTAGTTGATTTGCCCCAGAATTAGCCTCTTTTCTTTATTCATATGCCCCATTTTTTCTTGTAAAGGATACTTGAGTGAATTTAACCACTTGGGTGCTAGGTCTCCAACACAGAGTTGACCTTAGGTTTTATTTATAATACATTGCAGTATTACCCTTGCTAATTCCATTGCTTTACTCTGAATTATTATCTTGTCTTTGGATTGTGACTTGTATTTCTTGTTTTACCTTTTAATCATGGACTCTTCTATATTAAGGCTTTTGTATTAGTAAATGAGAATTGTGCTCCCTGGCTTTGTGAAGAGATGAAGAGCACAGTGGGAGTGAACAGAGTGTGGGATATAGGGGAAGGGCAGCAGCTGTCAGCATAGTTGTAGCTTCTCGTATTCATTTCTCATCCTGGGAAACCCTTGAGCCAAGAGATAAAGCAGATGCTAAGCACGAAGTTGTTTTAACTTGGACTACTGAATGATCTGTGTTGACACAGCTGGAAGTCTGATCTTCAGGGGAGACACCCAGCTTATGAACCCTTCTGTAGTATATAGGCAGCAGAGAAAGAAGTCCAGTTTGTTGCAATGCATCGGAGACCTCAATATCAACAAAGTGGTTAAAAACCAGAGGCACATTAAAGTAATCTCTCCTATACAAACATTCAACTAAATCACTTTTTGATCCTTTCCAGCTCTAGCAGCTGAACATACTGAGGCTGAGGTACAAAGTAAAAGTGGTACAATTCTGGTGCAAATGAACTTTACAATAGGGGGCAAATTCCCAAAATACCCACCGATTTACACGATGATTTGTAACCCGATGAAAGATAAATACCTCTCCAGTAATTGCAAATCAATGCTTTGGAGACCTAGCATTTAAGGGGATAAAAGCGCCATTAAATTGGCAGATGTGTTTTTGTATCCAGTGATGCAGTTGGTGCGCCCCAGAATTGCACCACCTTTCTTGGCACATCACCAAGGCTGTTATATTTAGAATTTTGGAACAATTTGGGGGCAAACCAGATGCATCATATAGGATAAATATTCCCTTTTTTTTGAGTATATTGATTCTAACAGAAATGGAACATTTAGTTATATGGAAATGTTAGAATAAACTCTGAAATGGCAGACCAAATATATATGTCAAAAGCTTTCCGTTGCCATTCGATTATATGCTGCAGTGCCCTTAAAGGAATAGTATGATTTCAAAATAAAAGCAGTTCTAATTTATGTTCATGGTGTTTGGGCCATGGAGAGTGTTGTTTCAGTACTGTCAGAGTTATACTTCAAGAGTAATTGAATGATAAAGTATCCCCCTCTCACCACTTTTACTGATGTAACACTGCACACCTCGGAGCAGCAGTGGGACAATCTTCAGTGAGCATAAGGAAAAACCTGTCAAGGGGGGATGGGTTTTCTGAAGATTGTCCCTTGCTGTGAGCTGTCTGGTCTCGGGACCAGATTCCACATCTGAGGGGGGTGGGTTACAATAGGTCAGTGTTTCTCGACTCCTGTCCTCAGACCCACTAACAGGCCAGGATTTGATGATTTCCTTGTTAGAGCACAGGTGAGTTAATCATTGTGAATGAGCCTCTGATCACCACACCTGTGCTCTACCAGAGAAATCACTAAGTCCTGGCCTGTTAGTGGGTCCTGAGGGCAGGAGTTGAGAAACACTGCACTAGGTAGAAGGTGCAGGAGGGGGATACTTTATCATTTAACTACTCTTGAACTACAACTCTGACAGTATGGAATAACACTCTCCATGGCCCAAATAATATGAAGATTAATTCGAGATGCTTTTATTGTGAGTCATTACTATCCCTTTAAAGGAGCAGTAGACTTTAACAAAAATGTATTCTGGTGCATTTCCATCTGATTAAAACAAGGCTTTTCACACTTCATTCAAAGGTAAATGTTTTATAATGTATTCTAAGTGAGACCTTGGCTCTTTTTATTAAAAAAAAAAGAAAAAAGGGGGGGGGGGCAAAGGGCACTAATTCTAGGACACGCAGAGATTCTTAAAGTGGACCTTTCATCACTTTTCATGTAGGGTTTTTTTCCCTTCATTTACTGTGTTTTATAAGAAAATTACGTATACAGTTTACAGTGTGACTCAAACATATTGCATATATATATATATATATATATATGTGTGTGTGTTTAGTGAAGCACTCATGCTTAACAGTAGTTACTGGCCTGGGTGCTATTTTTTTTGGCAAATAAACAGAATATAGTCTTAGAATACATATAATAAAATACTGTTTTCTAATATAAATCAGCAGTTATTTTTAGGGATTTTAGGCTGAGAGAAGATCTGGGTTTTTTTTTTTTGTTTTTTTTTCTGGGTAGGTTATTCCAGACCTTTGGAGCTATGAAGGAGAAGGCGGATCAACTGCCTTCTTTTTTGTACTGTGGCATTTCTCAGTAAGTTGTTAGCAGTGGAGTTTAGGTTCTAGTTAATCTGGAGAGCTGGAGTGAGCATACTGCTCAGGTAGTCTACTGACTTTTCAGGGAAGTATTTGTTTACTAAACAAGAAACGTGATGGGTATGTTTAGATTAGAGTGCTAGCCAGTTTAGTTTTTAACCCTTTGAGTGCTGGAAAGGCACTCAAAGGGTTAAACATATTACGGTGATTGGTAGTGTAATTACATTGGGGGATAAAGCAGCATAATGAATTTTACAGAGTATCAAATTTACCAAGATGAATTTGCAGCTCGGGAGCATATAATAGGCCCCAGTATGTTGAGCAATATGTTTTCTTATCAGGGGACTTTATCGTAAAATAGGTGCTCCTACAAGATACCAAGACATTTGTAGGAGTCGACAAGTTATGATCAGACTTTGTTATAACTGTTAGATGGGTATTGCAGAGATTCTTTGTACCAAATACCATTGTGATCGTTTTGTTAGTGTTTAACCCACTGAGTGCCAGTGAGGTATCTAATGCATTGTGTTGCAATACATTGGTTAACTCTCTGGCACTCAAAGGATTAAGAACAGTTAGCTATCCATCTTTCAGCTTCAGAGAATCCATACTGTAATATTGTCTGAATTTGAGATTCGTTTTAATTTTTAGTGTAAATGATGGCGTCATCTGCATACATGTGCACAGGAGAGTCTTTGCAAACTGTGGGGAAAATGTCCATTTGTTCTTTTTTGATGCAGTTGGTTTGGCCCATAATTGATCCATTTTACCTAATGGTCTGTGTGATTTTCCTCTGTTTAGTCCTGTCCAAGGAGATGGAAATGGACAGCTGATTCCACAGCACAGAGACCAAATCTTTTCTGATTACTTAAATCTGAGTGAAAACTGTACCACCCTACTTTCTGTACCCTCAATGCACCCACGTTATAATGAAAAATCATAACGTTTAAAAGGAAAAACAAGAACAAAAAACCCCAGCTATTTATGTATTTCAATAGATAATGCGGCCAATACAGAGGATGAAGATTCTTCCCCACAGAAAGCCCTACAGAAAAAAACAGACCTATATCAGCTGCAGAAGGTCAGTATATTGTAGATAATCTTTATATTGTACACTTCCCTTGAACTCCTGCTCTGCTTCTTCCTTCCACCCCCATTTCAACGGATACACAAAGAGTGTAATAATAACTATCGCTCTTGCATGGCATTAGAGATATTTAGTCATCCAAATACTGTTGTGGTGGGACATTTGTAAGAACTGCTTTAAAGAAGCAACAGTGCTAAAACAGGAACTGCTTTAAAGTATCAACAATGCTAAAACAGGAACTGCTTTAAAGAATCAACAATGCTAAAACGGAACATGCTGTAAAATTTGCAGATACGTATGCAAAAGTTTTGATACCTTGAATTTCCATGGACTGTCTTTCATCAGATTGGGAGAAGCCATTCTTCCCTGCACTTATGAAGTCTTGCCCATGACTCTGTACTGTGCTGTGTAAGACACATGCAATAATAACATATAAGTTCTTACAAAAAATTGTAAAATATACAGCTTAAAATATCTTTTATTAGTAGTGTGCAATTAGTTACATATGTGTATAGCCAGGAGAGCAGCAAGGACAATACTTTGTCTACATATACACAGTAAAAAAATGTTTCTGTGCATCAAATCCTGACTGTTACAAATAAGCAACCTATGACTTTCTACAAATAAAACAGTGGGATTTAGTAACATGTTTTTGGCAAAAGGCATGGAAAGCTTGTAGTCATAGGTTGTTTATTGGTAAATGTCAGGATTTAATGCGCAAACAAAATATTGTCCTTGCTGCTCTCCGGACTATAAACGTACGTAACTAATTGACACTACTAATAAAGCTATTTCGAGCTCATCAGGAACCTGTATGTTTTATATTTTCTGTATGTATTATGGGAGGTTTTGGCTACTCCTGCCTTGGTTGGTAGCTCCCAAAACAGGGTGATAGCTGAATTAGGGAAGGTATAAATTCCTCCCTGATTTCTCTCACAAGGGTTTTGTTCACGGTAGAGAAGGTGGAGGCACTGCTTTTTAATTACATTATATTAAATACATGTTCACAGATTGTAGGCTGATAGGGTCTTGACTAAATCTGGGGTGCCTTGACGAGACAGGCAAGGTTTCCATGCCTTTGGCCAAAAACATGTTACTAAACTCCACTGCTTTATTTATAGCATGTCATGGGTTGTGTATTCATAACAGTCAGGATTTGATGCGCATATAATAAGTTCTATGAAGGTATGATAAACATATAATGATAAATTGTTGAATAGAAGGATGGGTTGGAAGCCTAGGGTCCAGACGTGCCTCCCTCCACACACACCGATGGAGGTGTCACAGGTAACAAGGAGAGAGGGTGAGTATGGCTTGATTACTGCCGAATGCACACTTAGGGTCTTAAACGCAAAATAAATGAGGAGAAACTCTGCAGCAAAATAGCTGCATCAAAGGGAATAAATAAAACTTCACATTAATTTAAATGGTCTTTTCTATTGTGGATAAGGCTCTTAATGCATGTAATAAATAAAGGGTATTTCCAGGGCTTTTCCTCAACGGGACTTAACTGGTGTAATCTGCCTTCTAACCTGGATTAGCACACTTTAAACACATGCAAGATAATCTTGGATGTAGAGGTTGACATGTAAATAAGGTTTCGGTGACACCCCCTTTTATTGATGCAGAGGATAGTACACAAAATTTGGGTCTGCATTAACAAGGGTAAAGATAGACATGGGAGAATCAAACACCAGGCTAAGCATGCCCCACTTAACCCTTTGAGTCACCCTATGGCACTCAGAGTTAATCCGTATCAACACATGATAATCCAATTTTTCTGGAAGTAGTAATTGTAGGCTTATAATATTTTAAATTTAAGTAACTGTTTTTGAGCTGCCTTGTATTGTTTTAACAAACAAAGTAGGCTTTTCAGTTAGATAAACAATGTGCAGAGATATTTATGATTCCAACATTCATTTCCAGGCAAACATCTGCAGATTTCCATCAAACATTCATGTTTTCTTTCAGAAACTCCTGAATTCCCTTAAGTAAGCAACTGGAACAGATTTCTGTCTCCTGCTGTCTGAAACCCACTCTATCTCAGATGTAATAAGCAGAGGAAAGGATTATACTATTCATTGTGTCCTGAATGATTTTCTGTTTTTCAAAGAGATATGTGTTGTTCTAACCTAGATATTCCCTCTCTGAATGACAGATGTGTATTAAAAACAATAAAAATGGAATATTCACGTGTATTAGGAGTCATGCATACTGGTGGCTATGCTGCAGTCACAAATCCACCAAGAATAGTTTCCCTTGCTTCCTACTGGGCCATTCACACCAAAGCAACAGTTTGGAATGTGTGCAGCATGCCTCAACTTTTTAGCAACTGGTGATAGTCAACTACGAGTTGCAGCACTGAGTTTATGCACACTCTCCAGAGCCACTCGCTGGGTACTTGCTCTAGCATAAAACCTATAAATTCAACATCTGTAATAAGCACATTCATATTTCCTTAGGAGTGAAAATAGAAGATGTAGAATAAAAGCTCATTACATTTGCGGCTTTTCGGGAGCTTTTTTTCTTGCAATATTTTAGTTAGCTCCTTTATACTGTATGACTTTAAACTAGTTATTTTTTATACTCCAGTAAAGAAATCATAGAAGAGACTGAAAGTTTGTGGAACATCAGGCCAACAGATCACTTTAAACCCTTTGATTGCCAGGGAGAGTTGGCTACCTCTCTGGCACTCAAAGGGTTAATGGAACCTGATGTTGGACTAGAAGAGGTCGAGCTCTGCAGACTTCCTCTAAAAGTTATTAAATGACTTCATTCTCTTTTAGGCCCTGTTAGAAATGAGAGAAACCAGAAGATCAAAGAAACTTACCAAGTTTGAATCACTCCGTCTTGAAGTTGTGGACTTTGTGGATGGCCTTGTGAGGTGTGTCTAAGAATATGCTAATATTACAGACTGAGCACAGACTCTACCAACACCCTTTCTTTGTAGAAGAATTTGCAAGATACATATTTGAGACTTGAGAATGGTTAGAGTATTGACTAAAATGCCAACTTTGTATACCACCCAATAAATGTTTTAAAGGGATAGTAATGTTTCACAATAAAAGCAGCTGCAATTAATATTCATAGTGTTCGGGTCATGGAGAATGTTATTTCAATACTGTCAGAGTTGTAGTTCAAGAGTAGTTGAATGATAAAGGGTATCCTTTTAAAAGTTTGCACACAAAAGAGCGTGTGACCACTTGACACACTAAGCATGTTGCCATGATAAAAATGGCTACATGAGAATCTTGCACTCCATGACAGCACAAGATTCTCATATTAGAATTTGCTTGCGTAGCTCTCTGACCTTTACAAGTATTTATATTACGTTAGACAAATATTAAAGGTAAAGAGGACATCAGCACATCACGGGCCTCTCTAGCAGGGAATGGGTTAATGCTGACTTTTATTGGAAGGTGACTCCCTGTGCTAAGGGAGGAACTCAATAAAGATATGCAAGAGTTCATTAGGCAACATGAGAATCTTGTGCTGTCATGCAGTGCGAGATTCTCATGTAGCCATTTTTAACATGGTGTCAAATAGTCACATGCTCTTTTGCGTGTGACCTTTTCAATGTGAACCATGATAAAGTATCCCCCTCCCACCCCTTTTACTGATGTAACACTGCTCACCTCAGAGCAGCAAGACTCTTTGGATGGATCGCAGAGAGGGACAATCTTCAGTGAGCATAAGGAAAAACCTGTCATGGGGGGCTGGGTTTTCCTTATGCTCACAGTAAGAAGATTGTCTCTTGCTGTGAGCTGTCTGGACCCAGGACCAGATTCCACATCTGAGCAGAGGTGGCTTACACTAGCTAAAAGGGGATACTTTATCATTTAATTACTCTTGATCTACATCTCTGACAGTACTGAAATAACACTCTCCATGGCCCAAATACTATGAAGATTTATTGGAGCTGCTTTGTAAGGGTGGATGCTGCAACTCGATGCAATGATTTTGACAGGAATGCCAGGGGGCTTAGTCTCCTGGACACGCCTGCCAAAATCACTGCCCCTTGTATGTAAATGGAAGAGTTTAAATTCAAAACAAATTCTGATTTGTTCTTTTCTGTACATATGCCTTCATTCTGTGGGCAATATTCACACAGCACTGGCGATCTTGCTAGCAACTCAGGGTTAAAATTCCAATTTAAATGAGATGAGATTGTTTTATTTTTCCCTATGGTGCAGTCAGTTTGCTCCAGAATTTCTCCTCTGAATACAGCCCAAAGGGTTTAGGAAAATTTATAGAGAAAACCACTTAGCATAGTCTTGTTTTGGATTTTAGAAAAAGACAAACCTGATTACCTTGTTGTGACTAATTGAGCAGGAACAAAAGGTACACTTTATCACATGCAAAATTGTATAATAAAAAAAAAATCTGTGATGTTCTTTAAAATAACAATATAAGTAAAATCATTCCCGTGGTGTAACGTTCGCACCGTGTAACATTTTCACTGTGATACTCACAAGCTTGAAAGGTTCAAAGTGTGCTGTCACTAATTAAGTAGGATGAACAGAAAACAGGTAAAAATCTTTAATCTATGTGATTAAATCAAACATTTCATATCAAGATCCTGAAAACTTGTCTAGAAACGTTACAAAATGTCCTTTAAAAAAAAAAGTTTTAAAGGGATAGTAATACTTCATTTTAACTTTATTTTATTTTGTAGGCATTAAAAAAACACGAAGAATGATATAAGTCTTATCTCTGAAACTTTTATGGTTTAAGAGATATTCACAAACAAAGTATCCCCCCCCCGTTCAACCAGATCAGAAGGGAGATGCCCAGGTAGACTGCAGAGAGGGACAATCTTCAATTAAGATAAGGGAAAAAGCTGAAAAACTTGTCAAGGCGGGAAGGGCGTTCATTGTTTTCATACAAAGAAAATTGCCCCCTTCTGTTATCTGTCTGGTCATACAACCAGATTCACATCTGAGAAGAAATGGCTTACACTAGGAAAAAGGGGCGGGGAGGGGAACTTTGCTTGTGAATATCTCATAAACCATAAAGGTTTGAGAGATAAGACTTATATCATTCTTCATGTTTTTTTAATGCCTACAAAATAAAATAAAGTTAAAACGAAGTATTACTATCCCTTTAAGTATTGCTGTGCCTATAACAAACCAGTTCCTTACATGTAATGTTGAATTTTCATCTGAACTGAGTGTGATGTTTCTTTTGCAGGCAATATCTGCCACCCCCAGAAGTGCACCCATTATATGAAGTAGTATATTTTAGCTCTGCTAGTGTCCTGCGCAGACATCTGAATGCTGTGCCTCGCGTTGCTCTCCATACAGCACTGAACAACCCAGCCTCTTACCTGAAGGTAACAGGTCTTTGTACATCAGCTTTCTTGTAGCAGAAAAAGCATTAGCAGCTCAGACAAAACATAGATACAGAGTAATGTGGTGTAATATACACTCCTCTTCATGATGATATTTATGGCAACAGAAAACTCTTCAAGCAAATCCGCAAAAATAAATAAAGAAACCGTGTGTGCTACCTGAAGCCTCCCCACCTGCTCCATAAGATACATGAATATGTACGAAAAGTGCACTTACACGTGTGATTCCAACAAACAATGCTGATGTTTAATATCACCAATTTTTTATTGAGACGAATATAAAAAAGCGTAACAGTACCTCAGTCCAGGTAGTGAACAAACATACACGCATTGATCATGGTTGGTGGCATGTTGTGCTGAAAGGTACTCACATGTATGTTTTCTCTGTTCACTACCTGGACTGAGATACTGTTGCACTTTTTTTTATATGTCTCAAAAGATTGGTGATTTTAAACATCCACATTGTTCATTGGAATCACACATGTAAGTGCCCTACATCTGCTTCCTTACCATGGTGTACAACTAAAGGACACAAGCCCAGGAGTCATACTTGTATCGGTGTGATCAGTTGCATTTATATTATTTTGTTTTGCTGTGGGCTATTTGCACAAAGAAAATGCTGAATAATTCTTGGGCAAACCAGTTGTATTGTAGGAAAACAATAAATGTTGTTGATTTAAATTGGGTTTTTGAGCTCTTGAGTGCTAGCTAGTACTCCAACATATTGTAAAGCAATGCGCAGGAGACATCTCTACCATTCCAGGTGTTAAAAGCCCCACTTAAATCAATTATGCATTTTATTTCTTCCCTGTGGTGTTTTTTCCCCCAAGAATTGCTCCATAACCCTAGGTATAATAACAAGACACTTTTGAGATGATAGCTCTCTGATTATTTACAGGAAGAAATGGTCGGTTCTGATCCTAAGAGGCCTCCTATAGGCAAAACTACGTGTATGCTCAGATTCTCTGAATCTGATACAGCTCATCCTATAATGAGATCCAAAAGATTTCTAATAATTTATCCTAATACTAATTGAAGAGCCTGTATACACAAGCCACAGTGCCACCCAGCAACGGCCATGGTGCGCAGAGAGGACTACATTCTGAATTCGTAGCTCTGTACTGCAAATGACTGCAGCGCGCGCAGCCAACTGTACTGAGCATGACTGCTTCTAACAAACATACATTTAGCAAATTATTATAAAGGATATGTGGTTCTTGTGTTGGACATATGCAGTGCAATATTTAACAGTTTGAGTACCAAAAGGGTGTCCAGCCAATTGAGAAGCAAAGCACTGGACAGCCCACTTCCACTCCCAAGGTTTAATTATAAGTGATAACGCTTCTTCTCCCTACATCATTTCTCTTGTTTCAGTCCTTGGAAAATGATGGGGCATCAATATCCAGTACAGCACCTGATATCTGTATAGCATACAAACTACACCTCGAGTGTGGACGCCTGATCAACCTCTTTGACTGGTTAGAGGTAAGTAAAAGTAGAATTGTTAGCACAGTGATTCTGTATGGCCCGTCTCATGATTTTAACATGGGGCTGGCTGTAAAATATTTCCTGCATTTCCGTTGGAGGGAAAAAATGTAAAATTGCACACAGGAAGGAACTACACCCGTATTAAAGGGATAGTAACATATATAATAATAATATATTAACCCCTTCGTGACAATGGACGTACATGTACGTCCTCTATGGGTGTCACTTAGTGACAGAGGACGTACATGTACGTCCAGGAAATCCGGATCCCCGCGCGGCTGCACGCCGTTCGGGGACTCCGGATTCTGTTAAAAAAAAAAAAAAAAAAATGTTAGACGGACGTTAAGTGACGGCCGCGTCTGCACGCGGCCGTCACTAAGGGGTTAATATATATATTAAATATTAATATATATATATATATATATATATATATATATATATATATATATATATATATATATATATATATATATATATATATATTAAATGTATATTGTAAGGTTTATCCTCCTCAGTACAACAAGGGTACTCCCACTGCTGAGAGGTTTTTTTCTATTCAAAAGTTATTGCAGCTCAAACTTGAGGTTTTTTTTAGGTTCATATCTCAATGGCCTGAAATGTTACAGTGGTGATGTTGATACACCATCCCATGGAAGTTTATGGTAAATTGAACAGAACTTTCCATAGGATGGTGTAGTAATAGCTCCACTGTAAAATTTCAGGCCATTGAGCTACTGAACATAAACAATCAAGTTTCAGCTGCAATAACATTGAATAAAACAACACTTGTTTTACTCAAGAAGGTAAAACATATATATATATATATATATATATATATATATATAGTTTTACTATCCCTTTAAAATAGAATGCAGAGATCCCTTCCTCCTCTCATCCTGCACTTACAGTCAATCTGAAATTCAGATGATTTTCCAGTACCTCAGGTGACATCCATGCTGTGAGTGTGCATGTTATATGTACTGGTCCCTGCCATCTCTGACAGTTGCACTTTAGCTACAGCTACACCTTAAAGTGTAAAGTGAAGTGCACTTGACTAGGTAAATGCCAAGAACAAGTGAAAAAAAACACAAAAACGGTTGAGATGCCCTCAAGGAGCAATCATATGGAAGTATGAATAGAAAAGGAAAACCTGAAAGACTGGGAAAATCTTTTGAGTGCCAGAGAGTGCATTGCCCACCTCTCTGGCCCTCAGAGGGTTAAATTAGACACACTAAACTATCCAGACATCAACAGATGTACACTTTATTAAGTATATAAAATAGCAAACAAAGGACTAAAGAAACAAAAAACAGAAGGGCTATGACAAAAGCCAAAAGATGACAAATCTGGAAATACAGATCCCAAAAAGAAGGAAGGAATATAGTGCAATAAAATCTTAACTCTTAGAGTGACAGAGGGGTACGCAACACATTGCTTTGCAGTGCATTGCATACCCCTCTGGCACTCAAAGGGTTATATGACAGTGCACTGACATATCTACAGCAGCAGCAGGAAGACGTCTAATAATGAGCTTAATATCAGAAACAGCATAATGTAATAGAAATATACTTGTCTAGTGGAATCCTGTTGTACGTAATTTTATATACTTAAAAAAGTGTACATTTATTTATCTCAGGATATTTTAGTGAGGCTTATTTAAAGGGTTTTATCCCAGTATTTAAAGTTGTTTCTTTAAAGGGATAGTAATGTTTCACAAAAACAGCAGCTCCTATTAATTTTCATAGTATTTGAGCCATAGAGAGTGTTATTTCAATACTGTCAGAGTTGTAGTTCAAGAGTAATTGAATGATAAAGTATCCCCCTCCCACCCCTTTTACCTAGCTTAAGCCTCCTCCTCTCAGATGTGGAATCTGGTCCACAGACCAGACACCTCACAGCAAGGGACAATCTTCTTGCTGTAAGAACAATGAAAACCCTGCCCCCCATGACAGGTTTTTCCTTATGCTCACTGAAGATTGCCCCTCTCTGCGATCCATCTGTACAGTCGTGTTGCTCTGATGTGAGCAGTGTTACATCAGTAAAAGGGGCGGGAGGGGGGGGATACTTTATCATTCAATTACTCTTGAATTACAACTCTGACAGTATTGAAATAACACTCTCCATGGTCCAAATACTATAAAGATTAATTGGAGCTGCTTTTATTTTGAAACATTACTATCTCTTTAACATACTGTTAATTTGAGCCTGGAATTAACATTAAGGAGCAATTAGTTTTTTTTAAATGAAAACCTATATGTTTGAAGTGCTTTTCCTGCTGAGTAAAACAAGGATCTGCTGTAAGTTGATTTATTCAAAAGTTATAACACAATTTACATTCTTTTGAAACATTCTCTTAAAAAATGTGTGATATTAAGAAAAGTGCATTTTGTTAAAGGGTATTTATGACAATATATCTTGAAACATTTCAATAATGCCTCGCTTGAAGTAGTTTTTGCAAAGCTGACATTGTCTTGAAAAAAATATATTTGGTTAGCGTCCCTCAGTGGGCTAAGCAAAGTAGATTTATCGGTAAGCAAAAAATCTCATTTTCTCTAGTATCATTGAGGGATGCAGGGACCATGGGGACGTACCAAAGCAGTCCCAAAAATAGCATGAGGGAAGAAAACTAATGAACAATAGCCTCCAGAACTTTGCGGCCAAATCTAGCATCTTGAGATGCAGAAATGTTAACTTTGTAAAACTTAGTGAACGTGTGAACAAATGACCAAGTAGCTGCTTTGCACAATTGGTCAACAGTAGCTTGGTTCTTCAAGGCCCATGACGTACTGATGGACCTAGTAGAATGTGCTGTGATTCTGAAAGGTGCTGGAATAGATTTCAGTCTGAATGCTTGTCTGATAGTCTGTTTAAGCCATATGACAGTAGTTGCCTTAGATGCTGGTCTGCCTTTCTTAGGGCCTTCTGGAATCACAAACAAGGGATTTGATGTCTTAAAGGATTGTATAATTTGTGCATAACATCTTAAACATCTCACTACATCTGAAGTATGAAGAGCTTTCTCTTTATGTTAGATGGCTTAGGACACAATGAAAGGGAAAACCACTTTGTGGTTTATGTGGGAACAACTTTAGGTTGGAACTCTGGAATAGTCCATAAAACAGCTTTATCTTGGTGAAAGATAAGATGTTTTGAAACTTTTCTTGCAGATACAATTGCAGTAAGGAATACTGTTTTGAAGGTGAGATCCTTGACAGGCTGATTACAGTGGCTCAGCTGGAGAGGATTGAAGAGCCTCTAGCTCTAATTGTAAGTTCCATGGTGGAACGGGATCTCTTTATGGGGGAACTATTCTGTTCACCCCTTGACGTAATGTTTGAATTTCAGGAATAGAAGCAATTTTTCTCTGGAAGAGAACTGACGGTGCTGAAACTTGAACTTTCATGGTGTTAACCCTTAGTCTCTTTTCTAGACCTGCTTGTAGAAACTCCAGAAGAGGTGGAAAATGGAAACAGGACAGATCTACGTATTTCCCATCACAGAAAGAAAAATATAATCTCCAAAAGCTGTAGTATATTTTGGCAGACACCGGTTTCCGATCCCTGAGCATGGTTTGAATTAGTGAAGAACTGAAACCCTTGTTCTTCAAAATATGTGTCTCAAATTCCACGCCGTCAAAGCAAGATTAAGTTTTGGTGGGGAATTGGTCCGTGAGATATGAGGTCCAGAATCTGAGATAGATGCCATGCCTCTGTCAATGACATGTTTCTGAGGTGGTGAAACCAAGATCTCCTCGGCCAAAATGGATTTGAGAATGGTGTGCACCTTCTCTTCCTTGATTTTTAAGATTATTCTGGGGATCATAGCTAGTGGAGAGAAGACATACATTAGCCTGTAATTCCATGGGCTTGTTAGGGCATCCACTGCAATTGCATTTGGATCCCTTGCTCTTGAGCAGAACATTTGTAGTTTTCTGTTTCTTGTTGACAGCATCATGTTTATTTCTAGAACTACCCACTGATGTGTTACTTGAAGGAATATTTCCTGATTTAGTTCCCATTCTCTGGGTCCATGGTCTGATGGCTGAGGTAATCTGCATTCTAATTCTCTACTCTGGGAATGTAGATGGCTGACAATGCTGGAACATGGTTCTGTTCCCAGAGAAAGATATATATTTTTTTTTTCTCTAATTCAGTCCAAGCATCTTTGCTCTTTGTTCATCCTTGGTGATTTATTTTGAATGGGAAGATTCTTCAGTATTGATGTCCATGCCAACAGTGCGTTGGAAATTGCACATCATTCCAGAATGTTTATGGGTAGACGTGATTCTGATGGATTCCTTTGACCCTGAAGGGATGTTTCTAAACTGTGCCCCATCTGAACACACTGGCATCTGTGACCATTTCCCACAAATAGGGTTGGACGTAAGAACCACCACTGTAGTGACTGGCGATCTGTGATACCGACATCATGTGATGAAGATGGTTTGGATAGTAGTAGTAGTAGTAGTCTCAAATGAAACCTGAGCAAAGGGGACTGCTTCTATTGTGTATCATTTTTCCTACAATCTTCATGCAGTGCCTGACTGAATTTTCTGGTTGGGAGAGAAAAGTCTGAAGTCTGTCCTGAGATCTGAAATTTTTTATTGAGGTAATTTCACCTTCTGTTAACCATCTATCCAAAACTCTCTCCAACTTGGCAACTGAACCAGGTAAAGCCTTAGCCCACTCTGGTTCAAGATTAGGTGGTAACTGAATATATGTGGTAGCCCTACTAGCCTCTGAGTCCGAACACTTAGTTCATACAGATACATTGTTAACAACCTTAGTATTACAAGTTTTCATGTTGCAGAAGGACCTTTGTTTTCTTCTCCTCCTTAGGTTCTGACATATTTCCAGTATGACCCCGAAGGACCCCCACTGTCTGCCACAGGAGAGCCAAGCATGGTCTCTTGACAGGGTGGGAGACCAGTAAGCTGTATGGACTAAGAGAAAAGGATTTAACAGGTAAGACTAAAATCCTCTCTTCTCTGTCGTCCAATACAGGTTACTGGTAACTTTGGGATGTCCAACCATTGAGTTTCCCAGAGGCAGGAAAGTAAGGCAAGGACCAGGCGCAAGGCCCCCAAAGTCACCTGAGCAAATATGAACCATCAGATCAGAGATAGCCCAACAAAACAATGAAGTGTTAACGGACACTAAACAGGGGTAACAACACCCCAAACTGTTACACAGCACGCTGAACTAGAGCCAACAGGGCTCAAAAGTGATCCTAGACGGGCAAGACTGCCTCCAGGATTTTCCTCCCAAAGCTGGCATCAGCAGATACCAACACATCAACACGGTAGTGCTTCGAAAAGGTGTGCACAGACGACCAGGTGGCAGCCTTGCACAACTGATCATCAGAAGCCTGATTCTTATAAGCCCAAAAGGCCCAAATAGATAGAGTAGAATGAGCCGTGCCCCTGAAAGGGGCAGGCTTCTTCCTCCGCTTATAAGCCTTGCGAATAGTGGACTTGATCCAAGAAGCAATAGTCACTTTAGATGCAGGTCTTCCTGCCCTGGGACCCTCAGGGATGACGAACAGAGCGACTGATTGCCTGATTGCAATTGCAATTGAGACAATGCACCACGTCTAACAAGTGGAGATCTCTCTCCTTGTCAGAGGTGGGGTCAGGGCAGGAAGAGGGCACCACAATCTCCTGATTGATGTGGAACTCCGAAATCACCTTGGGAAGGAACTCCTGAGAGGTGTGGAGCACCGCCTTGTCCTTGTGAAACACCAAAAATGGTGGTCTACAGGACAGAGCATGCAACTCTGCAACGCGGAAAACAGACACAATCGCCAGGAGAGAGGCCATTTTCCACGTCAGAAGGAGTAGAGGAATAGTAGCCAAGGACTCAAAGGGAGGGTGCTGAAGAACACCCAGAACCATATTAAGATCCCACTGAGGAGCAGGAGCCTTAAAGACAGGGCGAGTATGAGCAACGCCCTGGAAAAACACCTTAACATCAGGAAGGATAGCAATGCGCCTCTGAAAGAAAACGGAGAGAGCAGAAGTCTGAACCTTAAAGGAACTCAAACTGAGGCATCCGTCATTACCATGGTCCAGAAGGATATCAGGAAGGACTTGCCCTTCAGGAGATTGGAGAAGTTGAGCCACCACGACAAACTCAGTTCCACATGAAGAGGGAGGGATACTGACATCTGCAGAAGGTCCAGCTGACCCTTGCATACCTGGATCACAAACTGCTGGAACTCCCTGGTATGATACATGGCAAAGGGGACTGCTTCCATGGTGGAGATGAATTTCCCCAACAGAGAGGATAGCTTCTTGGCTGGAACTAGATCTTGAGCTAGAACAGCCGAAACCCTTTATGCGATCTGGTGAGACACATCCTCCGTGAGAAACACCATGCTCTGCTGGGTGTCGAAGAGAAGGACGGACACTAAAGCTCCCAGGACACGGTTGAAGACCTGAGGCGCTGTAGTCAGACCAAAGGGAAGAGCTGAGAACTGAAAATGCCCTTGGTCGCAGGTAAATCTGAGATACTGCCGGCTCTCTGGATGAATGGCGATATGTAAATATACTACCTGAAGGTCCAGAGAAGCAAGAAATTCCCCCGGAATCATAGCAGCATTCACCATCCTTAGGGACTCCTGGTGATGAGACCGGATCACAAAGGAATTGAGATCCTTCGACAACCGCTGTCCTTCTTGGACACTACTAAGAGGTTTGAGTAAAAACCTGTACCTCTGTCCTGAACTGGAACAGGTTCCAGAACATCCTTGTCCAGAAGAGACTGGATAGCGCAGTTGAAGAGACAGTGTTTTTCCACGCCCTGGGGCGTTAAGAGGGGAAAAAGCAAAAAGGTGGAAGAGAGGCGAAAGGGATCCTGTACCCTTCCGCCACTACTTGTAAAACCCACGGGTCCACCACTGAATCCTCCCAAATACTGTGATAGTGACGAAGACGACCACTCACAGCTGAATGGGGACCTGGGTTCGGCGAGTCATGCCAGAGAAGTCTTGGAAGCCTTGGGCTTGGAGGAGACCTTGGGCTTCCATTGCTGTTTGGGCTTGGAGGAGGCATGTGGAGCTGAGGGAACTGCCTGGTTTGCCGGATGTGTATCAGTCTGAAGTGGACAAAAGAATCTGTTACACTTGAGAGGAGGTTTCTTCCTGGGGACCAAGGACAGATTAGTACTCTTGCCCCCAGTGGCCTCACTGATCAGATCCTTAAGCTCTGGCACAAATAAGGATGTACCCTGGAAAGGACAGCAAGGCTTTCTTAGAATGGTGTCAGCAGCCCAGATCTTGAGCCAAAGAGCTCGTCTGGCAACCACAGACATGGTGGAAACACTTGCCACCAAACAGATAGCATCAAATTAGTCAGAGGAAACCTAGTGCTTGGCCTCAGATATGTTGACAAGAAGCCGCAACATATCCGAAGATGAATCACCCCGATGTACAGCTAGGGTGAGTTGTTCAGTCCAGACTTCAATGGCCCGGTTAACCCATGCCGCAGCGAACGCTGGATGCATGGCAGTACCAGCAGTGGCAAAAATGGACTTGAGAGAAACGTCAAGCTTTTTATCAGTCCAGTCCTTCAGACAGGACGCATCAGAAACTGGTAAGGCAGTAGACTTAGCCTTGAGACAGGAGCGTCCACCTTAGGGGGATGAACCCATTGAGCAAGCACCGCCTCAGAAAAGTGGTAAAGCTTAGCAAACTTCTTTGAGACAGAAGGCTTTCTGTCCGGAGATTTCCACTCATCAGCCACTAGGCAGTCGAGTGGGGTTAGGTGGAAACGTATGGGGCTTAATAGGCTCCTGGAATACAACAGAGGGATCTGAGGAAAGGATCCCCAAAAAATTGAGGAGCCCAAAGCAGAACATTCCTCAACATCTGAATCCACCAGCAGTTCCTCCTCAGAGGAATCCAACACGTCAGGTACCCCCTGAGGTTTTGGCAGGGAAGACTTGATGGAGGAGGGGGCCTTCCAAGAATGAAAGACCCCCTGTAACTGGGATGGAAAGAGTTGCAATGTGGACCTAAGGTCCCTAGTAGCAGCCTTGAACTCTTGCACCCAAACTGGCTCTAATGCATGGCTGGAGGTCCCTGGGATAGACTCGGGGACATCAGAACATGCTGGGCATAAATGACCTGAAAATTCTCTAGGCAACCCTGTATGACATGAGGAGCAATGCGCAATGGGGGATACAGAGACCCCAGCGTCCTTAGTCTTAGGCCTTGCCCCAAGCTCCAACGGAGTATACATTCTCACAATGTCAACAACGTTCAGAATATTTAATCGCCCAATTTACAATTTCACCCCAGAAATCACTAAATTAACATACACATAATAAGAAATAGCGGTTGCTACTTTTAGTCTTCAAATTGTTACAACGTATCAACATTAACAAAAAGTATCAATTAAAATCAAGCTCACCCGCTACTGTTCAGTCAGCGTCGCAGGAGCAGCTCCCATCAATCTCAGCAAAGATTTTGAAATACAGGACGACACAGGAGGTAGGTGCTCAACGGAAAACGCCAATCACTTCAGACCACAGCGGTTTATTAAAAAATAAAACGCCGTATATTTGTAAATCTTTAACCCTTTGAGTGCCAGAGGGGTACGGAACGCATTGCAAAGCAATGCATTCCGTATCCCTCTGGCACTCAAAGGGTTAAAAGCAAGGATGATGCTTACTTAGAGACACACAGAACCAACCAACATAATAACGCCTAACCCATTTTGTACGCCATAGCGCACTTAATCATAGGCATAACATATACACACAAGTGTTAGTATTATATACCCTACCACCCCTCTTAAATTGGCCAATCATTCTCAACCAGATATGCATCAACCAATACGACCACTGCTACCGCAAGACCAGAGAAAGGAAAAATAAATCTCCCTCTGGTACTAGCATAGTCATGCAACCGGACCGGCTAAACATAAATCCAGGATCACAGTTACAGCCAACTAATCAGAGTGTAGCAACTAGCACTTTAACGCTCAAAGTAACATACAACAACATTACCTTCCACATCATACAAAATGATGATGATAAAACTTAGGATGACAATATACACTCAGCAGGGGAAACAAAATATGGACCATAATTACAACCACTCCCAAAAGGTATATAAAATATGAAATCTAATGTAATAATGATTAAATCTAACGTTGATGTATAAACAAAGGAACATCATGGTCCAAATGTATTCCTCCTGATGAGGACACGCTACTAGCGACCACATACTTGTTGAGGAATTTGAAGTCCAGAATGGGGAGGAAGTCCCCGTCTTTCTTCAGAACAACAAACAGGTTGAAATAGAAACTTGAAGAGCGCTCTGGGGCTGGTACTGGCACCAGAACCTGTTTTTCTAGTAATGAGTCTACTGCCTCCTGATAAAGCTTTGCCTTGTCTGGTTCCTTCTGAACACTTGACTAAAGAACCGATATGGAGGAAGAGATTTTAAATCTCTGCGGTATCTTGAGATTACCTGCAAAACCCACTGGTCCGTTACCGAGGAAGCCTAGGCATCTTGAGAGAGGCAGAGAATGATCCCCTACAGGCAACAACAGACCAGGATTCTACGAGCCATAGTAAAGAGTGCTTGACAGATTCAGCCTTTTGCAACTGGTTGCTTGGGCTGCCAGGCTTCTCTGGGTTTCGCGGCAGGTGTGCGCTTGAGAGACTTGAGTTCTGAGTTAAAAAAAAAAAACAAACAAACAAAAAAAAACAAAGGGCGCATGCACTCGAAGTGCAGACTGCTTAGATACAATGACCACCACTATTGAGAACGCCTTCCATAGCATTTGAAGGAGGTATATACCAGCCTTGTAGTTTATAGGCCTCCACTGGATAACCCCCAGTGCGCCGGTATCACCACAAGTCTTTCCCACCAGCCTTGTCCTCTTCAACTCAAGGCTTCTTTCATCCACCGAATCAGCATACATCAGGGGTCTTCAGACCTCTCTTGGTCACCCCTATAAGTGGTACATCTACTCTGCTGCTACCAGTGTATAATTACCTAGAGACTTACATGGACCTCATAGGTGTGGTGAATAGACTCCTGAAGTGGCATTAGCTAAGAAACGCATTGGGCATAGAGTATTTTTGGCCATATGGTGTATTCCATTATCTGCATCATACATTGATATTAATGATTTTTATTCTCTGTTGCTTAACTGTTTTATATAATTTTTTTATTAAATACATTTTTCACAAGGAGCATATTGTTAGTTCTATATATTAAAAAGCAGGGTATTGCCCCCCAAAGGAAAGGTTTCACCACAACTCACGAGGTCCCATCACTGATGATGTGTTTCAGATGAGGTCCAAAAAGGGACTTGACCTGAACTGGTAAGGAAACCAGTGACTTTTTAGAAAATGTATCCGCAGACAAAATCTTGAGCCTCAGGGTGCAGTGTACAGCAACATAAAGGGTGGAGGCCTTAGAGGAGAATCTGACCGTGTCAAAAAGTGCTTAGGAAACATAAGTGTTGGTCTCCTTGATGTTGGCCACTAGAACCAGTAAGTCCTAATAAAGCCCCATGCAGAGGCAAAGATAGGTCTTAGTGCTGCCTCGGTGGCAGGGAAGGAGGAGTTGAGAATAAAATCCAGCCCTTTATATGCTGGCTCTTTGAGTCCAACTGCATCTGCCAGCAGGAGGATGGTGGTCTTTGTCCCACTGTGCCAAATACCTCAGCCAAAAAGGGTATAGCTTAGAAAAGCTCTTTGAGGAAAGAAAAGCATTTTATCAGGAGTTTTCAACTCAGCTGTAAGAATCTGCTCAAGAGTGTTATTGGGTGGAAAAAGGGGGAAGGCTTCTTATGCCTCTGGAAAATATCCAAGGAGGGAACTGCTCAATCAGGTGCATCAGAGACTTGAAGGATCTCTAAGACTGCCCTGATGAGCCCCTCCACAGAGGGGAGTGGAACAGCCGCATAGAAAACTTCATAGTAGTAAGAATCCATGTCCTCATATTCCCCATCACTGTCCTCTTCCTCATCTGAGGGTAATTCTTTCTCAGAGGGAACCCCAGTAACTTGTAAATTTGTTTGAAAGTAGGAACAGGTTTGCATGAATGAAGCACTCCTTGCATAGATGAGGGAATTCAGGCCACTGAAGACAGTAAAGTCTTGACCTAAAACACTAGAGAATGTCCACAGAATAGCAGTGTACCTTTAGTAGCCCAAAAATACACAAATCTGCAAGGTTATTCTGGAGAAGGTAAGCAAGGAGAAAAGGAGAATGACCACAGCAAAACTGGCAGCCACTCTGAAGAAAGCCTGCAAAACGGACATTCTGGGAAACATAGTCTTCTCTGTTGTTTGCTTCCTAGCAACACCTACAACTCCGTTCGTGGATCACCACTAGCCCCCTGGACACTTAGAATGTGGACCGGATTATAGGGCATGAGGAGACTAGAAGAAGATAGAGCCCTCTCTGGCCTTTGTAGCTGAAACAGTTGCTGAGATATGTCCCATAGAAGTTTTTCCCATAGAGGTCAATGGAGCAAAGATGGTGGCGGGTGTGCTTCCATTCCTAAAGGGGCTATCACACTAAAATCTACTGTTAAAATGTAGCCAAGAGGCTCAAAACCCACAGAGAACAGCTGAGGGGAGTATAAAACTAAGGGACAAATGGGGAAGGGGGCACCCCCCCCCCCAAAAAAAAAAAAATATATATATATATAAACTAGAGAAAACTGTTAAAAGGATTAAGCCCATAAACTACAGCAGCTGTCATTAATCCAAAGCCCTTTGAGAGGAACACGTATATAATAAAGAATACCCATAATGAGTGCCAGAGCAACACAGTTTGGTATATGTGGACCAAGGCACACAAAGGGTTACTCATCTTAGAGAGAGTGGGCGATGAGTGGGCAGAGTCTCCAAAGATCCTGTCATGAGGGAAAACTTGGCAGCAAAATTCCCTTCACATGGTTGAAAAGGTCTATAAAACACCTGTGAACTGGGGAAGCCCATTGATGGTAACCTACCTAATGGGGGATTATACAACTCCTTATATAAGAAAATAATAATAACCTAAAGAAACACTAAAAGTCTTGTCCATCCAGCTTCTACCAGGACACGTGAATTCTGGGAGTTAGTGGGCTGTGGAGTTGAGCTGGAAGAGGAGGAAGTCTCCACCCCAAAGACTCCATTGAGCCATGTCCTGCCCTCCAGGGACTGAACTGCTTGGTACCTGTATTCCATATTGGACATAAGAGAAATATAGAAGCTTGATTTGAAGTTGGTAAAGTGACAAAGTTCACTTTGCTGAAAAATATTTGGTTTCCTTAGTCATGCCATACATTGCCTGTAACACTTGTATGATCCAAGAGGGCTTAACCCTTTGAGTGCCAGAGGGGTGTGCAGTGCATTGCTTTGCAATACTCCCACGGTTAAGGGATAGTAATGGCTAAAATAAAGTAGACTGCCGAGTCTTCATTATGGTAAGCATAGCACGTTGCACTGTGTGTAATAACTTACATTGCTATAGTTTTAAAGATATTCTGTGTAAAAAGATCACCCTCCCACCCCTTCTGGCCACATCACACTCATCCACGTGTGGTCCGGATGGATAGAGGTGAGGGACAAACTGCAGTAAGCAAAGGAAAATCCTGCCTTCCTTCATCAAGGGGGGCAGGGTTTTCCTTATACTTACTGACTTAAGTTTGTTGCTCGCTGCATCTGTGCGGTCCCACAACTGGATTGCAGCTCCAAGGAGAGGTGGCCAAAAGGGGTGGGAGGGGGATCTTTTTAAATGCAATATCATTAAAACTTTAGCAATGTAAGTTATTAAACATAGCGTATTGTGTTATGCTTAAAGGGGAACTATCACCCGAAATAAAGCCCCCCCCCCAATAATTAGCCATCTAATGATAAGCATACCAATGGTACTGCTAGCTAGCATAATTATGCGTTAGTTGGAAATCCTACTTCTGCCTAGACTGATGGCCAGGCAGCAGCGCCTTAGAGGCATCTGAGTTGTCAATCCCTTATGGTACCTAAAGGTACCATGCAACAACTCCTAGAGGAGAGCAGGACTGACAGCGTAGGCACGCAGATGTCTGTAAGCAAAGGTGTCTGAGCTGTTGCCTGGCCATCAGTCTTGGACTGACGTCTAGAATTTCCAACTAACCCAGTAATTATCCTGACTAATAGTAACATTCTTATGCTTATTGCTAGATGGCTAATTATTTGTGGGAGACTTCATTTGGGGTGATAGTTCTCCTTTAACATAATGAATAGGAAAAGAGGATTTTAGTCTTACCTGTTAAATCCTTTTCTCTTAGTCCATACAGGTTACTGGTAATTCTAGGAGGCGATCCACCCCTTAGTAGGCAGGAACAATTCTAAAAGTGTATGCAGGGGATGAAGCCTCCCTTCCCTTCTTGGCTGCAGCTAGCCAACCAGCTCCAGAAAGATTTGAAACACTAACTATGACTAGATAATAGAAGGGAAGAAGACTCCTGTGGGCATGACCCATAAGGAGCCCCACGGTCTGCCATAGGAGAGCCAAGCATGGTCTCTTGACAGGGTGGGAGACCAGTAACCTGTATAGACTAAGAGAAAAGGATTTAACAGGTAAGACTAAAATCCTCTTTTCTTTGTCGTCCAATACAGGTTATTGGTAACTCTGGGATGTCCAACCATTAAGTTTCCCAGAGGCGGGAAGAAGGCAAGGCCCCCAAAGTCACCAGTGCAGATATGAACCATCAGATCAGAGATAGCCCAACAAAAACTGAAGTGTCAAAGGACACTGAACAGGGGTAACAACACCCCAGGAACTGTTGCACACTTACACGGCAACTTCTTCTTAAAGACCAAGGGTAGAAGTGTACTCTTACCCCCTGTGGCCTCGCTAATTAGTTCCTTAAGTTCAGACCCAGACAAGGAAGTACCCTGAAAAGGCCAAGAAAGCAAGACTTTCTTGGAAGCAATGTCAGCAGACCAAATCTTAAGCAAAAGCGCACGCCTGGCCACCACAGAGGTAGTAGAAGCCCTTGCCATCATGCGGACAGCATCAAAAGCAGCAGCAGAGACATATTGTTGCGCTTCAGAGATATTAGCAAGAAGACGCAATTTCTTCAAAGTAGGCGCATCCTGACGGACAGCCATAGTGAGTTGTTCAGTCCAGACTGCAATAGCCCGGTTAACCCACGCAACAGCAAAAGCTGGACACATAGTGGTGCCAATAGAAGCGAAAATGGACTTGAGGGAAACTTCAAGTTTCTTGTCAGTCCAATCTCGCAGAGCAGAAGCATCAGAAACAGTTAAAGCAGTAGATTTAGACAGTCTAAATATAGGTGCGTCCACCTTAGGGGGATGAACCCATTTAGCCAGTTCTGTTTCAGAAAAGGGATAAAGTTTAGTGAATTTCCTGGACACAGAAGCAGACTTGTCCGGATTTTTCCATGCTTCAGAAGCCAAACGGTCAAGAGTGGGGTTAGGAGGAAAATAAGTAAGGGGCTTTGCAGGCTCCTGAAAAACATCAGACGGATCAGAAGCGACCTCCTGAACCAAGAGAATGTTGAGTGTGGTCAATACAGCCCTGATCAGGCCCTCAGCAGAGGGTTCAGGATCAGACTCAAAAGGGTCCCCAAGGGACCTAGAAGACTCCAAAATAGTACCATCCTGAACATCCGAATCTTGCAACAATTCTTCCTCAGAAGAATCTGACACATCAGGTGCCCCCTGCTGTTTAGGCAGGGAGGATCTGATAGTAGAGGGGGTCTGCCATAATTGAAGAGCCCCTTGTATCTGGGATGGAAAGAGTTGTAGAGTGGACCTAAGGTCCCTGGTCTCAGCCTTAAACTCTTGTACCCAAGCTGGCTTCATAGCATGGCTGGAAGGCCCTGGGTTGCTGTCAGGAACTTCAGAACATGCTGGGCATAAATGACCAGAGAACTCCCTAGGTAGCCCTGTGTGACAGGAAGAGCAATGCGCAATGGGGGATACTGATATCCCAGCCTCCTTAGTCTTTGGTCAAGCTCCAGCGGTATAGACATTCTCACAGTGTCAAAATAACCAACTGTACAATGAATCACCCAATTGTAGTGTGTTAGATTAATATTTCACCCCAGAAACGCTAAATATAGACTTATCTGGCAGGCGAAGGGTTAATCTGCAGAGGCGAGAAGGAGAGTCCAAGCCCTGCTTAGGATACTCACTGAGAAAAGCTCACAAAAGGGCTGCCGCGACGGGAGCCAATCAGAAAAAAGGCGCAAAACAAGCACTCATGGGAAATGTAGTTTTTCCCAAAAAGTACCCCAAAGCAGTGCCCGAAGCCCCCCAACAAACTTGAACTATAAACCGGATGAATAGAGCAAGGGTAGACATTTAAAATGAGCCCACTCTGAAGTTGCTGTGTGAAGCTGTTGCAGAGATACATTCCAAACAGTGTTGACCCATAGAAAGTAAATAGAGTAATGGCGTCTATGCGGTAAAGCGTGTCTTAAAGGCACGGTACACAATTTTAATAAAAGGTAAAATATGAGTTAAAAACATGAAAAACATATAGGGAACATGTGTGCATACTAAGAAAAACACTAACCCAGTAAGGAAAGTGTCAGAAAACTCCACAAAACGTGTCAAACCAGTAGACAAAGGGTTAAGTTACTACATAAACCTGCTCCAAATACCCAACAGAAGTACACATATACACCCAATGAGTGCGCAATGAGAACTCCCAAATACAAGCCCAGCAAAGTCACCTTTCCTGCAGATCTTCAGTCTTCAAGTTACCATTTAGTAAGAATTACCTCAGAGAGTAATCCATAGGGGAGCACTTGTACCCAAGATTTTCCCCCTTAGGGCTTAAGGTCCACCAAAAAGCACCTGGATACTGAGCTAGCCACATTGAAGGGCATTTGTCAGTCATGGTAACCTGCCTGATGGTGGTATTCCATATCTGACAGAAAAAAAATAAACTAAAACTAACGAGAGATGTTCTCCACCTGGTGTTGTCACACCCAGGAACAAATCATTCTGGAACTAGCTTGCTAGGATGCAGCTTAGGAGGGAATGGAGGCTCCACCCCCTGCATACATTTAGAGAAAAGTTCCTGCCTACTTAAAGGGGCAGATTGCCTCCCAGAGTTACCAGTAACCTGTATTGGAAGATAGAGAAAAAAAAAATCGACCAAACACGGTGATATATCTTGGAAGAAACAGGTTTGCAGGCACTAAGCATAGTAGCCGCCACACCTGAAGAAAAACCTTCCTTCTTCACTATTGAGGATTCAACTTCCAAGCCATCAAAGCTAGCCGCTGAACATCCTTCTTCCACAGGTAACCCTGTAGAAGAAGATCAGGATGGTAAGGGAGCCGAAATGGCTCCGCCACAGACAGATCCAGAAGTTCCGGAAACCAAGACTGACAAGGCCAGTACAGAGCAATCAGAATGACTTGACAACGCTCCAGTCGTAATTTCCGTAACACCCTGTGCAACATGGGAAGGGGAGGAAAGATGTAAGCCAGAGGAAATAACCACGGAATGGACATTGCATCCACTGCTAGAGCCAGAGGGTCTTGCCACCAAGAGCAGAACAGTTGAACCTTCCTGTTGTCTGTCGTCGCCATCAGATCGATGTAAAGGGGACCCCGTCGCTGAACAAAGAGTTGTAACACCTCTGGGTGCAACTCCCACTCTGTGTCGACTGAGGAAGTCTGCCATGACGTTGTCTACGCCTGGAATGTGCACTGCGGATATGGCAGGAACGTGTTCTTCTGCCCAGGACAAAATAGCCTTCGCCTCGAACCAAGCAGTGAGACTTCTTGTTCCACCTTGCCTGTTGATGGAATTCCATGACGGTCATAGTACGTCACGGGTCGTTAAGTCAGATCTACCCATGACATACTATGACCGTTAAGGGGTTAATGACCAGAGGGAGGGTTGCAAGGTAATGTGCACATCCTCTGGTCCTTAAGAGGTTCAGTTGTGGACCCCCCCAGTTCATTTTTAGGTGATTATGTCCTCTTACACACACACACACACACCAACACCTGCTTACTATTGTGGCAATACCATTTGTTTCCTGCACTGTCAGGATTATTTAATGATTAGACCTGGTCACATGAAGAAAAGGCACCTGGACTGCACATAATGGGCCTTATGTTCCAAAGAGTAGTGGAGGCATTCTACAGCAAAGTGTACATAGAGGAGAAATAAAACATGTCCATTGATTTAAATGGCGCTTTTAAATGTTTGATGCTAGATAAGTCTCTGATTCATTATTAAGCAACGTGTTGATGATCTCTCTAGCATTCAAGGAGTTAAAATTCCCATTTAAATTAATGGAAATGTTTTATTTCTCCTCTTTGGTTTACCTATCATTTTACAGTTGGTCATTTGTAAAATGGTCACCTCCCCTCCCCCCTTTTTTCTGGGGGGGAGGGGTCTATATAAAATCATAATTAACTTTTTTTTCCCCTTTATACAGGCTTTTGCAACTGTAGTGAATGCTGCAGAAGGAAGTGAGTCAGATTCTTTGAAGCAAGTTGATGATATTACACAGTATCCTTCAATGTATGAGTTATCTATCACATGTAAACAAAATATGACCTGAAGCAGCTGTACACGCACAGAAGGTGCACAGGCTTGTCCTTGTGTTCGGACATGAAAAATAATCCTGTCTTCTTAAAGCTAGCCAAGGCATCAGAGACATTTTTTTCACCTTGGCTACAGCTTTTAACGGATCATTAGTTCTTACAGAGGCTGATTTGAAGCATGGAGCCTGTTCTGGCACTTGAGGGGTTCAGATAATGTTTCTGACTTTGTTTCATTATATGATGTTAGAGTGTGACTGATACCAGTTACTTTATAAAACACTTCCATTCCTGGGCGAACTCAGCCTAGCATTGCATTCAGAATGAGAGAAATTTCCCTCTTCTGAGCACTTTTACGGAGTCCTGGAATCTACCATTTTTCTATAGTTCAGGGGTGTCAGGTTTGGTCCTCACCCACGGGAAAGGATCAATGGCGCATTCATTTTGATTAACCCACTGTGCTCAATCATGGAAAGCCTTAAATCTGGCACTGTTGGTAGCTCTCTAGGACCAAATTTGGACACCTCTGTTGTAGTTAGTGTGCAAGACTTAGTTAAAGCATATAGACAAAGGAAAGATCTTTAGTTTAAACACAATGTAGTGTTACCATATCTGTATCCCACTTTTGTGGTCAAGCAACCAGTCAACTCCTTTTGAATGGAGGATTTGATGTCGGGGGGAGGAATCTAAAACAACGTTGTCTGCAGTGTTTTTGTGTGACTGTTTAGTCATGCTGTAAAATCATATATTCTAAGTTACAACAGGATCAAAAGCATTATTCTCTTTAAAGGAGCTGTAAACTTTTTTTATGAAAAAATAGATATTGTAGGGGTTTTCCTATTGAGTAAAATAAGGGTACTCCCACTGCCGAGAGATTTATATTTCCAGAGTTATTACAGTTTAAACCCATGTTTATTTACATTAGCAGTGCCCACTAGTGGTCAAATTCTAATTAGATTTCCTGTTAGATTCTAATGGAGAGGAAAGTCAGAGACATACAGTTCTCCATAGAATGTGATAGAAACTGCCTGTCACTTCTAACTATCAGGAAGTAAACACAGTAAATTCACTTCCTGGTTATTTAAACTGCTATGTTTTATTCAAAATTTATCTGACAGCAGTGGGAGTGACCTTATTTTATTCAGCAGGAAATGCTCTATAAAATATGCGTTTTCATAAAGAAAAGTTTACTGCTCCTTTAAATTCACCATTTAATCATTCTGTATTTGTTTTGTTTCAGAATTGCTTCCCTTTTGCAATTTTAGTGCAGGTAAAAACTGCCTAGTGGCCTGCTTTATCCTGGCAATCCACTGACATTAGGTGGTGGTATGTCAGAAGACCGGACCACATGGGTGATGGCAGCGGTTTATTTACCTTTGCCTTTTTGGGTCAGCCAGTGGTTGGATACTGCAAATGGCATCACATCTCATATTGACAAATCTTTGCAGTAGTTTGTTGGACACTGCAGATCGGTATGCTGCAACATGGTGTCCTACGTGTCCAGCATTAAAGTACTTTATACAAGGCAAAAATCTCTTAAACATCAAAGCAGTGTACAGTTTGTTTTACAAGGGTGTGTAAACTGCCACATGTGAATAAATCTTTATAAGAGGCAACACCGAATTACAAATACTTACTCATTTTAAATTGTGTGTTTTAACCATGTACATTTCTACTTGAGAAAATACAAATTAGGATTTCATAATAATGGTATTGAACAACCCTTTAAGGACCGCAGGTGTGCATTGCTGTATTGCAGTACCCCCCTACCAGACCTTTGGTAAGTATATCCTTAACCTCTTCGATACTTTATAATGTGTAGGTGACCTTCATGCATTGCAAGGGGCTGATGTAAATGATTTGTAGTGCTGGAGTGTGTACATGTTTTCTATCCTTAACTGGTTCCTCAGTGCTCGATTCATTAGAGCTGTATCAGAACTAGAGCTGCTGGGCTTTGTAAAGCCAACCAAGCAGAAGACTGATCACGTGGCCAGACTGACGTGGGGAGGATGTTAAGTGGCAGCATTAGACAATAAAATTAATCTGTGCTGTATTATAGTTTTGTACTTTTGAAACAGTTTTCTACAATTAAAATACAGTGTATGAATTCTGATCTGGGGGTTACGTTAGTGAACAAACAAGAAGGTCTGCAGAATTTACATGAGAGATTAGAGAGAAATTGCCAAAAAAGGAAAACTGCTCAAATCCATTAAAATATTTTGTATTCCTAGATAGAACGCTCTCATAAAAAATAAATGTAAAAAAAATGCTAACATTTTTCAAAATAAATAGTGGCCACTTTTTATCATGCCCATTAAACTCTTAAGAACCCATGACGCGCCAGGACAGTCATGGGTAAACTTGCAATAAGGACCCATGACAGTCCTGGGATGTCATGGAATTCAGGGCTGCGCGCTGTATGGGGAGACCTGACTCGGATCCAAGAAGAAGAAAATAAAAAATGCTCAATGGTCCTTAACCCTTTAAGGACCAGCTGCACAGGAGTGTGGCTGGTCCTTAATGACCGGCACGCGCGGCTGGCACTTGAGGACCACGGGGAGGGAATCACTACCAGGACCGTCAGTGGTCCTTAAGTGCCGGACTGCCGTTGACAGTCCTGGTACGGCAATGGTCCTTACAGGGTTAAGGACCAGAGGTGTTTTTTTTTGTTTGTTTTTTTTGTTTTTTTTAAGGCATCTGCTTCAGGGCTCCCCAAACAGCGTGCAGCCACACGAGGACTCCTGAATTCCATGACGTACATGTCTTTAAGGGGGTTAAATACAGTGAATATTGTATTTAGATTAGACGTAAGCTAACTCAAAACTTGTTTATCTAAATCATACCATACATTGTGTTTATGTACAGCTGCTTCCAGATGATTAAGAAAGTCATGTTTATTTCAGGTTTGCTTGTGACACTTCCAGTTTTATGCTCTCTCAGTCAGTCTGACTATGCCCCCTCCCCCAGGTGTTTACCCGTATTCTGGGTGTGCTGATTTCTGCCATGCACAAGGATGGCATCAGTCACTCTGTACATGTACTTGCTCATGAAGGCCTCGTGTCCTGAACTCCTTCAACAACAGGTTAAGGACTGTCTCAACACACTCACCCATCATGGGTGGTCTACTGAATGCACAGGTCCAGTGGTCAGCAGCAGGAGTCTCTCCTGCCTCTCAACATTCAGATACTGGTCCTCATCTAGAAGGCTGTCCAGTCCGACAACTCCACGGCTGTGGCTTACATCAACAAGCAAGGTGGAACAAAAAATCTCTCAGATTGGTTTGAGGTCAACAACTTCTCTACGAGAGCGCACACACAGAGCGCAATAAAGCGCATCTAAGAGCAAGCTGTAAATTGCCAGATGGACAGCTGTATCTTAATGATTCCCCCCCCCCCCATAGTTGGGTACTCACTATCAGAAGAGGCTCAATGCAGCCTCTAAAGAATGATTGCAAATTTTGCCTCCAATACACCGGATTCAGGCTTTTGCCTATCTTACCTCTAGACCCTTAACTCCTTGGTCGTCTTCGGTGTATAATAATAAAAGATAGAGAGACAGTACCTGGACTATATCAGCCTCGATTTATTGGTAGTATAAAAACAATTAAACATAAAATATGATATTTAACCCTACGCGTTTCATCACAGATGCAACTTCATCAGGGGTACAATATTAATGATCAAATTAAAAACTTTTATACCTTTAGTCACGTCGCCAGACCACCTTGTATATTCCTCATATCCAACCGTTGTCTACCTTCAATAGCCGACTTCCGGTTTCTGCCTACACCTCACATCCTTCTGTTGGAACGCAACACTTTTCCTCTCCTAGCAACTTTTGACCCACAAGCTATTCCGAACATCACCTGCCAGGTCTATGAGAACTACAGCAACTGTAACTGAATAGAGGATATATACTACTATCTTACCAGTTCAAATACCCATCCAATCTTCTATCTCTCACCATATCTTACTATTATATAATCCCTGTCACTGGACAAATTATATCCTCTTAAAATATATTTCAGTCATGTTGTTACCCATTATAACCGTTGCTTTAAAACGTCTAGATATCTCCCATATACTAAATGGTGGACTGGCAGATCCGGTAGTTACCCTCATTGCTCTTAGATGCGCTTTATTGCACTGTGTGTGCTCTCTCGTAGAGAAGTTGTTGAATTTATTAAAGTATATAACCGAATAAATCGGCGCTTCAGACAGATATTGTGTGAATGTATGCTGGACTATATCAATATACTCACTAATCACAATATTGATCACAATACTCGATATATTTATTAAAAAATTCACAGAATTCTCAATATATCTTCCAAAAGAGATCAAATACACTAGACTTATAAACAATGGTGGGAATAATAGTTTGCAATCTTCCAGTCTACCACTCCAGACGGGAAGTAGCAAACTTCTCCCAATCAATATTCTATATATATATGTGAAAAAAATCAAGTCAACCCTATATGCAACTGTACCTTATAAAAAACAAAAAAACGTATGGGTGGTAGACCGCATAATACTCCCAGCTCCTCAGACAAACCGGTACGATATCTCAAACAAGGGGACAGCCCAGATGATCAGAAAAAAATCAATTCAATCCAAACCGGTACAATATCTCAAACAAAGAGACAGACCAGATAATCAGAGAAAATCAATTCGATACATCTACAGCTATCTTCCCATGTAAGTGAAACACCAGAAATATCTGTTGCTTGGGAGTGGAAGCGATATAACTTACCACAAAAAAATAAAATAAAACTCTAAAAAACTCTACCTAGACGATCGATCGTATAAAAGAAAATCTATCTAAGACATTCAAGGAGACAGGAGCATATATCCTTAGAGTTCTTCCAATGTTATAGATCCAATTATAACTTTGTTTCCAACACTGTATTCACAACGTTTCCACAGTATTGTTGATCTTGCTATAACTTAAAGTGCCAATACTTAATACGTAACTATATTGGCTCCACTCTAGAATATTCACAATGTATCCACCAAATGGTTACGATTGATAGATGTCTCATTACTCCATTATTATTTGGACTCTGTACTGAATGTACACATTCGTTCTTGTTTTCAATAGGTCTCAATAGGTCTCAATGAATCTCCATATAACATATGTCTTCACTGGTACAAGGAGTGAATATATCTTCACTGGTCTAAGGAATAAATCTAAAGTATATTATACCAAAATCTCTCAAGTGATAGAGATATATTTGTAACTGAATCCCTTAGTTGGTATTCGATTCAGAAACCTTAAATATAAGCAAAAAAATATATAAAACGATCTCACCGCTTATATCCGCTTATATCCAATACTCCGTTACCAGACTCCACTGTTATATCCAATACTCCGTTACCAGACTTAACTCTTATGCCCGCTTCAAATCTGACCTCTTTATCCCCGTTGGGATAACACAGTCTCGGCGTCCTTCCTTTATTTCCACTTCGCGCCACTGCTGTTTATCCAACGTTAAACTTTCACCTTCCGGATAAAGCGCTCTTCGGCATCTCTCTCTCTCTCTCCACCTCACGCCTTTAAGATTGGTCCAATAATGCCAATATCGTATTCAAATTATGGATAGTTCATCTAAAAATCTCTCCTTGTCTCTTATCGTGTCTTCCTCCAACGCGTTTCAAAATCTACCGATTTCTTCATCAGGGAGAAACAATAACTTCTACCTTGAATAAAATCTACTTATATACCTAACTTAACTCCTCCCTACTCTCTTCTACCATCACCCCACAGGTGCAGTAGCATTCAGTATAACTCTTAAAGGTATAAAACCCATAAAATATACAAACTAAAAATTAAAGGCACAGTTGCATAAACCTAATAAAACTTAAAGGCACAGTTGCATAAACTTAAAACCATCTATACGATACCATAAAGAAGGAAAAGAAGATACATTCTTCTATAGAAAACCAAAGATCTCCAATTCTGCATTAAGTCCCCATGGTTGCAATGTTTGCATATCATAGATCCATTTTGATTCTTTTCTAGACATTTCTTTTATGTAGTCTCCTCCTCTCCAATTTCTTCTTACTATCTCTATGCCATAGAAAGCCATCTCCTCTAATTTAAAGAGAGGACACTCCATGGGTTTAAGTTTATGCAACTGTGCCTTTAAGTTTTATTAGGTTTATGCAACTGTGCCTTTAATTTTTAGTTTGTATATTTTATGGGTTTTATACCTTTAAGAGTTATACTGAATGCTACTGCACCTGTGGGGTGATGGTAGAAGAGAGTAGAAGAAATCGGTAGATTTTGAAACGCGTTGGAGGAAGACACGATAAGAGACAAGGAGAGATATTTAGATGAACTATCCATAATTTGAATACGATATTGGCATTATTGGACCAATCTTAAAGGCGTGAGGTGGAGAGAGAGAGAGAGATGCCGAAGAGCGCTTTATCCGGAAGGTGAAAGTTTAACGTTGGATAAACAGCAGTGGCGCGAAGTGGAAATAAAGGAAGGACGCCGAGACTGTGTTATCCCAACGGGGATAAAGAGGTCAGATTTGAAGCGGGCATAAGAGTTAAGTCTGGTAACGGAGTATTGGATATAACAGTGGAGTCTGATAACGGAGTATTGGATATAAGCGGATATAAGCGGTGAGATCGTTTTATATATTTTTTGCTTATATTTAAGGTTTCTGAATCGAATACCAACTAAGGGATTCAGTTACAAATATATCTCTATCACTTGAGAGATTTTGGTATAATATACTTTAGATTTATTCCTTAGACCAGTGAAGATATATTCACTCCTTGTACCAGTGAAGACATATGTTATATGGAGATTCATTGAGACCTATTGAAAACAAGAACGAATGTGTACATTCAGTACAGAGTCCAAATAATAATGGAGTAATGAGACATCTATCAATCGTAACCATTTGGTGGATACATTGTGAATATTCTAGAGTGGAGCCAATATAGTTACGTATTAAGTATTGGCACTTTAAGTTATAGCAAGATCAACAATACTGTGGAAACGTTGTGAATACAGTGTTAGAAACAAAGTTATAATTGGATCTATAACATTGGAAGAACTCTAAGGATATATGCTCCTGTCTCCTTGAATGTCTTAGATAGATTTTCTTTTATACGATCGATCGTCTAGGTAGAGTTTTTTAGAGTTTTATTTTATTTTTTTGTGGTAAGTTATATCGCTTCCACTCCCAAGCAACAGATATTTCTGGTGTTTCACTTACATGGGAAGATAGCTGTAGATGTATCGAATTGATTTTCTCTGATTATCTGGTCTGTCTCTTTGTTTGAGATATTGTACCGGTTTGGATTGAATTGATTTTTTTCTGATCATCTGGGCTGTCCCCTTGTTTGAGATATCGTACCGGTTTGTCTGAGGAGCTGGGAGTATTATGCGGTCTACCACCCATACGTTTTTTTGTTTTTTATAAGGTACAGTTGCATATAGGGTTGACTTGATTTTTTTCACATATATATATAGAATATTGATTGGGAGAAGTTTGCTACTTCCCGTCTGGAGTGGTAGACTGGAAGATTGCAAACTATTATTCCCACCATTGTTTATAAGTCTAGTGTATTTGATCTCTTTTGGAAGATATATTGAGAATTCTGTGAATTTTTTAATAAATATATCGAGTATTGTGATCAATATTGTGATTAGTGAGTATATTGATATAGTCCAGCATACATTCACACAATATCTGTCTGAAGCGCCGATTTATTCGGTTATATACATATTAGGATAGCATTAAGCACAGGCTTCTAATCTTAGGCTGCTGGACCGATTTTTTGTCCTGACCTTACATACTAGCGCGACTTTGGTTGGTATTGTTTGATATTTAAGGTGTGCTTTTGAGTCAGCAGCAGTATGGAGGGTGAGGACAATAGTGGGAATGTTTGTGGATTTACTAAAGATAGAAGAGATAAAGTAAATGCAGTTTTTGGTAATATTAGGCAAAATAAAGGTGCTTTAAATACTAGTGATATGGAAGTTATATTTAAAGATTTGGAAAAGATTGTGATCAAAGAAACCAAATGTTTCTGGGATTATATTACATTGGAAAAGTATTTGGAAAATAACTTGATACCATTAGGATTACAGATTCATAAAGCACCAGCCTATGATCTGAAATCTATGGATTTCACCAGTCAGTGGGATAACACTCTGAGAGAGTGTTCGATTGGGCTGGTGAAATTAATTATTAAGTATAGACAACAACAATTATTGGATTTTGAGAAAGAGAGTAAAAGTATGTGGGAGAAGGTTGAAGTATATAAACAGACAGATAGATACAATTTCTTAAAAGGAAGAATGTTGAATACAATTGGAATTTTAGAAAAGAAAATAATGGAGAGAAAACATAAATTTAGAAGAGATGTAGAAAATAAAGGAATGGATAATGTAAAAGAGAATAATGAATGGCAAGTAATATCTACAGGTAAACGTAAAAATAAAAGGAAACATATGATAGAAGAAAATTCAGATAAAAAGATTTGTTCATATAATAAATATGCCTGTTTAGAAGAGGATGTCAGTTTAGATAAGGATGAACAACTGGGTAACTCTGAGGTATATGAGGATAATAAGGGACAGGAAGGAAAGGAGGATATGGAAAAATCGAACGTAGAACAATTGAGTATCTCCAAAGGATATGAATGTGATAATGATCAGGAACAACCAAGTACCTCTAAAGAATATGAATGTAGGAATGAACAGAAAGTAAAGGAAGTTAGGATGATGTCTAAGGAGGTTCCATCATGGAATCATTCTTCTTTTTTGGGGGTCAAGCGGAATGCCAATTGGAAATACAAGGAATTGGGCAGATCGGAAACCCCGGTACAAACTTCGAAATGGAACAGAAGGAATTGGAATTATCAACAATACAGTTGGAAAGATATGAATATGAGGCGGAGGGAGTACAAATATATTCCGCAAAACAGGCAGAGAGGGTTCCAATTGAACAGACAACGGGGAGGAAATTGGGGAAATTGGATACAGCAAGATCGGAGGATAGGGTATTCAAGAGACGTCAGATACAAAGCGGAACGAGAGGAGGAAGAGGAAAATCTCAGGTTTCGACACTACAACAGGTAGATATGGAGGGTATATATAATTTAAGTACATATGTTTTGAAGCAGGAAGAAATTGGAGTTTTGAAAAAAGGCTTAAAATTCTCTCCAAATATAACATTGAATAAATTTGACGCATATATAGGGATACAGAAGTTTATAAGAAATTTGAGTTTAAAAAAATATTTTAGTAAAGATATTATAGAAAATTCCAGAAATGTTAGTACAACTGAAAGATTTACTCATTCAAATTTAAAACCACGGTCTACTTTTTTCCCACAAACAGAAATTAGTGAAGAAATGATTACCTTTTCCACATTGGTTGAACAAGATATTAGGAGAATAAAAGAGGACAGATATCCTCGGTATAATTTAAATAAAAAAGAACATAATGCTATAAAGAGCTTACAGAATAATAAAGATATATCTATTAGGCCTGCAGATAAGGGGGGGGGGGGATTGTAATTTTATCTATGACTCAATATAATGAGGAAGCCAATAGAATATTATCTGATATAAATACATATAAAAGATTGGAAAGAAATCCAACTATGGAATATATGGAAGAATTAAGAATTGTATTGTTAAGAGGTTTAGAAAAGGAGATTATATATAAAAAAAAATTTGATTATCTTTGGAATTTGAATCCTAAACTTCCTGTATTTTATTTCTTGCCTAAGATCCATAAAAGTAAAGAGAAACCTCCAGGTAGACCAATAATATCTGGGATTGACTCCTTAACTGCTAATATTAGTAGATACATAGATACTTTTCTGCAAGGATATGTAGTGGAGTTACCAGCATACTTAAAAAATACAACTCACATAATTAATGTTTTACAAACAGTAAAATGGAATCAAACGTATGTTTTAGTAACTGCGGATGTTTCCTCACTTTATACAGTCATTGATCACGATTTGGGAATTGAAGCTACGAAGTATTTTTTGGAGAATAGGAACACGCTTACATCTGAGCAAATAGATTTTTTATGCACTTTAATTAGATTTATACTCACCCATAACTATTTTTGGTTTAATGATGAGATTTATTTACAATTGAAGGGATCTGCAATGGGCACCAGGTTTGCGCCAAGTTATGCAAATCTGTATATGGGATTATGGGAACATCTGAATATTTGGCAAGATAACCCTTTTGGCGCAAACCTGGTGCTCTGGAAAAGATATATTGACGATGTGTTTTTTATTTGGGATGGCACTTATGATTTGTTATCACAATTTATAAATTATTTGAATAATAATAGTTTTAATTTGGTTTTTACTGTTAACTCGAGTACAGTATCAGTGGAATTTTTGGATCTATGTGTTTATATAGAAAATGACGAAATTAAAACAAAAAATTTTTTTAAAACGGTGGATTATAATAGTTATATAGCATTAAACAGTTGTCATTTACCTCTATGGCTAAATAATATTCCAAAAGGTGAATTTTTAAGATTAAAAAGAAATTGTACAGAAGAATTAGTATTTCAGGAACAGGCAAAGAATCTACAAGACAGATTTATAGAAAAAAATTATGCGAAAGAGAATTTAGAAAAAATTTTAGAAGATATAAAAAATGTAGAGAGACAGGATCTGTTAGTAGAAAAAGTTAAGGAGGATAAGAAATTACAGAGAATTCCAATTATAATTCCGTTCAGTACAGGTTATAAACAATTTAAGAAAATAATAAATAAACATTGGCAAATATTAAAAAACGATAAAATATTATGTAATATTTTACCTGAGAAACCAGATGTTATCTTTTCTAGAGCCCCAAATTTGGGTATTAAAATAGCTCCTAGTATTAAAAGAGAAAATAGAAAAGAAACAGGTAATTGGTTGAAAACACAGAAAGGATTTTTTAAATGTGGTATGTGTGTGGGATGTAAAACCTGTTGTAACAATAAGAATAAAAATTTTTTTAGTTCAAATAAAACAAAAGAACAATTTGAGATTAAGGCATTTATAACATGTAATACAAAGGGGGTGATTTATGGTATACAATGTAAATGTGGAAAACAGTATATCGGAAGAACAAAGAGGTATTTGAAGGAGAGGATTAGGGAACATATATATAATATTAAAAAATGTTTTAAGAAACATAGTCTATCGGCTCATGCCATGGAGTGTCCTCTCTTTAAATTAGAGGAGATGGCTTTCTATGGCATAGAGATAGTAAGAAGAAATTGGAGAGGAGGAGACTACATAAAAGAAATGTCTAGAAAAGAATCAAAATGGATCTATGATATGCAAACATTGCAACCATGGGGACTTAATGCAGAATTGGAGATCTTTGGTTTTCTATAGAAGAATGTATCTTCTTTTCCTTCTTTATGGTATCGTATAGATGGGTTTAAGTTTATGCAACTGTGCCTTTAAGTTTTATTAGGTTTATGCAACTGTGCCTTTAATTTTTAGTTTGTATATTTTATGGGTTTTATACCTTTAAGAGTTATACTGAATGCTACTGCACCTGTGGGGTGATGGTAGAAGAGAGTAGGGAGGAGTTAAGTTAGGTATATAAGTAGATTTTATTCAAGGTAGAAGTTATTGTTTCTCCCTGATGAAGAAATCGGTAGATTTTGAAACGCGTTGGAGGAAGACACGATAAGAGACAAGGAGAGATTTTTAGATGAACTATCCATAATTTGAATACGATATTGGCATTATTGGACCAATCTTAAAGGCGTGAGGTGGAGAGAGAGAGAGAGATGCCGAAGAGCGCTTTATCCGGAAGGTGAAAGTTTAACGTTGGATAAACAGCAGTGGCGCGAAGTGGAAATAAAGGAAGGACGCCGAGACTGTGTTATCCCAACGGGGATAAAGAGGTCAGATTTGAAGCGGGCATAAGAGTTAAGTCTGGTAACGGAGTATTGGATATAACAGTGGAGTCTGGTAACGGAGTATTGGATATAAGCGGATATAAGCGGTGAGATCGTTTTATATATTTTTTGCTTATATTTAAGGTTTCTGAATCGAATACCAACTAAGGGATTCAGTTACAAATATATCTCTATCACTTGAGAGATTTTGGTATAATATACTTTAGATTTATTCCTTAGACCAGTGAAGATATATTCACTCCTTGTACCAGTGAAGACATATGTTATATGGAGATTCATTGAGACCTATTGAAAACAAGAACGAATGTGTACATTCAGTACAGAGTCCAAATAATAATGGAGTAATGAGACATCTATCAATCGTAACCATTTGGTGGATACATTGTGAATATTCTAGAGTGGAGCCAATATAGTTACGTATTAAGTATTGGCACTTTAAGTTATAGCAAGATCAACAATACTGTGGAAACGTTGTGAATACAGTGTTGGAAACAAAGTTATAATTGGATCTATAACATTGGAAGAACTCTAAGGATATATGCTCCTGTCTCCTTGAATGTCTTAGATAGATTTTCTTTTATACGATCGATCGTCTAGGTAGAGTTTTTTAGAGTTTTATTTTATTTTTTTGTGGTAAGTTATATCGCTTCCACTCCCAAGCAACAGATATTTCTGGTGTTTCACTTACATGGGAAGATAGCTGTAGATGTATCGAATTGATTTTCTCTGATTATCTGGTCTGTCTCTTTGTTTGAGATATTGTACCGGTTTGGATTGAATTGATTTTTTTCTGATCATCTGGGCTGTCCCCTTGTTTGAGATATCGTACCGGTTTGTCTGAGGAGCTGGGAGTATTATGCGGTCTACCACCCATACGTTTTTTTTGTTTTTTATAAGGTACAGTTGCATATAGGGTTGACTTGATTTTTTTCACATATATATATATATATATAGAATATTGATTGGGAGAAGTTTGCTACTTCCCGTCTGGAGTGGTAGACTGGAAGATTGCAAACTATTATTCCCACCATTGTTTATAAGTCTAGTGTATTTGATCTCTTTTGGAAGATATATTGAGAATTCTGTGAATTTTTTAATAAATATATCGAGTATTGTGATCAATATTGTGATTAGTGAGTATATTGATATAGTCCAGCATACATTCACACAATATCTGTCTGAAGCGCCGATTTATTCGGTTATATACATATTAGGATAGCATTAAGCACAGGCTTCTAATCTTAGGCTGCTGGACCGATTTTTTGTCCTGACCTTACATACTAGCGCGACTTTGGTTGGTATTGTTTGGAATTTATTAAAGTGATCGTGTGGCCAGACGATCGAGACAGCAGCAGGCTCACATAAGAGCGGAGTGACCAGAGATTGAGTCCAACGACGCAAGGACTATAAATTGTGGACACTATATGTAAATATCAGTTGGCTGTGTAATTTGCAAGAAGGATTATAGTAGCTCACCAGAGACTGATCAATTTCACAGTGGAAGTGATAACTCTGTGAATAATTTTGATCTGGTTTATGTGGTTTGAGGTCAAGGCCATCCTAACCTTGGCAGAAGAACACGTTCCTGTTATATTTGCAATTCATATTCCCGGAGCAGTCAACGTCCTAGCTGACACATGGTAGACAGCGGAGAGTGGGAACTCCACCAGGTGGTGATCGACTTAGTACAGAAATGGACTCCCCTTAATTGACCTGATGGCAACCAGACAACATGAAGGTTCCATCGTGTTGTTCCTGCTGGAGGGATCGTCTGGCAGTGGATGCCATATCTATTCCATGGCTTATGTCTTTCTTCCCATTCCCCTACATCCCAGGTTATTGATGAAATTGTGGTTGGAACAATCTCTGGCCCTGGCAACAGCTGGTTTCCGGAGCTCCCAGACCTTTAGCGGAGCCCTTTCGGCTTCCCCAGAGACTGGATCTCCTTCTATAGGGTTATCTGTGGAAGGAAAATGTGGACAGTCTGGGTTTGACGCCTGGTGGTCGAATTCTCAATATTGAAGAAGAATAAAGGTTTTTCTTCAGCGGCCGTAGCTACCCTGCTTTGAGCTAGGAAGTCTGTTTCCTCTAAGGCGTACCACGGAATCTGGTCTATTTTCCACTCTTGGTGTGTGGATAAGGATCTACCTTCACAAGCCTTCAACCTTCCTTCTCTCCTGTCCTTTTTACAGGATGATGTGGCTAAGTGACTCAGCCTGAGTTCCTTGAAGGTTCAAACTTCTGCACTCTGTCTTTTTCCAGACGTGCACTGCCATCCTTCCTGATGTGAAGGTTTTCTTTCAGGGCATCTTACAGCGCCCACCTTTGTAATCCTGATGTCTATTTCTCTTTGTCTTTTGACTTGGAAAATGGCTTTCCTCTTGGCAATAGTCTGTTCATAGGGTTGCCAAGCTTTGTCCTGTAAACTGCCTTGCTTAGTGTTTCACAAGGATAGGTCGGTTCTTCACACCTTCCAGGAATTTCTTCCTAAAGGTTGTATGGGAGTTCCATATCAATCAAGAGATTGTTGTGCCTTCATTTTTGCCTGACCCTAAATCTGACAAGGAGAGGGATCTCCGCTTGTTGGATGTGGCCTCAAGTTCTACGTGCATCGCACCAGTTTGTTAGACTGATGCCATAGTCGTCATTCCTGAGGGTCCAAGGCCTGGTAGGCCTGCATCCAAAGGGATTATTGCCTCCTGGATCAAATCTATCAATCATTCTTAAGTCCTATGAACACGGGAAGAAGCCAGTTCCTTTTCGTATCACAGCTCATTCCACCATGTCTGTTGGGCCTATAAAAAAAATAAATAAAATCAGGCCTCTGCTGATCAGATGTGCAAGGCAGCCACTTGATTGTCTATGCATACTTTCTCTAAACACTATCGTGTTGATGTGCTGGCTTTGGCTGACGCCAGGCTAGGTAGGAAAGTTGTGGAGGCAGCCACACCTCTCTAGGACTTGACTCATTATGCCTCAGTAATCTTTGACCGTTGAGCACGATTGGCTCTAGTTCAGTGTGCTGTGTTACAGTTACTGGTGTTATATTCCAGTTCAGGGTCTGTTTACACTTTTTCTTGTTTGGGGCTATCCTGATCTGATTAGTCCGTATTAGGACCATGCCTTAAACCCCCCACCCATCGGGAAACTCAATGTTTGTACATCCCAGAGTTACCTGTAAGCTATATTGGACGACAGAGAGAGGATTTTAGTCTTGCCTGTTAAATCCTTTTCTCTTAGCCCATATAGCTTACAGGTCTCCCACTCTTTTTCCTTCTTGCTCTCTAGTCAATAGTGTCTCAAATCTAACTGGTTGGGGATTGGCTGATGACCAGCTAAGGAGGGAAGGCAGGCTCCACCCTGCACTTTTAAAGAATTGTTCCTGCCTACTTAAAGGGACAGTTGCCTTCCCATGGCTACCTGTAAGCTAGATGGACTAAGAGAAAAGGATTTAACAGGTAAGACTAAAAGCCTCTTTTAGAAATCTATGCTGTATCCGGATATTACCCACAAAATCCACTGATCCATCATGGAGGCGGCCCAGGCGTCTCAAAATAGATGGAGGGGGTCCCTTACAGGAAACAGACCAGGAATCAGTCATGCGGAGGTGGGTTTGTAAGACAGCTTTTGAAGCTAACTGCTTGGAGCTACAAGGCTTTTGCCTGGGTTTCACAGCAGGGTGTGCTTGAGAGGTGTAACTTTAAGCCCCCCACTTAAAGTTTGACATACTCCCTAGGAAAGCATCCAAAAAGCTAGTAAAATACTAGATAAATGCCCCCAGAACAAAATAAGTGTAGGTCTGGGTATTTAAGGTTATCAGGCAAAGGGTTAATCTGGAGAAGTAGAGCAAGGAAAGTCAGCCTCTATGTAGGATAAGCAAGATGCTACCAGAAAGTTGTGAGCCAATCAGAAGAAAGCCTGTGAAATGGACATTCTGGGTACTGTAGTCTTCTTGACTATCTAGCAACACCTACGACTCATTTCTTGAATTGCCACAGCCCTTATGGACACTCAGAAAGCAGAACAGAGTACAATGGATGAGGAGAGAAGTAGATAGAGCTCTCTCTGGCCATTTCAGCCCAAACAGTTGCAGAGATATGTCCTATAGACTTTTCTCCATAGATGTCAATGGAGCAAAAATGGCAGAGAGAACAAGATATCCAAAGTGAGTGCCAGAGCATAACTGAGCTCACAGCAAAACCTGTATGGAGGAGCAACACAGGTGGGCACAAAGTGAACCAAGGCACTCAGAGTTTTCTTTCTTCAGGTTACCACCACCGGAGAGGACAGAGTCAAGAGACCCTATCATGAGGGAAAACTTGGAAGCAAGACTCCCTCCACAGGGCAGAGTAGGTCCACAGAGCACCTGTGAACTGGGCAAACCAACTCCACTGAAGCCCAGTAGTGGTAACCCACCTAATGGATGATACAACACCCATATTTATAGGGGGGGGGGGGGGGGGGTCCTACCAGCTGGATGGACGCGTCTTATCAGGGCCGCCTTGAGTTGCCGCCAAAAAATTTGCCCCGTTACCTCCTCTTGTCTCCCGCATGGACGCCGAGTCAAGCCGCAGAGGTGACAGGCGCCTGCCTTTTCATTTCAACCGGCCGTCTCATCGGCAGCACTGGGAAAGCTGCCCTTTTGAGCAGAGCCAGAAAAAGAGCATTTCCTGCTTCCGGGGGAAGTCTCCTTGCGTTCCGGCATGAAACGCAAGAGGGCATTGAATGCGCAAGAGCATGAGAGGCTCCACACCGAAGCCCAATGAGTCTAATCAGCAGGAAAGTGGCGGGGTATTTAAAAAAAACGCCCAGGAAAGACTTTTTTCTTTTATTTAGAAAGTGAATGTGCCTTTGTGTTAAGTACATTAGCTATTTCAGGTTATGATGTCAGCCCCAGCCAAAGCCTCTTCTAAGGAAAAACATAATGAATCCACAGTTAAGGAGGACAAAATAGTCCCTAAAACAAAATTATGTGCAGGCTGTGACACTACTCTCCCAGCCTCTACTAAGATTAAATTATGTGAAGAATGTTTGAAAAAAGCTGCAAGTCCTGATATGCCAGGACAGTTCCAGGACTTCCTTACATGGATGAAGTCTTCTATGCAAGAGACTTTTAAATCCATGCAGCAGGGTGAACCAGCCCCTAAGAGACAGCGTAAAGACTTAGGAGAAGGTACCTCCATGATAACAGGAGAAGAATATGATCCAGAATCTCCCTGTGAAGATCAGCCATCAGACTTGGGGTCAGAAGAAGGGGAATTAGTTGAGGATTCAGGTGTCTTCAATTTGGACCGAATTGATTCCTTCATTATGCTGATGAGAAAGTCCCTAGGTCTGTCTGAAACCCAGGCGGACATGGATACTGCCTTCTTGGGAAAAAAGAAGTCTGCTCCAGTCCTTCCGGTGCATCAGTCAATATTGGACATGATCAAGACAGAATGGAAACTTGGGGATAAAAGATATGGTGTACCCAGAAAATTCAAGAGAATGTTTCCATTTGGGGATAAAGATGTACAGAACTAGGTGAACCCACCTAAAGTGGATGCGCCCATAGCTCATCTGGCAAAGCATACCATTCTACCAATGGAAGATGGAACATCACTAAAGGATCCAATGGAACGTAAGCTGGAAAGTGCCCTAAAGAAACAGTTTTCTGTCATCGGGGAAAATATGAAGGCAGCTACTGCAATGGCTTGCGTTTCCAGGGTCATGCGAATCTGGCTAACAGAATTAGAAGAGAAGATAGAATCCAATGTATCCAGATCTAAACTACTAAAAGAAGTAGCCACGATCAAGGAAGCTACTAACTATGCATGTGACGCTTCCCTAGACATAATTCGTCTAATGGCCAGATCATCAGCCTTATCAGTCTCAGCTCGCAGATCTCTGTGGCTCAAGCCATGGAAGGCAGACTAATTCCAAGAACAAGCTTGTCTCTCTCCCTTTCACAGGTTCTACTCTCTTTGGCGAACATTTGGATGAAATAATTAAGAAAGCTTCGGGAGGCAAGAGTCCTTTCCTTCCACAAGAAAGAAAACGGAGGCCCTCTTCACCCTTGACTACATCAAGATTTCGCAATCAGTCCTTTTGGGACAATAGAAGACAAGATACAGGTCGTCAGGATGATCAGAAGGGTAGATTCTCCAACAGAGGAGGCTTCAGGAGAAATTACTCCAGGAAGCCCCAGTTCAAGACGGAGTCACAATGAAGGTCAGCGGGTCCCCATGGGGATTCCAGTAGGGGGCAGACTGGGATCCTTCTCCCAGATGTGGGAGACTCATGTGAGACCGGACGCTTGGGTCTCCCAGATCCTGGAACAGGGGTACACGCTGGAATTCATCTCTGTACCTCCAACACAGAAGCTTCTCAGGTCAAGAATCCCTTCCAATCCAAAGACCAGACAAGCCTTCATGGAGACAATCAACAACCTCTTAGATCAGAAGGTATTGGAGAAAGTTCCTGCACAGGAGAAGGGTACTGGAGTTTACTCTCCTTTCTTCTTAGTTCCCAAACCATCGGGTCTTTTCAGATCCATCCTGGACCTCAAGGAAATCAACTTATCTCTCAGACACAGTCATTTCAAAATGGAGTCCGTGGAATCAATAATACAGACACTTTCACCAAGAATGTTTCTGACAGCCATCGATCTCAAAGACGCCTACTACCATATACCGATTCATCAGGCTCACAGGAGATTCCTACGTTTGGCAGTGAACCAAGAGCATTACCAATTCACAGCTCTTCCCTTCGGTCTGTCCTCAGCCCTCAGAGTCTTTACGAAGATCCTGGCTCCAGCTCTAGCACACCTGAGGCAAAGAGGTATCAACATTCTGGCTTACCTGGACGACCTCCTGATTATGGCCCCATCCTTGGAGATAGCCAACCTTCATACCCTGAAAGTTCAAAAATTCATGCATATGATCGGATGGATCATCAATCTGGAGAAAAGCCAGATACATCCAACACAAAAGTTAAACTTTCTAGGTCTACGTATAAATACCCAGACTGCCTTGGTTCAGCTTTCAGGAGACAGAATATCCAAATTACAGCTCACAACCAAGAGTTTCTTGAAGAAACCATGCCGTTATGCAAAGGATTTCCAGGAACTATTGGGTCTCATGTCTTCCACTGTCCAGATTCTTCCCTGGGCAAAATTTCATTACCGTATCCTTCAAAAGAATTTTCTGACTTTCTGGAAACCAGACCCTGGGAATCCTTTTCAGAAAATCCCTTTATGGACAGATGCCAAAAAGGAGCTCAATTGGTGGCTGAAGAAAGTAAACCTCACCAAGGGAAGATCTCTGATAGAGCCAGAATGGCAAATCATTTACACAGATGCCAGTCTCATCGGATGGGGAGCAGTTTGGGGCCCAAGGAGAGCTCAAGGAAAATGGACCCCAAAAGAACAATCCCTTCATATAAATATTCTGGAACCCAGGGAAGTCAGACGGGCCCTGTTACATTTTCAAGCTCATCTACAACAAAGGAGCGTCCTCATCAGAACAGACAACGTGCCCACTGCAATGTATATAAAGAACTTGGGGGGCACAAGGAGCCAAGCCTTAAGCAAAGAAGACCTCTCCTTCTATGGGCAGAACGTCACCTTCGGCATCTTACAGCCTCTCACATCTCAGGAGTAAGAAACACAGAAGCAGATTTTCTGAGCAGGCACAGCCTGGATCAAGGGGAATGGGCTCTAAATCAAGAAGTGTTCAATCTCCTCACAATCAGATGGGGATATCCGGAGATAGACCTAATGGCGAATCACAAAAACACCAAAACAAAGTGCTTCTTCTCCAGATGGACAGATCCGCAGTCACAGGGACAAGATGCGTTAACAATTCCCTGGAATTTCAATCTAGTTTACATTTTTCCTCCAACACCTCTTCTCATGCGGGTCCTAAAGAAGATTCAGAGAGACCGGGTGGAAGCAATTCTGATTGCCCCCAATTGGGCCAGAAGAATCTGGTATTCCCATCTAGTACAGATGTCAACAGAACCTCCATGGGAATTACCATTGAGGAAGGATCTTCTGCACCAAGGTCCGATTCTACACAACAACCTCAAGATGCTCCGTCTGACGGCCTGGAGGCTGAGCGGGAATCATTAAGAAGACAAGGTCTCTCAGATCCAGTAATCTCTACAATCTTACAGGGGCGTAAATCATCCACATCTAAGGTATACTACAGGGTCTGGGCAACCTTTGTCAAGTGGTGCAAACTAAAGAAGATCCCAGCAAGAGATGCCACTGTAGCAACTATTTTAGACTTCCTGCAGGATGGTTTCATAAAGGGTCTTAAACCTGCATCATTAAAGGTTCAAATCTCTGCCCTGTCAGCTATCCTCGCGATTCCTTTGGCAGAACATGAACTAGTTAAGAAATTCACCAGGGCAATTGTCAAGGTCAAGCCAACCGTAAGGGAGATAGTAGCCCCATGGGATCTGAACCTTGTTCTTTCAGTCCTATCTAAATCACACCTTTTTGAACCTATTAACAGCATTTCTCTCCATCCCCTCACTCTAAAGACTGTTTTTCTTACAGCTATCACCTCGGCCAGAAGAGTAAATGAACTCCAAGCCTTATCCAGTATCGCTCCATATCTAACGATACATCCGGACAAAGTAGTTCTAAGATTTAGACCTTCATTCAGACCTAAGGTGGTCACTGACTTCCATATTAACCAAGAAATTGTGCTTCCGTCCTTCTGCAGTAACCCTTCCAACTCCAAAGAGAGAACTCTACACAATTTGGATTTGGTCAGATGCATCTCCTCGTATCTCCAGAGAACGAAGGAGTTTAGATCTTCAGAGTCCCTGTTCATATACTTCCAGGGTAGGTTAAAGGGTAAAACAGCTTCCATAGGCTCCATTTCCAGATGGATAAAATCCTGCATTCAGAAATGTTATACAGAATCGGGTCAGACAGCCCCTGTTGACATTAAGGCACATTCAACGAGAGCAGTATCCACTTCCTGGGCAAAACAAGCTCAGGCCTCTCCCTTGGACATTTGCAAAGCAGCCACGTGGTCCTCTATAACCACGTTCATGAAACATTACCACTTAGATGTGCAAGCCTCGATCGACGCCAAGTTTGGCAGAAAAGTCTTGGAGGCAGTAGTACATCAATAATGTAAGTTGATTTTTTATCTTTCCTTTCCCTCCCTAAATATTTATATGGGTAACTGCTTTTAAGTCCCATCATTTCTAATGCCTGGATAATACACAGAAGAAATAATAGAAATTTACTTACCGTTATTTGGCTTTCTTCTGTGTATTATCCAGGCATTCCCTCCCTACTAATTATATGTACACTAGTATTTTACAGCTCAGTCAAAAGGAAACTGGGGGTAGACAGTTGGATCGCGCTTTTAAACCTTACTATTGGTCCTACCAGCTGGAGGGTGGAGGCGTTCCCATCATTTCTAATGCCTGGATAATACACAGAAGAAAGCCAAATAACGGTAAGTAAATTTCTATTATTTCACAATACATTCTGGCATCCAAGAGGTTAAATGTTGCTGCTGACATTTTAAGGAGACAAATTGTTTTTGAAAATTAATACTCTTATACAGAGGTGCAATTTTGTAACAAGCCAACTGCACCATAGGAGACATGTAAATTCCCAGTTTAAATGGAGCTTTTAACCTCTTGAATGCTAGGTCTCCCCACACATTAGCATTCAAGGGGGTCTAAAAGATCTATTTAACCCCTTAAAGACCGGGGAATCCGGACACGGACTCGACTTGAACGACCACAGAGCAATTTTTTTTATTGCTCAGTTACGTTCAGAACTCCCCGAATGGTGTGCAGCCGCAGGGGGAGCCCGGAACTCGATGACGGTCATAGTACGTCAGTCATCAGTCGTTAAGTCAAATCGACCCTTGACGTACCATGACCATCAAGGGTTGTTAAGGGGTTAAAGTCATCTGCAGGTTTGTTTTTTGTTTTGTTGTTCATTATGGTGTTTTTCTCCAGTATTTCTTCTCAAACTTTCTGCAGTGTCTTGTGAAACACCAACCGCATAACATGTTTTAAAGATCTTCAACATTACACTGCACAATTATACATTGTATTTCTATACCAGACCTTTGACTTAAATGGATAGTAAGTTAAGCTTTGATGATACATCAGTTTTTTTTTTGTTTTTTTTAAACAATGCAGAGCAAAAAATGTCCCCCTCCCACCCCTTTTACATACATAATGCTTGCTTTTCCTCAGAGCAACAAAAGCTGGTCACAGCATATGGAAAAAACCTGCCCTCCTTCATCAAGGGGGTCAAGAGTTTACCTTGCACAGACAGCCAGAAAATTGTCCCTCGTTGCGATCTGTCTGGTAACCGGATTCCAGCTCTGAGGGGAAGCTGTGTTACATATGTAAAAGGGGTGGGAGGGTGATACCTTAATATAATACACATTAACAGCATTGTAATAATGCTCTGATCAAAACTTAGTTTATCTTCAGACATTACGCTCTTTAAAAGGGCCATATACACAATGCATTGGACACCACGGACAAAGCTTTAAATGGGTCATTTTAACCACTTCAATGCTGTTTCCAAGGACAATGCTTTGGAGACATCACTAAACTTCAAAGCGTTAAGAGCCCATTTAAAGCACTGGGAATTTGGTGAATTTTAATTTGTTCCTTACGGCTTACATTGTTTGCATCAGAATTGCTCTGCTTTTAATTTTTTATACCTAGCCCATTTACAGTCAACTAAATGTGAGTAAATGTGAACAACAGTTTTTTGGGGGGGTTTTATTTAGATTTCAACTAAATTCCAGTACTACAAGGCAGTTAAACAATGACAGAAAAAAAAATGCATTAAACATTTGTTAAAGACTGATAGAATAAATAAAACTACAAAAAAAAAAAAAAAAAAATCAAATCCATTCTTACTGTATCACACAATAGTCCTTTAATACAGACATGCCCTCATTTTATTTGTTCCTCACAGTCAAAATTTGTAGGTCACTTTTGTTGTTCTGGTAATTATTCCACCTTCAGGTTGGTGGATTCCAATGTGTTGTAGTGAGCAGTTATTAAAACCTTGCCGAAACCGAAGTCAAAACGTGATTGATTGAAATTATTTACACATCTGGCAGAGGGCAAGTTCTTAAACACCAGTCCTTTTCAAAATTATTTTCAACATTAACAAAAGAAGCCAAATTTCAATGTTACAGCAAATGAGGCTGGCCACTGGTTTATAAAACCTTTGAAAACTAGGTGTGCAATTCACTGCTCAACCCTCTAGCATTCAAAGGGTTAAAACATGTAGCATCAATCCACTTCCAGGTGGTGTGGACTCCAGGAAACACTCCAAAAGCCAGTTGCTGCAGAAGAGTGGTTTGCCACTGACAAAAGCTTGAAATAACCTGTGTTCACAGGGAAGGGGTTGATTATGGCATTGCTGCAATTCCTAACTATGACATCTTGCAGCAATTAAGGGAAAAGGCAGCCCAAAAAAGGCAAGGGACAATTCATGAAACATCTGCAGAAAAGAGAAAAAGATCAGGTCAGACAGCCTTTCAAAATGGTATTAACACCTACAGTACATGGAAATGAATGCAGGAAAATTTGAGATTCTTCCAAGCTATAATTGGAATACAAACATATGTTGCAGTTACATTCACACATCCGTATATGTAACTTAAAGTGGACCTGTCACCCTAACACAAGTTTAGGGTTACAGAAAAAGTGACTGTATAGTGTACTAGCAATTAACCTTTGCCACAATAGAGTTGTCAGTAAACGTTTGTGCACCCCTGGCCAAATTACATGTTTTATGGATTTTCTTAGTGAAAAATTAACATCACCTCTGCAGCAAACAGACTTAAATGAAATACATTTTTGCAAAGTGTAATGCAATGTTATTGTCTGCTGAATTTAACAGACTGAAAAATGTGGTATGTGTAAAGGTGTGGGCATCCTGTAAATCAGGGCTTAACATTTGAAATACTTTGCTACTAGCCAGACCTGAAAAGTTACTCGCCACTGAAAGTCATAACATACCCACCAGGGCTGAATTTCTACTCGCCAGATCTAAATTTTCACTCGCCATTGGCTAGTGGAGAGTGGAAATTTTGAGCCCTGCTGTAAATACTTCATAACACCCCATATGGCAGAAATTACAGGCTCCAAATATTTCTTGTAGCTAGCCAAGTCTTTCTATTCTTGCTTTAGGAATTTTTCCCATTCTTCCTTGAAGAATGATTATAGTTTAGAAATCATTTTAGGCCGTCTTGCATGCACTGCATTTTGAAATCTACCCACCCACTTTCAATAAATTTCACATCTGAGGACTGTGAAGGTCATTTGAAAAACTCACATTTTGTGTTTTATCTTTTTTCAATCTGTTAAATTCAGCAAATAGTATCTGCACAATCTGCAGAAATGTCAAGTTTATCTGCTGTCGAGGTTGTGTCAACTCCTCTTCACTTAGAAAATCAACAAAACTGGTTATTTGGCAAGGGTTGCCCACATTTTATATACAACTGTATATCCCAAAAAAAAAAAAAAAAAACCAACAAAAACTTGAATTACATAATCCTTCCCAACTCCAAAACGGGTCTAGTCTAACACAGTAGAATCATACATGTTCCCTTCTATTATACCTGCAGCTGGTCCACTTAACTTTATCTGCTATCACAATATCCCCGGGTAAAATATTCCACAATTTATACGGGCCTTACTGTAAAGAACCCCTTTTTCTGCTGAATTAGTCTCCTTTACACTAATCTGAAGGAGGGACCCCTAGGTATTTGATCAGGTCTTGGAATAAAAAGTTTGAGAGATCCTTGTATTAACTTTGCATTTACTTGTACAATGTAATACGATCCCCTACCTAGGTAAGAGTAAAACATTAAGAACCACTTTTTTCTAAGGTAAAGTTATCTTAGCATGGGCTGTTCATCAAATTTATGTTCATAGTCAATGAAGCCCCCCCCCCTTAACAGCCCCCAGACACATACCCATGCATTCCAAATGGAGTAAAATGCTGGAGAGAGCCATATTGGGATAGTAGGATAAAAATGCAAAGATTAATGTTGCAGTCAGATGTCCATATGTAAAAAGATACAAATGCTACTCCTCTATACAAATAAAACTATAATCCCCAAACAAAAGTGGCTGTTAAAGGATAAGAGGTATTAGCAGCCCTTAATAATTTTTTTTTGTGTAGCTCATGTACCTCTTGTAAAATAACTAGATACCTAAACAATGTAGTCTCCTGGATTTTGTATAATTTTATTCACAGGTCCTTCACTTTTAGTTTATTCCATTTTAATTAAGATTGTTTCTCTCTATATATATATTGAAGTACCATAAAATAAGCTTGACATATACAATAACCTCTCCTTTGTTACATCTTGTTGTAGATTAGATTAAGCAGTATTATGACTTTGTATAGTCTGCGTTAACTATTCCACATCTGCATGTATCACCACCTATTCTAGAGGCACGGCCAAACACAGAGTGTACAGTGAAGGCTTTAGTGTCTAAGGTTTTCACACTGAGTGGAATAAGTTTTCTTGATTTTATGCTGCAGTAAAACAAAAAATAGTATCACTATTAAATACAGAAACATTTAAAAAAGTGAGCAAATACTTACAGCTAGCAGGCTGTTCTCCATATCTTCGCATTATTTGATCATGCGTGAACTTCACAAAAGCATCATATTGTTCTATTAAAAGAAATAGTTTGTAATTTACCATTGGGTGAGAAACACCACTATAGATATGGTTTCAAAAATAGACTAAAACATGTTACAGTTGTGTAGGGCAAAAAAAAAAAAAAAAAAAGTCGCCTAGCCTTAAATATACAGTCAGCTAGTCATTCTGTCCCTTAAAAGGCTGTGCAGCTGTGGACTCAGACCTAGTAGTATGAAATATATTGGCTTTGAAGTTATTAAACCCAGCCCCCTTTCCTCTCCACTGCACTTTGTCTCCCCCCCCCCCCCCGTTTCTCACTTTTTCTAAACACTGATGAGGATTATAAATTCAGGTACAAGGTGTGGTGAACGAAGTGCAAAAGGATTCTGGTGTGACTACACACACTGTGTGCAAGAGCAGGATATTGCTATTTAGATGCCTCCCTGAGCAGATGGGTTTTGAGGAGATGCTTGAAAGTGATGAGTTTGAATGATTGGCGAATGGTGAACCACTATTAGTGGTTCAAAACTAGTGTGCATCACCACAGGACAATTTTTCTACAAAGACTGGCTACATAAAAATACAGATTTCACTGTCGTCCAATACAGGTCACTGGTACTCTGGGAGGCGTAAGTCCCCTTTAATAGGCAGGAACAACTATGCAAATGATTTGCAAGGGGCGGAGCCTCCCCTCTCACTTAAGCCACCTTCTGGCCAGAGCCACTTAGATTGATTTGTTCCTGGGTGCTATGCACACCAGGTAGAGAACATCTATGCTTTCAACTTAGTCATTTGTTATTTTTTTTATTCAATATGGAATACCACCATTAGGAGGGTGACCATGGCTGTGAATGCCCTCACCCGAAGTGGCTAGTGCAGCTCCCAGGGATTTCTGTGGACCTTATGCCCTGAAGAGGGGACAGCTTGAGTTAAGCAGCTTCCCTGCTGGGGAATTTGCCTCTGGGTTATTCCTCCTCTATCCTGGTCACCTGAAGACAGAAGTCCTGCAAGAGAGGTGAGTCACCCATTGAGTGCTGAAGGTCCACTTGTCCCCACAGTGTCCCTTTGCTGGGCTTGTATTTGGGAGTTTGCAATGCACTCCAGCACTCATAGGGTGTTTTTTATTTGCATTTCAATGTTTAATGCAATTTCTGTGGTATTCTCTGGGTTTTGGAGCTTTGGGTATTAGTTTACTTATGTTTCTTATGTGTTTTATACTTGTTTGGGCTATTTTTAATGTTTTATTAAATTTCCCGCTCAAACGCTATGGCTCCTTTACTCTCTATGGGAATTCACAGTGTGGGACATATCTCTGGAACAGCTTGTCTCAGCAACTTCAGAGATGGCTCATTTTAATGCTAGGCTCCTGCTCTATCATCCGGAATGTGTTTTATTTATGTGGGGTGTTCAGGGGGGGCTTCGGGCACTGTTTGGGGTACTTGTAAAGGGAAAACTACATTTCCCATGAGCGCCTGGTTCGCGCTCGTTTCTGATTGGCTGTCATATCGGCCGCCATTTTGTGGAACTTTTCCTAAGCGAGTACACTACGCAGGGACCGAGCCTTCTCTCTCCTCAACAGATTAACCCTTCGCTGGCCAGATAAGTCCGAATTTAGACATTTCTGGGGTGAAACTTTAATCCTTTGCACTTTTTCTGGGTGATAGTGTCATTAGTGGGGTATATTGACGCTGTGAGCATGTCTACTTCACTGGAGCTAGGGGCTAGACCCAAGTCTAAGGAGGATGGGGGGGTCTGCTACCCCCATGGCGTTTTGCTCCTCTTGCCACATTGGGCTGTCTAGCGATAATGTGGGGGATCTATGCCCTAATTGTACTGGTCAAGATAGCAACCCTGGGCCTCCCAGCTACGCTATTGAGCCATCTTGGGTGAGGGAGTTTAAAGCTGCCACTAGGGATCTCAGATCCGCTCTTCAACTCTTTCCCTCTCAGGTACAGGGGGCTCTCCAGGTCTGGCAGACCCCCTCTACCATCAGGACCTCCCTGCCTAAGCCACAGGGGGCTCCTGATGTGACTGATTCTTCTGAGGAAGAAGTCTTGCAGGATTCTGATGCTGAGGAACGGACTGTTATTGAATCTACCAGGTCCATTGGGGACCCCTATGAATGTGACCCTGAAGTTTCGGCTGAGGGTCTGATTAGAGCTGTTCTGAATACGCTCAACCTTCCTCTGACTCAGGAATCCACTTATGATCCTACTGATGTTTTTCAGAAGAAGCCATCTAAGCCTGTTTGTTTTCCAACTAATCCTACTCTTGCCCGTCTAGTCTCTGAGGCATGGAAGAATCCTGATAGATCATCCTCTGTCTCTAAAAAGTTTGCTAAGCTGTACCCTTTTCCTGAGACTGAGCTGGCTAAATGGGTGCATCCTCCCAAGGTGGATGCCCCTGTTTCCAGGCTATCCAAGTCTACCGCTTTGGCTGTATCTGATGCCTCTGCCCTGCAGGACTGGACGGATAAGAAACTGGAACTTTCTCTTAAGTCCATTTTTGCCTCTATTGGCACTGCCATGCGTCCAACCTTTGCAGTGGCGTGGGTTAACAGGGCTATCGCGGCCTGGACTGAACGACTGACTGAAGCAGTTCGCCAGGATGCACCAGTGTCTGAACAGTTGCAGCTTCTTGCTAATATTACTGAAGCTCAGAATTATGTTGCTGACGCTGCTTTTGATGCTGTGCGCATGATGGCGAGGGCCTCCACTTCTTCTGTGGTGGCCAGACGCGCCCTTTGGCTGAAACTTTGGTCTGCTGATACAGCCTCTAAGAAAGCCCTGCTTTCCCTGCCCTTCCAGGGGAGTTTGCTTTTTGGGTCTGAACTCAAAGAAATGATCAGTGAGGCTACTGGGGGTAAAAGTACTCTTCTACCATCAGTCTTTAAGAAAACGTTTCCAGCCAAACGCAATCGGTCCTTTCGTTCCTTTCAGACTGAGACACGCTCCTCGACCCCGGCGGGTCCTCCCGCTACACGCTCCTCCTCCAAGCCCAAACAGTCCTGGAAGCCCAAAGTTGCCCCCAAGGCCAAGACCTCCAAGACTGCTTCGGCATGACTCGCCGAACCCGGGTCCGCATCCGGCTGTAGGTGGTAGTCTCTGCCTCTTTCGCCGGACTTGGGAGGAGTCAGTGGCGGACCCATGGGTTCTTCAGGTGGTGTCAGAGGGATACAGGATCCCTTTCTCCTCCCTTCCTCCTTTTCGGTTCCATTTTACTCGTCCTTCTCAGGAACCCACAAAAGGGCGTCTGTTCGACGGCGCTATTCAGGATCTCTTGGACAAAGAGGTCCTGGAGGCGGTTCCTCAGGGGGAGACAGGTTCAGGATTCTTTTCCATCCTGTTTGTGGTAGCCAAAAAGGACGGAGGGGCTCGTCCCATTTTGGATCTCAAAGATCTCAATGCCTATGTGGTGACTTCCCACTTCCGCCAGGAGTCCCTGCGCTCTGTGATTGCAGCAATGTCTCCAGGGGAGTTCCTTGCCTCCCTGGACCTTCAGGATGCTTATCTTCATGTCCCTATTCATCCAGGGAGCAGGCGGTATCTCAGGATTGCCTGCCACAGGGGACACTTTCAGTTTACAGCGCTCCCCTTTGGGCTGACCTCAGCCCCTCAGGTCTTCCAGAGGGTGTTAGGCTCCTTGATAGCGGTGCTTCATCAGGATGGGATCAGAGTGACCCCCTACATGGACGATCTCCTACTGAAAGCCTCCTCAGCGGAGCTTCTCCATCAGCAATTACAGAAGTGTATGCACTCTCTGAACCGTCATGGCTGGATCCTGAATCTGGACAGGTCGGACTAGGTTCCATCTCAGCGGCTTCTGTTCCTGGGTCTCCTGTTCGACACTCGCCAATGCATGGTGTTTCTTCCAGAGGATGTGGCTCACCAGATAGCCGTCCGAGTAGCTGGGATTCTGGACATGGACGAAATTCCGGTACCGAAGTTGTCGTCCTTAGTGGGGAAGTTCATTTCCACGATCGAAGCAGTACCATTTGCCATGGCCCACTCCAGGGAACTTCAGAGATTTGTGATCCGGACGTGCAGGAATCATCCAGATCATCTACATCTGGCCGTCTCTCTACCTCCTCATGTCGAGTCGAGTCTGCCCTGGTGGCTGGATCTTTCTCATCTCCTGAAAGGGAGATCATTTCTAGTTCCTCGTTGGACCACAGTCACAATGGATGCCAGCCTTCGGGGCTGGGGTGCAGTCTGGGGTCGCTTCAGTGCTCAGGGGAAATGGGGTCTGGAGGAATCCCTTCTCTCCATCAATGTTCTGGAACTTCGAGCTGTCCGGCTTGCCCTGAGGCACTGGGAGTCTCAACTGACCGGTCTTCCGATCAGAGTGGAGTCCGACAACGCCACGGCAGTGGCTTACATCAACAGGCAAGGCGGCACAAGAAGCGGTTCCGCCTGGTGGGAAATCAAGGATATTTTGTCTTGGGCAGAAGATCACGTGCCTGTCATATCTGCAGTTCATATTCCAGGCGTAGACAACGTCTTGGCAGACTTCCTCAGTCGTCACACCGTCGACAGCGGAGAATGGGCTCTTCATCCAGAGGTGTTTCACATGCTCGCCCAGCGGTGGGGGATGCCTGTGGTGGACCTGATGGCTACCAGACACAACAGGGAGGTTCCAGTGTTTTGCTCCCGGTGGAGGGACTCCCTTGCTCTAGCAGTGGATGCCTTGTCGATCCCTTGGGATTTCTCCCTGGCTTATGTCTTCCCTCCTCTTCCTCTATTGATCAGAGTTATTCAGAAGTTGAAGCAGGACCATTGTCCTGTCATCTTGATCGCTCCAAACTGGCCCCGCCAGTCCTGGTTTCCGGAGTTGATGGCCTTGTCAGTATCGGATCCGATTTCGCTCCCTGCCCGTCCGGATCTTCTTCTCCAGGGTTATCTGTGGAAGGAGGATGTTCACTCTCTCCATTTGATGGCATGGCGGTTGAATCCTCGATTTTAGCTAAGAAAGGATTTTCTCCTTCTGTGGTGTCGACTATGCTTAGTGCTCGTAAGCCTGTGTCCTCCAAGATCTATCATCGCATATGGTCAACCCTTGTTGCATGGTGCACTGATAAGCAATTGTCACTTGAATTTCATCTTCCCACTGTCCTGGCCTTCTTGCAGGACGGTGTTGATAAGGGGCTCAGTCTGAGTTCCCTCAAAGTTCAGACCTCTGCCTTGTCTGTGTTTTTCCAGGACCGGATTGCTATCCTTCCTGATGTGAAAGTTTTCTTCCAAGGTGTGACTCATGTTCGACCTGCCTTTAAGAGTCCTGCTCCCCAGTGGGATCTCAATTTGGTGCTGGGAGTTCTCCAGCGACCCCCGTTTGAATCTTTGGCTTCCATTCCATTACGTCTCTTGACTTGGAAGATGGCCTTCCTTTTGGCTATTGTCTCAGTTCGCCGGGTAGCAGAGTTACAAGCTCTGTCTTGTAAACCTCCTTACCTGGTGTTCCACAAGGATAAGGCTGTGCTTCGCACTTCCAAGGAATTCTTACCCAAGGTTGTGTCCGAGTTTCACATCAATCAGGAAATTGTGGTTCCCTCTTTCTGCCCTAATCCTTCATCTGACAAGGAACGGGATCTCCATTTGTTGGATGTGGTGCGTTGCCTCAAGTTTTATGTTCATCGCACCAAGTCTATCAGGAAGTCTGACGCTCTATTCGTCATTCCTGAGGGACCTAGGGCAGGGAGACCGGCTGCCAAGGTTACTATTGCATCTTGGATTAAAGCTACCATCCGTGAAGCTTATAAGTTGCGGAATAAGCATGTTCCCTTCAGGGTGACTGCCCATTCCACCAGCTCTATTGGGGCCTCTTGGGCATACAAGAATCAGGCATCTGCTGATCAACTGTGCAGAGCGGCCACTTGGTCCTCTGTGCACACATTTTCTAGGCACTATCGAGTTGATGTACTGGCTTCGGCTGATGCCAGTTTTGGAAGGAAGGTCCTGGAGGCAGTTTTGCCTGTCTAGGTCTTCCGCTCTGTGATCCTTAGTGCTTCCTTGCTGTTGAGCCCGGTTGCCTCTGGTTCCGTGTGCTGTGTTAGTTCAGGGATTGTTTCCCTTGGTTGGTGTCCGTTGACACTTACAGTTTGGGCTATGTAATTAACTGATTTTTGCAGTTCTAGCGACTTGGGCCTTGCGCCTGGTCCTTGCCTTACTTCCCGCCTCTGGATCAGCTCAATGTTTGTACATCCCAGAGTACCAGTGACCTGTATTGGACGACAGTGAAAATAGGATTTTAGTCTTACCTGTTAAATCCTTTTCACTTAGTCCATACAGGTCACTGGTCTCCCACCCTGTCAAGGGACCAGTCTTGGCTCTCCTGTGGCATTCAGTGGGAGACCGTCAGGGCATGCTCACAGGAGTCTTTTTGCTTACCTGTGGTCAGTTTTTAGGGTCTCAAATCAATCTAAGTGGCTCTGGCCAGAAGGTGGCTTAAGTGAGAGGGGAGGCTCCGCCCCTTGCAAATCATTTGCATAGTTGTTCCTGCCTATTAAAGGGGACTTACGCCTCCCAGAGTACCAGTGACCTGTATGGACTAAGTGAAAAGGATTTAACAGGTAAGACTAAAATCCTATTTTTGACAGGGGGGGGGGGGGGGGAGCTTTCAAAGATTCATTTCAAAGTGACCATTCAAGTTGAAAGGATGAGAACTTTTCATATCAATATGCAAGGCTAGTCATTGACAAGTTCACCACAGAATATGCATTAACAGTTACCACTGATCATTCGAACAGGCAAAGCTTTTAAATAATAATGCTGCTAGTACTGGGATCACTGTTTTACTCAGCAGAAAAAAAATCTATAAAGAAGGGGGGGAGGGCACAAAAACAACTTCACTGCTCCTTTAACAGCATGCCACAAAAAGGTGTATCATTTTAAATTAGCTGCAATTTCCACTGTTAAACAAGACTACATAAATGACAAAGGCCAGTAAACGGGGAGGATGTAAGAAAATTTCAAGTTTCTACAAAGTATGACAATTATATGAGCCGTGGCTCGCTGGCTGCTGGAGTTTGGTCCGATTTGGCAATACCCATTTCCTTCCATTAAAAACAGATTCTGTACAAACCTCAGATTTCAAATTACAGGCCTAGTAAAACCTCATTTAGGATACATACGGAGAGACTTTTTCCTATAAAGCTTAGCAATTTTAGGTTCCTCTGTTTACACCAGTTTCTGAACACGTTCCATACTCTGCAGTATACTGCTGAAGTAGATGCTTTGCGGCCCGCTCTAATAGTATTGGCTACTGGAACTGATAGCCCTCTCTGTAAAAGCATCTGCCACTCAAACTCCTTCATTTTTAAGAAGGATGGATTTGGATGGAACAGGGGACCTTGGTATAGTAGGTCCTGAGAGACAGGGAGGGTTATAGGCTGTTTCGTGGATAGATTGATTAGAGAGACAAACCAAGTCCTCCTTGGCCAGGATGGAGCTACCAGAATCACGTCTGCTTTGTCTGTGATAATTTTCTTCAGTACCGGATGGATCAAGGGTATTGGCAGGAACACACAAGCTAGGTTGAATGACCAAGTCCAGGCCAGAGCATTTTGTCCTAGGGCTGCTGGATCGCACCATCTGGAAAATAACTTGTTGCATTTCTTGTTCTGGTTGGTTGCCATCAGATCTGTGTCTGGCATGCCCCACTTGCTTGTGACCCAGTTGAAAACTTCTTGATTCAGTTACTATTCTCTTTGATCCAGATGTGTTCTGCTCAGGAAATCCACCTGTTGATTTATTCTCCCTGCGATGTAAAGAGCTGTGATGGATTTTAGATTTCTTTTGGTCCAAAGGAATATCCTCTCTACTTCTCTTTGCAGATTCTTGCTTCTGGTTCCCCCTTGGTTCTTTATGTATAGGACTGCCGCTGTATTGTCCAATCGGACTAGAACTGCTTTTTGGTGTATTAGAGGCTTGAATCTTATGAGACAGTTTTCCACCGCCTTTAATTCTAGCACACTGATGTGCATTCTTGCTTCTACTGGTGACCATAGTCCCTGTGCTGAGTGATTCCTGCAAGTGCCTCCCCAGCCTGTGGGACTGGCGTCCGTAGTTACCATTTCCCAGGTTGGTTCCTGGAGACGAATTACCTTCTTTAGATTTTTCTTGTCCATCCACCAAGAGACTTTTTTGCAGGGGTAAGGGAAATCTCTAGGCTTTTCTCTTGTCCTCTCTGTTCCATCTACTGAAAAAGAAGATTTGTTGGCATCTCAGATGAAACCTTGCCCGAGGTATAATCTGGGTTGAACAATTTAGCAATCCTAAGAGCCTCATCTAGTCCTGAAATGTCAGTGTCATTTCTCTTTTGAAATTCCTTACTGCAGACTGGATTCTTGAAATCCTATCTTCTGTCATAAATACCATTTCCACTGAGGAATCTATGACCATGCCCAAGAAGGTTATTTTCTGACATTGTTCCAATTGGCTTTTTTGATAGTTTATCATCCATCCCTGTTCCTGTAGATGATTTAAGGTCTGGAACGTATGGTCCAAGGCCTGTGGTCTGGATCCAGCGATGACCAGTAGATCGTCCAGGTAGGGGATTACTGAAATCCCCCTCAAACTGAGGGTCTGCAGGGCTACTGTCTGAACTTTGGTAAAGACCCTCTGTGCTGCTGACAACCCAAACAGCAGAACCCTGAACTGGTAATGGAGAGCTCCTAGTTGGAACCTTAGGAATTCCCTGTGTGAGACTTACAAGAATAAGAGGATTTTAGTCTTACCTGTTAAATCATTTTCTCTTAGTCCATACAGGTTACTGGTAACTCTGGGTAGGCGATCCACTCCTTTAAGTAGGCAGGAACAAAAGTGATTGCAGGGGGTGGAGCCTACCTTTCCTCCTTGGCTGCAGCTAGCCAACCAGCTCCATAAAGATTTGAGACACTAACTATTGACTAGATAGTGGAAGGGAAAGATGACTCCTGGGAGCATGACCCCAAAGGACCCCCACAGGAGAGCCAAGCAAGGTCCATTGACAGAATGGGAGACCAGTAACCTGTATGGACTAAGAGAAAAGGATTTAACAGGTAAGTGTCGTCCAATACAGAGAACTAGTAGCTCTAGGATGTCCAACCATTGAGTTTTCCAGAGGCGGGAAGTAAGGCAAGGGCCAGGTGCAAGGCCCCCAAAGTCACCAGAGCAGATATGAAGCATCAGATCAGAGATAGCCCAACAAACAAGGGTAACACTCCAGGAACTGTTACACTGAACTAGAGCCAACAGGGCCCAAAAGTGAAGGAAGCACCAAAGAAGATCCTAGACAGGCAAGGCTGCCTCCAGGACCTTCCTCCCAAAGCTGGCTTCAGCCAGTGCCAGCACATCAACACTGTAGTGCTTCACAAAGGTGTGCACAGACGACCAAGTGGCAGCCTTGCACAACTGATCAGCGGAGGCCTGATTCTTGTAGGCCCAAGAAGCCCCAATAGATCTAGTAGAATAAGCAGTGACCCGAAAGGGAACAGGCTTCTTCCTGAGCTTGTAAGCCTTACGAATAGTGGACTTGATCCAAGACACAATAGTCACTTTGGATGCAGGTCTACCTGCCCTGGGGCCCTCAGGAATGATGAACAGCGCGTCAGACTGTCTAATGTGCGATGTACATAAAACTTGAGACAACGCACCACGTCTAACAAGTGAAGATTCCTCTCCTCGTCAGAGGTGGGGTCAGGGCAGAAAGGCAAGAATCTCCTGATTAATGTGGAACTCAGAGACCACCTTCAGAAGAAACTCCTGAGAAGTGCGAAGCACCTCCTTGCCTTTGTGAAACACAAAAAAGGGTGGTCCACGAGACAGAGCATGTAACTCTGCCACACGGCGAACAGACACGATCGCCAGGAGAAAGGCCATTTTCCACGTCAGCAGGAGTAAAGGAACAGTAGCCAAGGACTCAAAGGGAAAAACCAAATTAAGATCCCACTGAGGAGCAGGAGTCTTGAAGGCAGGACGAGTATGAGCAACGCCCTGAAAGAAAACATTGACATCAGAAAGGATGGCAATGCACCTCTGAAAGAAAACAGAGCAAAAGTCTGACCCTTAAGGGAACTCAAACTAAGGCCCTTGTCCACACCATCCTGCAAAAAGGCCAGGACCATAGGCAGATCAAAATCCTGAGAAAGGCCCCTATCAGCATACCAAGACAGAAAGGTCGACCAGACATGATGGTAGCCTTATAAGAAACAAGTTTGCAGGCACTAAGCATAGTACCCACCACACCAGAAGAAAAACATTTCTTCAGTATTGAGGATTCAATTTCCAAACCGTCAAAGCTAGACAATGAACATCCTCCTTCCACAAATGACATGAGAAGCAATTAGCAACAGGGGACACAGACCCCAGCGTCCTTAGAGCTTTTGGGGCCAGGCCTAAGACTAAGGGATTAGACATTCTCACAGTGTCAAAACATTTAAAGTATAAGGAATCACCCAAATACAGTATATAAGATTAAAATTTCGCTAAAATGCACTTATCTGGCAGGCAAAGGGTTAATCTGCAGAGGAGAGAAGGAGCGTCCAAGGCCTGAAGTAAGATACTCATTCAGGAAAAGGCACAGAATGGCTGCCGCAGCGGGAGCCAATAAGAAACGAGTGCGCGAAGCAAGCGCTCATGGGAAATGTAGTTTTCCCAGAAAAAGTACCCCAACAGTGCCCAAAACCCCCTGAGCCCCCCAACACACTTAATACATTAACCGGATGACAGCGCAAGTGCATACAATTAAAATGAGCCATCTCTGGAGTCGCTACGTTGAGCGGTTGCAGAGATATGTCCCAAACTGTACACTCTCATAGAAGAAGCGAATGGCAGCAATGGCGTCTATGCGTTAAAGAAACACAAATTTTGCAACGTTGAAACTGTGAATTAAAATTACATGAAACATCACTAGAACATGTTAGCAGACCCAAAAAAAAAAAACACCACTGAACCCAGTAGGGAAAGTGGCAATAAACCCCCAGAAGATGCAAAACCAGCAGCTAAAGGGTTAAGTTACACCAGAAACTTGCTCCAAAACACCCAACAGACATACAGATAAACCCAATGAGTGCAGGAGTGTGCAATAGGGACTCCAAAGGAAAACCCCTGTGCAGAGGGGCACTGTGGGACAGGTGGACCTCAGCACTCAACGGGTAGCTCACCTTTCCTGCAGATCTTCTGTCTTCAGACTTCCATGTATTAAAGGGATAGTAATGTTTCATAATAAAAGCAGCTCTAATTAATCATCATAGTATTTGGACTTTGGAGAGTGTTATTTCAATTCTGTCAGACTTGTAGTTCTAGAGTAATTCAATGACAAAGTGTCCCCCCCCTCCCGCCCCTTTTACTGATGTAACACTGCTCAGCCAGATAAGAAGGGAGGTGCCCAGGTAGACTGCAGAGAAGGACAATCTTCAATTAAGATAAGGGAAAAAGCTGAAAAACTTGTCAAGGGGGAAGGGCTTTCATTGTTTTCATACAAAGAAAATTGTCCCCTTCTGTTATCTGTCTGGTCATACAACCTGATCCACATCTGAGAAGAGATGGCTTACGCTAGGTAAAAGGGGCGGGGAGGGGAACTTTGCTTGTGAATATCTCATAAACCATAAATGTTTGAGAGATAAGACTTATATCATTCTTCGTGTTTTTTTAATGCCTACAAAATAAAATAAAGTTAAAACGAAGTATTACTATCCCTTTAAGAAGCTTTCCCCCCAGGGCTTAAGGTCCACAAAAAGCACCTGGATACTGACCTAGCCGCATCTAAGGGCATTGTCAGTTATGGTAATCCGCCTAATGGTGGTACTCCATATCTATCAGAAAAATAAAAAAAAAAAATAGCTAAAACTACAGCAGAACTGTTCTCTTGCCTGTGTCTTCACTAAGGAACAAATCTTACTAGAGCTGATTGGCTAGCTGCAGCCAAGGAGGGAAGGTAGGCTCCAACCCCTGCATTCAATTCTAGAATTGTTCCTGCATAAAGGGGTTGGAGCCTACCCAAAGTTACCAGTAACCTGTACTGGCCGACAGAGAAAGACGTTTATGAAGAAATACTTCACTGGAACAGTGTACAAAGTGTGCTTGGTTTGGGAAAGTAGCTCATCTTAATTCTGTTATTAATATCTACAAGTTTATAAGAAAGTATTACTAAGGATTTATATTTGAGACTTCTGGTCTTTAATGAGTTAATAGCGAAACTCAAGCATTTTCTCTGCTAGATTTATGTATTTTGTATTTGATCAGGTTTGCCATGACCTGTGAATCCTCACCATTTTTTATGGCACTTATCAGTGGGATTATTAACAAGGCAGATCAATACATTGCTCATCACTCCCTCTTTCAAAAACCTATATAAGGTTTAATTACACTGATTTTATTTTGTTAATTTTGTTTATTCTGTATTTTTTATTGTATGAATTATCCAACTGGCTTGTGAGTGTGAAGGCTAGATGAATTATCTTGTTTTGCTCAAATACTGTGCAAAACAATTTTAATATTATAGGATGTTAATTTATTTGAGGCAAGACAGCATATATTCCATACCTGCAAGTTTTGTGGTTAATATTTCTTCATATTCTTCACGAACTTTATCTTCACGTTCCTTAAGGAGACGTTCACATATCATTCCAACTTGTCTTAAACTAAACAGTGGCTGTTCCTTCCGCTGTGGTGATGAAGAGGATGGTCCTTGAAGCAGACCGCAAAATTAAGGTTTCAATGTCACCATGACAAGATTATGTACATTCCTGTGCAATGCATTAGCATTAGGGATAGTAATGTTTCATAATAAAAACAGCTCTAATCAATCATCATAGCATTTGGACTTTGGAGAGTGTTATTTCAGTTCTGTCAGAGTTGTAGTTCAGGAGTAATTCAATGACAAAGTATCCCCCTCCTGCCCCTTTTACTGATGTAACACTGCTCAGCCAGATCAGAAGTGAGGTGCCCAGGTAGATTGCACAGAGGGACAATCTTCAATTAAAATAAGGGAAAAACCTGAAAAACTTGTCAAGGGGGGCAGGGCTTTCATTGTTTTCATATAAAGAAGCTTGTCCCCTTCTGTTATCTGTCTGGTCTATGGACTGCATTCCACATCTGAGAAGAGATGGTTTACACTAGGTAAAAGGGGCGGGAGGGGAAACTTTGCTTGTGAATATCTCTTAAATGATAAAGAGATGAGAGATAAGACTTATATCGTTCATGTTTTTTTAATGCCTACAAAATAAAAAAGTCAAAACGATTACTATCCCTTTAAAGAGGAAAATATGACTGAAAATAAAGTGCCCCCCCCAAATTATATATATATATATATATATATATATATATATATATATATATATATATATATATATATATATATAATGTTATGCATGAATAAATCCAACAATACCGATGCATCCAACTCGTTCCCAGACGCACAGACAGGCATCTTGCTCTAATGGCATCTGTGCTCCTGTGCAGTCAGTTCCATCCTATACCACATAAAGAGACATTCGCACTCCAACTTGAAACAGAGATCCAGTTAAAACCTCATGACACTTTATTCATATCGTAAAAGACACAAAAATGCAATACATTGACAGAGTGAGGGGAAGGTGCAATAAAGACAGGGAAGGAGTCCCACGGACCGTGGGACCCCTTCCCTGTCTTTATTGCACCTTCCCCTCACTCTGTCAATGTATTGCATTTTTGTGTCTTTTACGATATGAATAAAGTGCCATGAGGTTTTAACTGGATCTCTGTTTCAAGTTGGAGTGCGACTGTCTCTTTATGTGGATACTATTTGCTATGCTCCGGAAGAGAGATTTGGAGCTTTGTATCGCACCTACGGCTTGACGGTGAGTTTTTCAATTTAACGGTTGTATCAAGGACTGTAAGAGCACCGTTGTTCCTTTTTGATCCATCCTGTACCATGCAACTCCTCCTGGGAACCAGCTGGATTTATCAATAATGCCAGACTTATTCAGGGTAATAATAGTATGGATATTCACATCGCTATATGCATAGTGATTTGAGGGGCATTTTATTCTCAGGGATAGTTACGCTTTAAACGAAGAAAAACAAAGTACAAAACATGAACAATATTATGACAACAGAAGTAGACACGGTCTCACTTGAAAGAGGCCATTCTGGCTGGAGTAGGATTCCCCTGCTGTCAGCTACAGCGCTGATGTCAGGGAAAGGGGACCTTTGGTCCCGAACCTCTCTCCAACCATAAAGGTTTGAGAGATGGGACTGTGGGCATTTAGTTTTGATTTTTAATGCCTACAAGATTAATGTTCGTACAAATGTGACAATACTAGCCCTTTAATTACTAGATGGCCAACATGTGCAATACACAGAAAACCCCCCCCATCTTACACTCAGGATTAAAGGATTAACACATTTAAGAGACTACTGTAAGTCAAACAGAATGAAAATCTGGGAGTAGGTAATCTAATAGGCACTGGTTGTGCAAGTGTCATAACACTTTCACCTGCACCTAGCAATGAAATGTATTATGTGAATATACGAATACCCAAGGCATACTCACCAGGTACAGTTGGTCCTGATGGAAGGAATGTTTGTGGCTGCCCCTCAGAGGAGCAGGGGCAGCAGGGGTCTGTTGACTGGAAGCTGTTTTCCAAATGTCTTCGTTTTTGCATGCGTTTATACTCTTGTTTTATGTTGTAAAGGATTTGTTCTGGAAAGAAAATCAAAAACATTTAATAAAAAAATTGAGTATATATATATATGTATCTTAATTCTGTCACAAGATCTTTAACAACCTTTTATAGGACTAGTGGTGTATGCAACATCTTAGAAACACAGATGCTAAAGTCTCCAAATCAATCTGTTGGAAATTACCCTAGCACTGAGCTGCTGTAAATCTTGAATGAAAATCTCAGCAGCAGGAGTACCTTCATGTTACTCAACATAAACCCTACATACTGCGGACCAAACTGGTTTTATTCATGGCAGGTTGGCAGAGGATAACACTAGAAGGATGATAAATTTGATAATCGGAGATTAGAAGAACAGCTACTCCATCGATTTGTATGGCCTTGGATCGAGTAAGTTGGAGCTATTTGTTTGAAACATTGGACGCCTTCGGGTTAACTGGCTTTTTTAAGGAATGTACCATGGCTTTATATTCATCTCCTCAAGCCAATGTAATAGGTCCAGCATTGAACACTCAGTATTTTGGGGTTAAAAATGGTACTCGACAAGGTTGTCCATTGGCACCTATGCTGTATGCGTTACCAATAGAACCTCTTACCGCAATGATTAGGAGTTCTGAAAAGGTGATGGGGGTTAAGGTTAAAAATCGGGAATACAAAGTGTCACCATACGCTGACGATATACTACTGTCCTTGACATCTCCGTTTGACTCGATACCGGCAGTTATCTTTGTTATAGATGAATTCAGCCTCTATTCAAACTATAAATTAAATATATCTAAAACACAACTTATGGATGTAAATTTATCAAGTGAACAATTGAATAGATTAAAAATTTTATACTGGTTTAATTGGTCAAACAACAGTATAGATTATCTTTGTATAAAGTTGACTTTTCGGTTGGAAACAATGGTTATGTTGAACTATGGGGAATTTCAGATCTTAAGATGCAAATAGATAAATGGTGAGGGATGGAGATATCGAGGGTAGGACGGGTTAATATAGTTAATGCATATTTGGTACCTAGGGTCTTATATTTGTTTAGGGCAATCCCGATTAAAGTTCAGAAAAAATTATTATTTGAAATTGCAAAGATCCTTTTTACATATGTTTGGCAATATAAAAAACCAAGAACAGCTAGAGAGGTTATGCTTAGAAGTAGAACCCATTTGGGACTTGGATTTCCGGACTTATATAAATTGTATCAGGTTACTATGTTTACACATGCATTGGCATGGGAAATAAGGAAAGAGGATCCCCCTAGATGGTTAAATTGCACAGATTGAAATACAAAATCCTCTCTTGTTGTACTTGATTAAAGGAAGTGAGATAACAGATATGAAAATAGACTCTCCAGTGATCAGAGATGTTTCACAATACCTGAGCGTATTTCGCGCAAAATTTGGCCTGGGGAGTCTTGTTACACCGCTGACTCTTATTCAACTTCTGGCGAGATTTATCGGATATTCGATTGAGAGATTGGATCGCTAGTGGAGTAACAAAGTTTTCAGAAATAATGGAGCTGAATAAAACCCTATCATTTAGGGAGATACAGGATAGATATCATATAAAGGATCAGGAGTGGTATACACATTTAAGAATAGTTAATTTCCTTCAGTCTAATCCTTTGGGCTCATGTTATGAACTGGATGTTTTTATAGATAAGGGACCTTGTAGAAGGTTGATATCTAGAACTATGGCTTTTCTGGGAAGGAGACAGGAGGGGATTCTTCCTACTCCTATTCGGAATTGGCAAAGAGATTTGGGAAAAGCTTTTCCCAAAGAGATATGGGAAAGGTCCTTTAATTGTATGAGGAAAGCAGTACATTCAGTAACATTGCAGGAATTACACCTTAATATTTCCCTCCGATGGTATATGGTTCCGGTTCGACTCAATAAGTTTAATAGATCTATATCAGATAAGTGTTGGAGATTTGAAGAAAGAGTCGGAACCATGTACCCTATATGGTGGGAATGTTCAAGACTAGCTGAAACAAAGGAGGAGGTAGTTGATGTAGTTGAGTTTATTTTTGGCCAGATTTTTTACCAGTGTGCTATGGAAAGGGGATATTATACCTTACACCAGGATGTCAGGAAGTTTGAGGAGATTTGGGCATTATGGATTAAGGCTTTCCCACTAGAATAACATCAAACCCTATGGGAAGTATTACCCTAGCCACTAAGATCTCCATTTCAAATAGATTTAGAACCACCTCTAAGAGAATACGTCAAGGAATGAATGTTGGATGGTTAAAAGAGTAAGTCAGTTATTTGCCATATGGAGAAGAGACGTAATTATTGATTAATTAGGATGATTAGTAGTAAGGGAAGTGATTTCTGTATGGAATTAAATTTTGATTGTAAATAGATAATGTTATATGATTTTGATATGTTGCGAAAAGTTTAAAATAAATAAATAAGGTTAGTTGCCAAAATCAAAACAAAGAAATGCACTCACATGATTAGCACCCAGACTAGAGGATTGTTTATTAAAGTGAGTTCACAAACTTGGGAAATCTATACAAAAATTTTCAAGGTCACAGCTTGTGCACAGTAGTTGCCATCAAGAAATATCCTAGGCCATGCGGTCCCCTGCCTAACTTGCAGCAGTCTACAGATGAGAAATTTTAAAGACATCCCTCAAATTGTACGCAGCCTCCGACTTGGGGGGGGGGGGGCATACTTTTTGCCAGGTGCTTAAGTTATTAAAATGTATTGGGGGGGGGGTTGTTGTTTTTTTCCTTCTTTTACTTACATACTTCATAAGATACTAGCAGTTTTGGACGGCGTTGCCCGTCATGGGTTTGTATGTGTGTTATTTTGTAGTTGTAGTCAATGCTCATTCTGCATGCAGAGAAGGGGGATAGAGAGAGAGGGCGCCGGAATGGTCTCTGTCCCCATCTCTGCATGCAGAATGAGCAATGACTACAACTCCCATCATCCACAGTCCGACGCAGTGCTCACATATAATATAAGATGATAATGTCAGTTGAAGCCACAGGGCAAGCGGTCAAGTTACTTGTAGAATGTGTGGGTGAGCAAGGCGGCTGGATCTGTACGTAGGCAAGTGTCTGCAGACTTGTATGAAAATGATCCATCCTTGTGAATGTACTTGGGGAAGTGGTGGAGCGCGATTACCTGCTACTTTGCGGTAGAACTACCGTAGCAAGAGGGGTGTAGAGCGCAGGGTTTGTATTGTGGCTCAGCATGCCTCCAGGCAGTGGGTGGTATGTGGAGAGGCACTAATAAAAGCACTTGCAGGGCCGTTTGGGAAAAGAGAGCGACCGGCCGCAGGAAATAAGAACGGACCAGGTCCCACAGGCAAGGAGAGGCACTAATAAAAGCACTTGCAGGGCCGTTTGGGAAAAGAGAGCGACCGGCCGCAGGAAATAAGAACGGACCAGGTCCCACAGGCAAGGAAGTCTTGTGTGTGTGTGTTAATTTTTTGCAAACTTGGATAGTGGTGGGTGGGCTGGAAAGTGGGGGCGGCCCAACTCCCTGCATAATTTTCACAGGACTGGCAAAAAGAGTTTTAGAGGTGAAAGTTCCACTTTAAAGCCAGATAGAATAATTTACAGACTAACGGCACAATCCACAAGCAGAATATGGTGGTGGATAGATTCTAGTGGGCTAATGTGGATATAAACTATCATGTGACCATGGTGTGCAAGGAAGACACAGGAATAGCACTGCAGGCTGAACAGACACACAAAGAAAAATGCATGGGAGTGCAGGTATGAGACCATTTTGGCTTTTTTATTCTCAAATACTGTACCTGGCGCATATTAGTGCTAGAATATTATGGGAACTTTGGCCCATATTTATAATACTGGAGATACTCTGGGGTAAACCAACTGTTCAATTAAATAGAGATAGATTTTTGACCCACTGAATTATAGAGAGGTCTTCAATGCATTGCAGACCTCTGGCAATCATGGGGTTAAAAAGCTATATGCAAGTGCATGTGAATCTATGAATTTTTATTTGCTCCAAATAGTGCAGTTAGTTTACTTCAGAATAACTCCAGTTTATAAATGCGATGTTTGTGGAGCTGTACAGGTCGATGTCTGTAACTCCACTGAGGATTATGTACTAAGAAAGTGGTGCAATTCTGGTGCTAAGTGACCTTTACAGAAAAGCATCAAGGGGTTAATACACATGGGAATGTGGGTAATGTTTAGAGATGTCTCCAACATGCCGTGAAGCAATACAATGTCTAGAATTTAAGAGGTGAAAGCCCCATTTACAGAAATGGGTCTGTTGACTGCGGTGCACTTTGTTTACTGCAGAATCACACCGTTTATTTGGTTAGTAAATTAGTTTTCATCCTCCCCAGCACAAACTAGGCTTTATCACGCTAAATACGGCCAATTCTTGAGCAAACCAACTGCACCATCTGGGGGCACGATGAAGGATCTGCAATTTCCCATTGATTCAACAATTTGCATCTCAGAGATTATCCAATGAGTTAGATACCTCTCTGGCACTCAGTTATAATGGGGCTTTTAACACCCTGAAAAACTAGAGTGGTCTCCAAGGCACTGTGAAACATTAAAAGCCCAATTTAAGTCAATGGGAATTTTTATTGGTTCACTATGGCAGTGGTTCTCATTTAGGAGTGCTGTGGACACCTACTCAGGGTGCCCCATTTTTTTTTCCATGAAGATTAGCAAATATGTTAAACTGGAGTTTCTAATGTACATTTACAGATTATGCACAATATGCTGTCATGTTGACTGAAACATCTAATAAGAACTACATTTATGCATTATTGCCTTCAATAAGCCCTTGAGCAATTAACTATGAAGTGTGAGGGATGCCCTGAAATTTCCAGGCTACATGTTAGGGACTCCTTGAACTAAAGTTTGAGAACCACTGCCCCCTATGATGCCATTGGTTTGCCACCACTTTATTATCAGTACACTATATGCTATTTGCAAATGCAAATACATAGGTACAGCTATCCTGGAAAACCATGAGATTGCATGTGTCTTAGTGTGTGATCTGGGTGTACATATATCAAAACCATCATAACATGCACACTATATCCCTTCAAGTGTCTGATGGGTAAGAAAAGCATTGCTCACACGCTGGAGCTCAAAGGGTTACCCTTGTATGAGAGAGGACACTACCCTCATTCTTAAAAAGAGTACAATTTGAAGAGAAATATCCACAAATTAAATACACAAACCAAGCAGCTTAATAATTAAGTCTTTGGATGGATTTCAGCTGTGAAGTGTACAAAAAAATAAATAAAAATAAAACTCTGATGAAACAGTTGTACATTATTGCTGCACTTTCAACTACATCAATGTTTACAGAAGCAAGAGGAATGCATTGCTTGCCAGAAACTATATCAGCACTGCTAGAGGAAGTAACCAACATGATTAGCACTGCATTAGACTTCTTTAGATGGCTACCGTCTCATAAAATCCCCAGCTAGCTCCCAAAATTCTCTTGCTAGAAAATGTATTCATATTTTTGTCCAACTGTTACTGTGCAAGAGATAAATACAGTACCATTGTTTTGTCCTACAATTACTACATTTTACACTAACACAGTTTCGCTTTAAAGCGATAGTAATACTTCGTTTTATCTTACTTTTATTCTGTAGGCATTAAAAAGACATGAAGAATGATATGTCTTATCTCTCAAACCTTTATGGTTTGAGTTATTCACAAGCAAAGTTTTCCCCTCCCGCCCCTTTTACCTAGTGTAAGCCATCTCTTCTCAGATGTGGAATGCAGTCCATAGACCAGACAGATAACAGCAGGGGACAAGCTTCTTTCTATGAAAACAATGGAATTCCTGCCCCCCTTGACAGGTTTTTCCCTTATCTTAATTGAAGATTGTCCCTCTCTGCAATCTACCTGGGTACCTCCCTTCTGATCTGGCTGAACAGTGTGACATCAGTAAAAGGGCCAGGAGGGGGACACTGTCATTGAATTACTCTTGAACTACAACTCTGACAGAATTGAAATAACACTCTCCAAAGTCCAAATACTATGATGATTAATTAGAGCTGATTTTATTATGAAACATTACTATCCCTTTAAATCACTAAAGTTTTTTTTTTTTTTTTTTTTTTTTTTTTTTTTTAACCCTCAGTCCCAGAGGGATATCCAGTGACACCCTACGGAACTCAGACAATTCATTCATCACAGCCATGTATTCCACTGGCACAGAATAATGTGTTCAGAAGACATAAAACGAGAAGCTGCACACTATATTCTATAACTCCCAAAAATCATCTAACACCAAACACTGAGGGAGCAGTCTGAGCTCAAGACCTGACAGTTACAGATGGATACATGCCCTGTTGTCAGCACCATCCTAGTAGATAAAAGCCATTTGAACGACTCTCTGTAGGAAAAAGGAGCACATGCTACTGGGATTTACAGCTACAATGACAAGCCCATAACAGATCATTGTTCAGACATGAAGCCTGCCAAAGAAGGGACATTTTCACTAAACTTGCTGCAGAATTCCAGTGGGGATCTCTATCTGGCATACGGACCCAGTCCCCCAGGACAAGAGTAAAATAATAAAATTTGTTGTTTCTAGGCATTTGTCTCCCTACCAAATCAACCGGTAAATCAGCTCCTTTCCATCGCTGAGACAAAAGACGGAAGCTACCAAAACAAACCGCCAATTTTTATTTACAAAGAATCTGGCAGCTCTTAAATACTATTTCAGTGAACAAAATACATTTATATGCAGACTGGTTTGTACAGGGAATAAGTTAGTTTCAGCAAAGATACAAAAATCACTCTCCGTACCAAATGATGACAGTTACCTCACAAGAGAATAAAAGTTTTTAACTAGCTTTCCAGAAACACCAAAGCATTATACTTAACCCTGAATGCCAGAGGGGCACGCAATGCATTGTGTTCTCCTGGCACTCAAAGGGTTAATATGGGCTTCCCTAGACAGCATCCAAGTATACTGCACTAGGAACAATGACCCATGTCACTCAAACCCTTACAGATATCAGGCTAAAAAGGTGTGACAATCGCACAAGAATGAATTAGACAATTAACATATTCCTACCACTCTGGTCCCTTCCACAGACAGTTCAGCAGCAAACCAAGGCAAATCTCTTCAGATCACAATATGTACACATTTAGGGACTGGCACATGGGAGTTACTCCTGAGAAGATACCATCCAAGAATAAACTATTTGTTTTGTTTGTTCCCAGTGTGGTCGTATGTGCCCAAGTGGCAGGGATATCCTAGGCATGGGTACTTGCTCTCCGATCACCTAGAGAAAACAGAGCTGCACCTCAAGGACGAAGCCTACTAAAAGCCAAAATGTATGTCTGGAGTTGTGCAGTTTCCTCTCCTCCTGCAGAGAAGATTTGTTTGACATTTCAGAGGTGAAGTGTATGTGGGCAGGACCAGATATGAATAAGGAAATTTCTTGTATGCAGTATCACAAAGAAAATGAGAATGAGAAGCACATGGTGAAGATAGTAGAACCACAATTATAAAAAAAAAAAAAAAAAATGTAAGTGTGTGCTGGTTATACACATCTTCAAGAATGAAGGGATCCACACTATTGGATACCTTCTATGAATGTGTTAGTGAGCAATGGGATAAGGCCCACTTACATCCCAAAGCATACAAAAACACATTATTAATGAAACTGCACAGGTATTAAAGGGATAGTAATACTTCGTTTTAACATTATTTTATTTTGTAGGCATTAAAAAAACATGAAGAATGATATAAGTCTTATCTCTCAATCCCTTATGGTTTATGAGATATTCACAAGCAAAGTTCCCCTCCCCGCCCCTTTTACCTAGTGTAAGCCATCTCTTCTCAGATGTGAGTCTGGTTGTATGACCAGACAGATAACAGGAGGGGACAATTTTCTTTGTATGAAAACAATGAAAGCCCTTCCCCCCCACCTTGACAAGTTTTTCAGCTTTTTCCCTTATCTTAATTGAAGATTGTCCCTCTCTGCAGTCTACCTGGGCACCTCCCTTCTGATCTGGTTGAACAGGGGGGGGGGATACTTTGTTTGTGAATATCTCTTAAACCATAAAGGTTTGAGAGATAAGACTTATATCATTCTTCATGTTTTTTTAATGCCTACAAAATAAAATAAAGTTAAAACGAAGTATTACTATCCCTTTAAGAAAAAAAAACACATACAAAGGAGGTCTGTACCCTCAGCATCCATAGTATCTAGAATACCATACATAGGACAACCAATGTAAATCTTAGGCCACTAAAAGATTAAAGATCCTCTGCAGTGATGGGTCTATCATATAGGCATCCCTCCACTGTACAGTATATTGTTCATATACCACTAGTAAAAATGGCCATAATCCAGATATCAACCAGTGTAGCCTTATGAAAAGGACCTCAGTTGGTAATGCAATAATAGAGTAACTTCACACATTGTTGCACAGATGTCCTCAGAATAGTGCTCTCTTCAGTCTCGGGAAATGGTAACTTGAAGATGGTATTAGCTCATGGCATAAATCAATTACTAACAATATGGATGTCCAAAGAAACCATGAAGCTGATCATTGAGTCTATTATATATAAAAATCTAAGTGTTTCTGGTTAGCCACACCACAGGTTGGAAGGCAGCAGAGTTAGCCCTCACAGCAACCATTTTCCAAGGGAGGAGATTCTGACAGGAAGTGGCCACGCCTGTCAAAATAAATAAAATCAATGCACAAACCTGCCACAGCCCAGTGATCCCATCCTTGCCTTCATCAAATTCTACCTTTCCCCCCTTCTCACACTCCTGCGAACTAGCCGCATCTTCTACCCCATCTCCTTAAAGGGGGAGTAATACTTTGAAACAAGTATATTTAATTCTATAGGTATTAAAAAACAAAATTACTTGCACCAAGTCATCTCTCTCAAACCTCTATGGTTCGAGAGATATAAGCTGTCAAAGTTCCCCTTTCGCATACGTCAGCTTTCCGAGTTAGAGAAGGAGATCCCATTCAACAGACCGTCCTGCGCTCTTCAGCAGCGCTGTGATCATTCTAGTTAGGCAGAAATACTTCATTTGAACGGTCTACAATGTGTGCTTGCAAACCAGGCAAACGTTGTAGACCGTTCAAATGAAGTATTTCTGCCTAACTAGCGTGATCACGGCGCTGCTGAAGAGCGCAGGATGGTCTGTTGAATGGGATCTCCTTCTCTAACTCGGAAAGCTGACGTATGTGCAAGGGGAGGGAAGGGGGAACTGACAGCTTATATCTCTCAAGCCATAGAGGTTTGAGAGATAGGACTTGGTGCAAGTAATTTAGTTTTTTAATACCTATAGAATTAAATATACTTGTTTCAAAGTATTACTATCCCTTTAAGTGCCTCTCTTCCAGTTTCAAATCCGTCTTGGCTCATCCTTTGCAAATCTGCCTCAAATTAGCCCCCTTAATAAAAAGGGTTAGTAATGTCTACTACAAAGTATTTGGTTGAGTCTTCTTTATATTATAACTAAGCGACCGCGCTATATTTAAGTGCTTACTTTTGTGTAGTTTAAAGTGGAACTATCATGCACGGACAACTTAAGCTAGTCTCAGATACCACCCAAGTGTACAAGTTAACGTATGTATAACACCCCATAAGTATAATATACAATCTGATTGTTTGTGTATGCTCCGTTATGCAGCAGGCTGCAGCCATCTTGCAGATTTTTGCTTACTGCGCATGCGTTTAATCTCCCTTAGCCTGTCGAAGATCTAGGTTCTGCCCACAGTCTTCTGGCGCTTTAGTCTAGGAGCGCTCTGACGATGACATGGGCTGTGGGAGTACAACTGAGCTGAACGGCTCCAGAGCGGTCATGCACGCTGCACTCTGGACTGGGAAACACGTCATTGGGTACAAATTTTGAGTACAGTTTATGCTTTAAAAATATGCACAGCACAAGTAAAGATACATTGGTTGAGAAGGTAGTTCCGCTTTAAATGATATGCAGAGATAAAGATCTACCACCCGCCCCTTTCTTGCACGTCACTGCTGCAAATCTCTCTGGTCCAGATGGCTGCAGCAAGGAACAAACTTCAGTAAGGCAAAGGGAAATCTTGCCCCACTTTGTCCCCCCTCTTCCCAGCCTCTGTGACTAGCGATGTGGCAAAGATGAGGGGATCACATTTGCTATAAGATAGAGGGGAACCTAGGCCACGGTCAACGCTGTACTACATAGCTAGTATATAATAAGCATACCACACTTCTTTTGTATTGTATTACTGATGTAGTGTAAGCACATTCATGCATTTTCTCTCCAAGAATATAATGGCCAGCACACATACCAAAGGAGTAAGCTCATATACTTTTGTAATCCAGATGAACAAAGTAGATCTCTTGTCAAGAGGTTCAAGAATAGATGGTAAGCAGAATCCTCAGCACAGAATACATAACCCACACTGGATCTATATCAGCTTGAGAAAAAACTAATATAAGCTTGAAATTTCATACATCTGTAGTATCATGGAGATAAGAAATGTTTTCTATAGAGCCCCATTTTATAACTACTTACCATAGTAGGGTTATTCATGTGATGGTAAAAAGTACAAAAAAACAGAACCTAGTGGAGAAGTTTCATTTGAACATAAACTTGTGTGCAGATTATTCCTGCTACTCAAGGGGCAAAACAAAATTGTGTACATTTTCCTACTGCTTTTATCCTAGTGCACCATTCAGTTGCTGCCCTGGCTATCTGGGGAAGTTACTTGCTGTAGCAGACTATAATATTTAAAGATACCTTGAATTATGTTCATAAAATACATTTTTCAAAGCGATCTTCCCCTAAGAGCAGAAAGATTCAAAGCTCAGTGTTTAACAAGATAGGGATATAGTCACAGGACAAATTTTTTTGAGATCTGAAATAGTTGGGATGCATGTCTGTTACCAAAAGTTGACAGCTCCCTTTTAAACACAAACTCCATAGATAGAAAGTGTTAGGTCAAGTAATATTCCACGTCAAAGAAAGAGCACTCAACATTTAACCCTTTGAGTGCCAAGTGGGTACATTGTACGAGTTTGGACAGCTGTACCCGCTGTGCCAAGCTCGTACGATGTACCCACTAAAATGCGGTCACTGCATGAGCCGGTATAACCGGCATGCAGTGGCCGCATTTTAAAAATAAAATAGCTGGGCAATCGTGGGGGGACATGAGGATCACTCCTCATGTCCCCCCTGTTATTGATCTCCCAGCCGATCGCGCTGGGAGATCAATAAAAGAAGAGGAGAAGCGCAGCTGAGGCGCAGCTTCTCCTCTTCCTTGTCTCCTACCCGAACTTCCGGGTAGGAGTGGGCGGGACCGGGGGAAGCCTCCCAACGTCATCAGTGACATGTCACTGATGACGTTGGGGAAGTTTCCCCGGTCCCATTCACTCCTACCGGTGGTAGGAGTGAAAGGCAGGAGAGCTTCTGCTCTCCTGCAGTCGCCAAATTGGTCTCCCAGCCTATCGGCTGGGAGATCAATTACTTGGGGGACACCAGGAGGGGTCCTGATGTCCCCCACGAGGTCTGAATATATTAAAAAAAAAAAAATAATAATAAAAAAAAAAAACTAACCCTGTGAGTGCTGCAGTGGTCCCCAGCACATTGCTTTGCAATGTGCTGGAGACCCTTGTAGCACTCACAGGGTCATTTTTTGGGTTTTTTTTTTTTTTTTTTTTTAAAGACCTCATTGGGGGGATCAGGGGGAATCCTGATGCCCCTCAATGAGGTCTATTATTAAAAAAAAAAAAAAAAAATTTTTTTAACCCTGTGTGTGCCACAGGGGGGGTCCAATGCACCCCCCCCTCCTGTGGCACACACAGGGCTTCTATCATTACTTTGTTACTAGAGATTGTTGGGGGGCCATCAGGATTGGTCCTGATGGCCCCCCAACAAGCTCTGATTACAAAGTAATAATAAAAAAAAAATTAACCCTCTGAGTGCCAGAAGGGTCCAATGCATTGCTTTGCAATGCCCTGGAGACCCATGTGGCACTCACAGGGACATTTATTTTGATTCCTTTTATTTTTTTTTTTTTAAGACCTCATTGGGGGAATCAGAGGGGTCCTGATACCCACCAATGAGGTCCATAATAAAAAAAAATGTAAAGAAAAAAAAATTAACCCTGTGTGTGCCACAAGGGGGGCCAATGCAGCCCCCCTTCTGCGGCACACACAGGGCATTTATCATTACTTCGTTATCAGAGATTGTTGGGGGGCCATCATGATTGGTCCTGATGGCCCCCCAACAAGCTCTGATTACCAAGTAATGATAAAAAAAAAATTAACCCTCTGAGTGCCACAAGGATCCAGTGCATTGCTTTGCAATGCCCTGGAGACCCATGTGGCACTCACAGGGACATTTATTTTGATTCCTTTTATTTTTTTTTTTTTTTAAGACCTCATTGGGGGGAATCAGAGGGGTCCTGATACCCACCAATGAGGTCCATAATAAAAAAAAATGTAAAGAAAAAAAAATTAACCCTGTGTGTGCCACAAGGGGGGCCAATGCAGCCCCCCTTCTGCGGCACACACAGGGCATTTATCATTACTTCGTTATCAGAGATTGTTGGGGGGCCATCATGATTGGTCCTGATGGCCCCCCAACAAGCTCTGATTACCAAGTAATTATAAAAAAAAAATTAACCCTCTGAGTGCCACAAGGATCCAGTGCATTGCTTTGCAATGCGCTGCAGACCCCTGTGGCACTCACAGGGTCACTCTGTTTGTGGACATATATATTTTTTTTACTAAGACCTCATTGGGGAGGGATCAGGGGGTCCTGATGCCCCTCAATGAGGTATATAATAAAAAAAAATTAAATCAAAAATTAACCATGTGTGTGCCACTGGGAGGGGGGGTTCAATGCAGACCCCCTTCCTGTGGTACACACAGGACTTTTTATCATTACTTTGCGATCAGAGCTTGTTTGGTGGCCATCTGAATACAAAGTAACGATAAAAAAAAAATTAACCCTTTGTGTGCTGGACACCCCTGTGGCACATAAAGGATTTTTTCCCCCTTTATTTTTTATTTAGACCTCATTGTATGGGTTCTGATGCCCCCAACGAGGTCTACACAAAAATATTGGGGGAAAAAGCCCCAAAAAATGCACGTGCAACAGGAAGGGGGTCCAACGCAGTGCTTTGTATGAGGGGACATACAGTGCACAATGGTAGTCAGAGATCTCCCATACACACTATCAGACACTGCCCCACCATCACCACCATCCTTGCTCCTCTGCTCATACCCACACACACTGCCTAATCCCTCACCCTCTCACACATTTTGTTAGACTTGTAGTCACAGGTCCGCACATACACCGGCTGACGTCCTAGCTTCTTTCATCTGTTAGCCATAAAATCACACATACACTGTTTGTTTTCCCATTTCTGTTTCACTGGTAGCTACGCTCTTGTAGCGTAAATTGGTATGTGAACCCAGAGCAGTGGGGTACCATTTTTTTTTGGCTGGCAAGAAGTCCTCCTAGGAAATCCCACGCCATTGAACCATTTTAGTATCTTTGAAGTGACTGATGTGTAAAACAAATGTTTGTTTTTCTTTCCTGTAGCACCACATTCTGGAAATAGTTGTTCCAAATAACTTAGGGGTACAAAGGCAAGTGACCCCTTATTAGATGCGGCAGGTTGTCTTCTTTCCAAAATGGTATGGTTTATCTACCTTTTCTTCAATTCTGAAGGTGTTATAGCCATTTTTATACAGGCAAGTCAGGTTTGAGAAAATGTTAGAAACATCAGAGGTTGTAGTAGGTGTAGTTTTCTACTTCTAGCACCCCCTAAGGTAGTTCAACTCATATCAATGGGGTGTCGTTTGACTCCTAAGAGCACTAGCAAACAAATGCAGTTGAAAATTCCATGGTTTTCACAGAGCTCCATACATTTAAAGGGGCAGAAATGTAAAAAAAAGCATTTTTTTTCATTAGCGCCACCTCCTGGAAGCATTTGTGCATACCAGCCTTTGGGTAAGAAGGCAAGTGACCCCTCATTAGATGCGGCAGGTTGTTTTCTTTTCAAAATGGCATTGTTTCTCTACCTTTCCTGCATATCTATTATGGTTATAACCATTTTAGTGCAAGCAGATAATTTAAAAAACAAAAGTGTCAGGTTTACGTTCGTGTTCCTAGCACCCACATATTGTATGTTAACCCACACAAATGGGCTACCATTTTTCTCATGATGGTAGCAAGTACTGAATACAGCAGGAAATGTTATGGTTTTCAAAGATTGTAGTATCTTTGAAGTGGTGGAAATGTAAAAAAACCTGTATTTATTCCCATAGCGCCACCTTTTGGAAATATTTGTGCACTTCAGCCCAGGGGGTAGAAAGGCAAGTGACCCCTCATTTGATGCGGGAGAATGTCTACTTTCCAAAATGGTATACCTTTTATACCTTTCCTTCATGTCTCTAACAGTTATGGACATTTTAGTACAAGCAGCCATTTTCGAAGAAGCAAACAGGTAGGTGTAGTTATGTGCTTCTGGCACCCCTAAGGTAGGTCGACTCATTCCAGTGGGGTGTCATTTTTCTCCTAAGAGCACTAGCTAATGAATACAGTTGGAAATACCATGGTTTGCACACATTTCAGTACATTTGAAGGGGCAGAAATATAAGAAAATGCCTTTTTTTTCATTAGCGCCACCTTCTGGAGGCATTTGTGCACTCCAGGCTTGGGGTAACAAGGCAAGTCACCCATCATTAGATGCGGCAGGGTGTCTTCTTTTCAAAATGGTATGGTTTGTGTACCCTTTCTTCACTTCTGTAGTTGTTATAACCATTTGTGTACAGACAAGTAATGTTTGAGAAAATGTTAGAAAAATGTGAAGTTGTAGTGGGTGTCGTTTTGCACTTCTAGCGCCCCCTGAGGTAGTTAAACTCTTACCAATGGGGTGTCATTTTTCTCCTAAGAGCACTAGCTAATGAATACAGTTGGAAATACCATGGTTTGCACATATTTCAGTACATTTGAAGGGGCAGAAATGTAAGAAAATGCCTTTTTTTTTCATCAGCGCCACCTTCTGGAGGCATTTGTGCACACCAGACTTGGGGTAAGAAGGCAAGTCACCCATCATTAGATGCGGTAGGTTGTCTTCTTTCCAAAATGGTATGGTTTGTGTACCCTTTCTTCACTTCTGTATTTGTTATAACCATTTTTGTATAGACAAGTAATGTTTGAGAAAATGTTAGAAAAATTAGAAGTTGTAGTAGGTGTCGTTTTGCACTTATAGCGCCCCCTGAGGTAGGACAACTCATGCAAGTGGGGTGTCATTTTTCTCCTAAGAGCACTAGCTAATGGGTACTGCTGGGAATTCCATGGTTTTAACAGATTTCAGTACATTTGAAGGGGCAGAAATGTAAGAAAATGCCTTTTTTTTTCATCAGCGCCACCTTCTGGAGGCATTTGTGCACACCAGACTTGGGGTAAGAAGGCAAGTCGCCCCTCATTAGATGCGGTAGGTTGTCTTCTTTCCAAAATGGTATGGTTTGTGTACCCTTTCTTCACTTCTGTATTTGTTATAACCATTTTTGTATAGACAAGTAATGTTTGAGAAAATGTTAGAAAAATTAGAAGTTGTAGTAGGTGTCGTTTTGCACTTATAGCTCCCCCTGAGGTAGGTCAACTCATGCTAATGGGGTGTCATTTTTTTCTTAAGAGCACTAGCTAATGGATACTGCTGGAAATTCCATGGTTTTTACAGATTTCAGTACATTTGAAGGGGCAGAAATGTAAGAAAATGCCATTTTTTTCCTATAGTGCCACCTTCTGGAAGCATTTGGGCACAACAGGCTTGGGGTAAGAAGGCAATTCACCCCTCATTAGATGCGGCAGGTTGTCTTCTTTCCAAAATGGTATGGTTTGTGTGCCCTTTCTTCACTTCTCTAGTTGTTATAACCATTTTTGTACAGACAAGTAATGTTTGAGAAAATGTTAGAAAAATTAGTGGTTGCAATAGGTGTAGTTTGGTACTTGTAGCGCCCACTAAGGTAGGGGAACTCATACCAATGAGGTGTAATTTTTCTTCTAAGAGCACTAGCTAATGAATACAGTTGGAAATTCCATGGTTTTCACAGATTTCCATACAGATGAAGGGGCAGAAATGTAAGAAAATGCCATTTTTTTCCTATAGTGCCACCTTCTGGAAGCATTTGTGCACAACAGGCTTGGGGCAAGAAGGTAAGTTACCCCTCATTAGATGCGGCAGGTTGTCTACTTTTCAGAAATATATAGTTTTATATAGTTATTCCACTGTTTTAGGGTAGTTTTACCACAAAAACCCTAGAATGCGCATTTTAGTTTATAAAGTTGAAAATGTCATTTTGCGCTGCTGGTGATTAGGGCTCTACGCTAGCCATGGACGTAGGTAAAACTATACAAATTTGGTATTTTTTTTACTCGGGGGACTCGAGGCTTTTTCAAATAATTGAAACTTTTTCAATCAAGGTAAATGTTTTTGATACATAGTATGTGATTTTAGCAAAATGAGTAAATTTTCACTTTTTTTTGTCATTATGACATCATAGCTTTTTGCACGATGTAAAATTCTCTTCATGTAAGGTATCACAAGAAAGCTCAATTCGTTCTGAAAAAAACAATATATAGTTTTCCATATGTAACTAAAAATCCCCAGAGGAAATCAAGCCTAAACGGAAGGATAGCAAAAATGTTGAAAAAGTGTCTGGCCTGCAGGGTTCAGAAAATGGCCCGAGCCTCTGGCACTGAAGGGGTTAAAGAAAAATTATTAAAAAAAAAAAAAAAAAAAAAAGTAACTGGGCTTATGTACTTTTAAATATACTTCATGCTAGCCAGTATAGAATGTTTACTGAGGCCTATAATCTGGTCTTAGATATACTTAGATGAACCAGCCATTCCTGCCTTTGTCAGGGCTCCAATTATCATAGCAATATTGATAGGCGCCTCTGAAGTGACTGTCCATGATCACCTGAATAAGCTAAAATAAGGTAACAGCCTTGGGGATTCAAGAGAAACTGGGCACCAGTCTCAATCTGACTTTAGAAGACTTAAAAGGTGACGTTTCTAATTTATAATTCTGGAAATCACTATACACAATATACTATTTATTAGGATACTGAAGATAACTTTTGTACATTCGTTTACTTCATTACTTTCTTGACAAGTGAATTTTAGGGGTATCTTAAAAATTCCACACTACAAGTTGGGGGAATGAGTGGGAGCTTGAGAACCACTGCACTATAATAAAATGGAATGTTGTCTGGCTCTTAGACACTATTAATAAAGGAAACCAAACACCACACCAGTCTCTGCAGGGTTAGGAGAAGCCTCTCTCAGCTTAATTGTCCTTGCTCATAGTTTGCCAAACTATCTCCCAGCTCAAAATGTTGCAGGATAATGGAACAGACCAGAAGCTTCCAAGAGAGGCAGCATGTGCCAAACAATCAGATTACCCTACATAACCACAAGGGGGGTCACGTGTATGTTAGTGTGCAGACCCATATTCAATAATTACAGGTCCCTTAGCACAATCCTAGCCAGAGTAATCATCTGTTTGTGTCACATGCCCAAGGTGGGAATTGACAAAATCCAGTATAATGGGGTTAGGAGAAAGTGCTTGGAGCTTTACAGTTGATGAAAATCTCCATTATGTTATAGTGATCACTTTTTATATTTCTGTATAAAATTTTCAGTTACTGTTTAAGCTGATATAACTTTTGCACAAGTTGTCTCCCAGCAGTGGGAGTATCCTTGTTTTACTTACCATGAAGAAAATGTGTGTCTTTATATGTATATATATTCCTATATACCTTTAAAGGAGAACTAACATCTGAAAGTGAGCTGGTAGGTTACATATACATGCTCAAATGACCTGTAAATGGCCTGAGATAAACATTTTCTGGATACAAGAGCAGTGGGTACTAATCTCAAATTAACAGTAGTCAATATCAAATTACAAAAAGCACAATTAACCAAACTGTGCACAATTAACCAAACATCAGGCATTTTAATGCAAAGGCAGCAGGTTAAGGATTAGATCCATCAAATCTAGCTTTTTTGTAGATGCCGTTTGGGGGGGGGGGGGGAGATAATGGAAGCTGAAATCTAAAACAACTGTAGGTCTAAAAATGGACCACCCCTGTACTACCATCTCAGGATTCAGTAGAAATATCCTAACAGCAAAAGTCCAAATAATACACAACCCACACCTTTGTATGGCTTGAGAAGGAAAAAAAAAAAAAAAAAAGTTATTGCCACTACTTTGTCTCTATGCAAGAAATTATATTTTCGGTCTTGGAAGTCATGCCCTTGGAGACAGACATGACAATTACTAGTAGGACCATAGCATAACCACTGTACATGGAGCTTCCTTCAGGCACTCTGCCTGTTTTAGGTTGAGGGAAAACAAAATTAAAAAAAAAAACAAAAAAAAAAACAATTCATGTCTGGCTCGATTTATATGATATCCATGACTGATTGAAAAGGTTATCCTTGAACAAATAGGTACATGGGCAACATTCATAGGGGCATCTGTACTTTGTAGCGACAGTTACTTAAGTGTGTGGGAGGGCTATTAGGAAGTTTTACTTCTACTTTAAAATCAAGTAATCTCAGGACTGCCAACCACAGAAGTCAGCATTTACACCAAAGCAGCTGATAGACAGCCTGGTGCTGCCACAGCCCAAGCTAGACAAATAATGCACCCACTGAAACTGACACAGCAAGAAGAAATTAATCGCAAATAACGATTACCAAGTCATTTGACGTGTACAGTTGTATAACTTTATAAGAAACTAATACAAGCATTGAGATATCAAATTTTGTTAAAACTGAATACAACTATGAAATACTATCAAACGGTATCACGAGATACATGATCGTCCCTTCCTTTTGAATAACCGGTGTGGTTTTGAAAGCCGAATGTTTGGTCCCAAACATAAGGACACGTAAAAGGGTAACTAAATTCAATATCCATTTCAAGCATTGTAAAAGTGTGTGGTGGGAGGCCAGCTTCTGAGAAGCCAAGTAGGAGCACTCTAAATAAAACTGCTGTTAATTAAGTCCGATTTCGAAGATATTTTCTTTTAGTTATACAGGAAAAGGACACTACATTACAACACGTTTTGTGCTAATTATGAAAGGTTAATTGCATCAGCGCTCTTATCAATCTCTCCATTCTGTAGAACAGTTAGTCCAAGCAGTGAGCTCATTGTATTGATTTGCTAAGCATCTAACATAGACTGGCACCCCAACCTATTCTGTAAACGTACCCTCCCCCACAGCCACCAGCCCGATGCAGCTTGGTTCAGGTGTAAATGCTCCTTCCCTGCCTAAACTCGCACTTAATACCCCCACATACCCATGACAAGCCCATACACTGCAATCAGCTGACCATTCACTTTATATTCCCCTTTCCCATGGTATTTTCCTCACCTGCTGTGAGTCGAGAAGACACGTCCCCAAAGGGTGAAGGCTCCATACGAAGATATTTCTGGGGAGAGGGTCCGGGGGGAGACAGTGGGGCACATCTTCTCCTCTTTGGGGAAGCCGCAGGACTCAGGAGAGGGTCAAAGTCGATAGTCCTTTTCAGTGTGGCTCCACAAGCCATGGTAGATGAGAGGAAGACAAGCTTCGGTCTGGGCGATAGGATTAAATGGATAGTAAAGTATTACACAGAGGCTCCTCTTTCGCTTATCCCAGGCCTCTCTTAGAGCACTTCTTTATCCCACTCCCTGTCTCCCCTGCGCCTCGATACCTCGTTAACCTGGTCACCGAAGGTATGGAAATCAGTTATTACACCTTCATAGGGAAATAGAGGGCCTTCCCGAGTAGGATGGTAAAGGATCCTTCAACCATAAACCCTATACCTGTCGGTTACAAGACCTTTCTCTATTAGCGGACTCCCAATATGGCGTTAATAACAACGCCACTGATTCATTCACCCACAGAGATGCACTAGGAGTGTATCGCGAGGCTTCATGGGAAACGTAGTCCCTTTTACTTTGAAGATCGTTGCGTATTATGAAGTGCTTTACTACAGCTCCCGTCATACAACACTTCAATGAAAGTACTTCCGGATTGGAATTTAAATCCCTCTTGTGTGGTGGAAATGGGAGAGCAGTTTTAGGTTTATTCGTATATGAGCAACGGTGATTATGTTACAAGACTGTATGCACAGAGAATGTAGAGTGGTTTTAGGACAAACGAACTGCAGTATATGGAATAACGAAAATCACCAATTTCTGTTGATTTTAAATGTTGTTTTAACACATATAATGTTATTGAGGTCTCCAATTAAGTACATTGGACACCTAGCATTTAATGGGTTCAACAATCCGTTTAATTTAATAGGTGTTTTTATGTGTTTCTATACTGCAGTTGGCTCGACCTTACATTGCTCCACTTTTGTATACGTACACATCACTCTCTCTGTTCATGACCATTGCACAATATCTATCTATCTAAAAGAAGACGTGTGTGTCTAGCAGAAAAGAGGAGTTATTCAAATCTCCTCTATTCTGCTTGACCTATTGGTCCAACAATGGAACTGTGATGTTGACAGTATTGTTGTCCACTCCTGGCAAAATCTCTGCAAGGAGATGTAGGGGCTGCAATGAACACACAGACAAAATACAGACAACGCTACATGCAAAATGTTACATGCAGAACACAATATACACAATGCTTCATGCAAAAAAAGTATATGCACAATGCTATATTGAAAAATGCTACACACAACGCAGAATGATATACACAAAATGCTGTATGCCAAACGCTATACGTAATTCGCCAAACGCTTTTCACCAAACTCTATATGCAATTTGCTATATGCCAAACTCTATTCACTATATATGTAACACCATATGCCAAACACTGTATATCATGCACCATAAGCTGTTCACTATACTTCAAATACAATATGCCAACTGCTATTCGCATTACAGCAAACACTATATGCCATAGCCAACCTCCATACACCAAGTGTCAAAACCTATATGCAATACGCCAAACACAGTAAGCTACATGACCAAAGCTGTATGCTTTACACCAAACTCTATACACAAATCTCAATAAGCCATATGCTATACGCCAAAAGCCTTATGCCAAATGCTATACTAATACGCCAAACACTACACACAATATGCCAAAATGCTGTAAACCAAATGTAATACGCTGTATACCGTACTCCAAACGCTAAACTTTGCATCCTATACGCAATATGCCAAACACTATACGCAATGTGCTTTACATCAGAATTTACATTCTGTACTCCAAACATCAAATGCCAAACACTGTATGTTGTATACCAAATGCTGTACACCAAATGCTATATACCATACGCTATACGCAATTTGCCAAATGCTATTCATAATGCGCCAAACTCTGTATGTCATACTGCAACTGCCATACACCAAGGGCCAAAACCTAGACGCTATATGCAATACGCCAAACATTATAGGCTAAATGACAAACTCAATAAGCCATATGCTATATGCCAAAAGCCATATGCCAAACACTATGGGCAATATGACAAATGCTACACGTAATATGCTATAAACCAAATGTAATACACCAAAAACTATATGCAATACTCCAAACACTATAGGGAAATTGCTATATGCCGAATGTTATAAGCCAAATGCAATATGCTGTACTCCATACACCAAACGCACATGCCATATGCTATATACAAAATGCCATGGTCTATGCCTAAAGCTCTTTATGCCAAACTTAATATGCTGTACACCATATGCCATATACCGAATGCTATATGCAACACGCCAAACGCTTTATGCAATAGACTGTATGCAGTATGCCAAACGCTATAAGCCAAAGGCTATATACCAAAGGCTATACCCTAAATTCTATTTTCAATACGCCAAACACAAAATGCTATACACAATATGCTGTACACCAAACGCAATATGATGTGCATCAAATGCTATACTTAATATGGAAAACACTATAAGTAATACGCCATACACTATACACCTAACACAGTATGCAAAAGAGTGTACTCCAAATGCTAAATGCAATACGCCAAACGCTATATGCCACATGCTATACTCTAAACACTATACACCAAATACTATGTGCCAAACACCAAAAGCAATAAGCAAAACACTATATTCCATAAACTATACACAGTATGCTAAACACAATATGCCAAAACATATATGCAAATGCTATAAGCAAAATTCTGTACTCTTTGCGCAACAGGCAAAATGCTATACGCAATATGCCAAACACTATACTCAACATGCTTTACATCAAACTTTACATGCTGTACTCCAAACATCATATGCCAAACTCTGTATGTCTTAAACAAACGCTGTACACCATACACCAAATGCTACATGCCATACTCTACACGCAATATGCCAAATGCTATTCATAATGCTCCAGACTCTATATGCCGTACTTCAACTTCCATACACCAGGTGCCAAAACCTAGACGCTATATGCAATACACCAAACATTATAAGCTATATGACAAACTATACTCCAATCACAATAAGCCATATGCTATATGCCAAAAGCCATATGCCAAACGCTATAGGCAATATGCCAAACGCTACACATGATACTCCATAAACCAAATGTAATATACCAAAAACTATATGCAATACTCCAAACACTGTAGGGAAATTGCTATATGCGGAATGTTATAAGCCAAATGCAATATGCTGTACGCCATACACCAAATGCTATATGCCATATGATATATACAAAATGACAGTCTCTATATGCAAGGCTCTTTAAGCCAAACTTAATATGCTGTACGCCATATACCAAATGCTATACACAACACGCCAAACGCTTTATGCAATACTCTATGCACAGTATGCCAAAGGCTATACGCAAAATTCCATTCTCAAAATTGCCAAACACTATACACAAAATGTTATACACAATACTCGGTACACCAAATGCAATAAGCTGTGCATCAAATGCTACACTTAATATGTACAGTATATGCCACATGCTATACGCCAAACACAATACACTATACACCATGCGCCAAACAGGCAAAATGCTATACTCAATAGGCAAAACGCTTTACATAAAACGCTATATGCAAAAACACAATATGCACAATGCTATTAGGCAATAAGCTATATGCGATATACTATATGCAAAAAGCTATACGCAATACACACAAAACACAGAATCTGACACACGCTCTCGCTCACACACGCTGTAGCTCAAAACATACGCATGCTCAAACACACCTGCAAGCACACACATGCAAACACAAACGTTCACTGATGGAGAGTTGTGTAACGCAGTGCTTTGCAATGCGTTACACACCTTTTTGGACCTGAAAGGACTAAGCACTGAAAATTCAACAAGTCAGTCATTAAAGCAATTATTGTTTCATTAACAACACAGGCAAGGCCATGCCAATATTGCTAGACTACTTATATTGTAATTCAGCATTACATCAGCTAGTATTGGCCAGCAGGTCAGTTACATTAAAGTGATAGTAATGTTTAATTTTGTAGGTATTAAAAAAAAGAATTGCATTGATGTAAGTCCTATCTCTCAAACCTTTATAGCTTGAGATATATAACTGCCTAAAGATCCCCCCTACAGGCCGTTTCACAGAGCCAAAATAACACTATCTAGAAATAAATACTTCATTGGAACGGTCTACAAAGTATGCCTGGTTTGCAAGCACACTTTGTAGACCGTTCCAATGTAGTATATATGTAATGGACCCTAAACCGTTACTGAAAGACTATGGTGTTTTCTTGGACTGTCAGTCCTTCTATGACCATTTTGTTTGGAACTATGTGCATGTTATACCAACATACAGCTCTGTCCAGGAATTAAGCAGTCAGAGCTGTAGGACTATGTTACCTCAACGATCGCTCTTCAGAACCGGGGGTTCACCGGTTCGACAACAAGCAGTTGCAAGGTTTTCCATGCAGGGCTGGAAACAACAACACGAGGTCGTGCAACACAGAATGGGAACAGTGGGCAGCCACCGGATTGGTCGCCCACAGTATCACCACAACAGTGATTGGTCAGGGTCGAAGTCGAATATTCAAACTAGTTTCAAACTAGTCGACGAATGACTTTGACCCATGCCCTTTGCATCCAGGATGTGTATTCCAGTCCCTCAGACTCTGTGTCCCCATTGTGTTCCTCAGCCCATTGTTAGTGTAATGCAATCACGTCTCTCCCTTTGTATTATGTGTACACAATATGTTACTGCCCTTTGTGCTCCTTGTTTTGCATTGTGTAAAATATGGTTCAGTGGGTATAAAAACCCAAGAGTTTTACCAATAAAGTGTGTTAGTTTGGAGTAAGCAGTCTCCCGTGTCGTGCTTGCCGGGATCGTCTAACGAGTCCACTCTGACTCCCATCCTCGAATAGCAGCCAGGGCTAATTCACACTTCGCTTCCTGGAGTTACAGACAGCAACCCGACTTCCAGCGCCGGAGACTCGACAGCTGACTGCAGCTCGACACCTTCGACCGGGAGTAAAGGCCTTGCTCGCTACATCCCGTGGTTCCAGTCAGCGAATCCACTCCGAGCTTCCAAAATCGGCAACGTTTAACATTCGACGCGAACTCGAACCAAGCTAGTCAACGACTTCTCAATGCTCCGACTTGCCAGTGCTTTCTCCAACAGGAGCATTCAACATCGCCCAGTGGACTTCAGGAGAGGAGATTCCCGGAATGACGGCCCAGGACAATCCAGCTGTGACAGGGGTACAGGGGTTACTGATTTTAGATCGAGGATTTAGCAATTTATCCAGCCAGACAAAAAGATAATAAATTGTATTTATTAGAGAGGTCACGGCACACACACGTAGGACAACGATTACAGGTAAACAAACAGGGGTAAAACATAAAAACTAAACACTTCTGCTGCTCTCTTCTTGGTTGCACAGATTGCCAGGGGTTACATATAATACTCACAGTCCATTTTAGCTTAATGCTGGAGCTTACACATAGTCCCACTAGAGGCAAGAGTGGGCATCCTGCCCACTACACATGCTGCTGGATTACGTGACGGTTCCATGTAGCTTTTAGTCCTGAAAGAGGATTTGGGAACAGCATACTAAGAGATTATCCCCTGCCACTTTCCTTAGTCTTGGGCCACAGCCACCAAAGTTTCCAGCTTCCTGGCCACAGTCCTTGTGGTGGGAACATCAGGGTACTTCTGTGTGGCTAAAGTCGCCTTAACTTACAGCCCACAACTGAAAAGGGCACCTGGCCCTATAGTGCCCACTCATTCTAACTCTTCCAGTGAGGGCACTCTCCAGTCCCAGTTTCTGCAGTACTCCTTTAAATGCCCATGGACCCTAGGCCTCCCACCATTATGGAGAGGCCTTTTCTCCTGGTCCTACATTTTACAACTCTGTCTCTCTCTCTTCCTAGCCTTTTTTCTACCCACCTCCTACAGGATCTGATGTCACAGGTACCAACTACCAGGTCTTTTTCTGCTTAGCCTGATGTGAGGGGGGAAGATATACACATTCCACACACAGATTTGCCCTACCCCCCTCTATCTGACCAACACTGGCTATCTCATAACACAATCTCTGTGGTTAACTAGACTAGATGGCACCATCCCTCTGTACATCATACACACTAACCAACCCATTCAATGCTGGTAAATGGCCAACACTCCCTAATGCATGCGCACACACAGGGGACATTATTGTTTCAAGAACGGGAACACATGTTAAGACAATGACGATCACTGAAAACAGACACATTTCATTCTCTGGGTGACAACCATTCTGTCACAGTCTGTTCCCCCTTTCAGATTGGGACACTGGAGTTCAGTCCACATGGACAGATCACTGGGTCCCCACATATTAACTAATTTCCTATTCTTCTATCAATACAGACATCAAGCCTACAAAGCATTTTTATATACAGTACATAATTTGTATCTTTAGCAGCGATAGTTCCAAAACAAAGTCCAGTGATTCAGGATACTTCCCAGGGCAAGACATATCCGATTAGGGTGCAGGAAAAAGCAGGCCCAAAACATTTCAAATAGGCAGATCTTTTGGTGTGGCAATGCATTTTCCTCACACACACAATAGCTTACTGCCATTAATATTAAGAGACCGTCCCAGAACACCATCCCACCTAAATCAGTCCAACATAAATAATTAGAACCAGTCCCATCACAATCAGTCCCCACAGGAGTGTCACTTACCCCTGCAAAGACTTCCAACATTACTTTTGAAGTGGATTAACTTTTCCATTAAAATTTCCACTGTAACTGGTTTCTGAATAGATCATCCTCCACTGGATTTTCCTTTAGGCTGAGAAGGTAGTGCAATGGTCTCTCTGGATTATCCTTCTGGTCTCTGTGTCATATTACTTCCATGCTTGGATTCTGTGGCGAACAACACTTGTTCAGGACATTCTGAATTTCCACTCTGGATCTGGTTGCTTTGGAGCTCTGTTTTTTGATGTTTGACCACTTTACTTTGAGGTACAGGATCATCCAGGCAAGTCTGTAAAGCTGTAAATCACTGCATTGCTAGGGCATGGTGGGTGCTGGATGCACACTACACCCCTAGTCCCATTTTGTCTGGCAGCACTGATAGGGTATTTGCTCACATGTCCTTTTAGCTATCTCTAACTAAGACAAAACAAAAGTAACAGGGTGGGTTCCTATACTGTTGTCCTTGGCCGTGTCTTTTTGTCTGGGTGCTAAAGTGACCACACAACCGAGCTGGCACAACTAGCACACATAGTGGTCAGGGTTGCCCTCAGACACCCTGAACATCTAAGCTGGATATCCCACAAGCTGCCACCAGTGTGACGGTGGTACAGGGGTTAGTGATTGGTAGACCGAGGGTTAAGCGATTTATCCAGCCAGACAAAAAGATAATAAATTGCATTTATTAGAGAGGTCACAGCACACACACGTAGGACAACAATTACAAGCAAACAAACAGGGGTAAAACATAAAAACTAAACACTTCTGCTGCTCTCTTCTTGGTTGCACAGATTGCCAGGGGTTACATATAATACTCACAGTCCATTTTAGCTTAATGCTGGAGCTTACTCATAGTCCCACTCGAGGCAAGAGTGGGCATACTGCCTACTACACACGCTGCTGGATTACATGACGGTTCCGTGTATCTTTTAGTCCTGACAGAGGAGTTGGGAACGGCATCCTAAGAGTGGAGATCACTGAAAACAGACACATTTCATTCTCTGGGTGACAACCATTCCGTCACACTGGCGTCTTGGGTTTCCGTTACAATTTATTTCTAGATAGTGCTATTTCGGCTCTGTTGAAGAGCTGCCGGCTCGTTAAATGACCAAAATCTCCTGCTGTCAGCTAGAGCTCTGACTTTTGTGAAACGTCCTGGAGGGGGAAACTTTAGCCGGTTATATCTCTCAAACTATAAAGGTCTGAGAGACAGGACTTATATCAATGTGATTCTCTTTTTTAATACCTACAATATTAAAGGATGTTAAAATTAAACATTACTATCTTTTTAATACCTGTTATATTAGATGAAAAAAATGGTGCATTTGAACAATGTTTTTACTGGAAAGTACTACTTTTTGACCATTTTGTTACTGTTTTAAATATGTATTTAATTTTGTATTTCGTGGTCTTGAGAAAAAACTCTAAAATAGTTTTGTCGTTATATTTTTATCAGTTCTTAAAGTGGAACTTTCACTTTGTAACAAATATGTGATTTTGAAAGACTTTTAAAACACATAGTTCTGTTAGCCATGTTTTTTGACAACAGAGATATTTAGCTCTATTTGTCTGTTTATACTAATAAGCTAGTACTGACAGGCAGGTAGTGTGACAGTTGAGATAAAAAGAGTATTGTGTATTTTTAGAAATCTGTCTGGCATGTCTGCCAAACTTATGTTAACTAACAAGTAAATAAAGCAAAATATGTCATTAACTGTTGTTTTAAAGTGGCATTGTCATCCCCATATTAATTATATAAAAGTGAAAGTGTGTCAGGCACCAATCATTAGATCTTTTCCTTTGATGTTCCAGTTAGTTCCACTGAGTTCTGGGAGCTAAAAACACATGACAGGGCATTTGAATACAGAATTAAACTTTTTTTTTTTTTTTTGGGCCAGTATCCAATTTTGCCCTACCACATATTTTAACTGACTCAACTGAATCGAGCCCTATACGTCTTGTAACAATTTCATCACCTTGAGCTGTTAAGAAAATCACTTACCTTCTGTGTAGCAAGCACTTTGTACTTGGAAGGTGTAGACAGGAACATAAAGTAAGTAAAAGCAGCTTTTCAGATGGTTTAATACATACAGTTATAAATTCATATCACTTCAGTATATGTTTTAGAGTAGCTCCTTGCCATAAAGACCCTTGAGGGGATTCAGAGATTACTTAGAATTCTTATAGATGCTTCATCAGGAGATTCATCAAGATTACCATCGCCACTATCATTTTCAGTCACAAAGTTGCAGACCCTCATATTTGGTCACCCCAAGCTCTTTCAGCATTTAAAAAAAAACAAAAAAAAAAACATGTTGACTGTTGTCAGGAATACAGGATGCTGGATCTAATGGTGGGACAAAGCTAATAACGAAGTACAAGGCTCATGGTCTCTGCAGAAGAAACTAGGGAGCAAAGCTTGAGTGTGAGGCCTGGGAGTGGAGCCGGAAACCAGTGTACCCTTGCTGCAGTCAAAATGGATTAAATCTGGCCGCAAAGACGGGTATCCAACCCCAGTTGAGGCAGAAGCCAGACCAAGATGAGTTAACCAGGGAAGGTAGAGGTACTGGCACGAAAGACTGAGGGGTGGTCAGGGCAGGCAGAGTTCAAGAGAACTCAAGGTACAAGTGGAATTTAAGCGAAGTCGAGGAACAAGCCGAGGTCAAACAGAGAATCAAATAAAGCAAACTGGGAACTAAGTCTTCACCACCTGGGCTAACAGCTGAGCAGCAGGAAGGCTGGTTTAAATATACTCCCAACTAGGTACAGACAGAGGCAATTAATTAATTGCTGCTTGGAGGTAGACCCAATCCAGGAAAGCCAAGGACAGTAAAAGGACAATACTGCTAAAGAACAGCCTGCAGATGAAAGATCCTCTGGTGGTAGCGGTGGGAGTAGCAGAACCCATAACCTGGAGATCACTGGTTCAAGCCCAAGGAAAGGTACATCCAGGGGACTGACTTCGACAACATTCCTATGAACTTGCTCATGTCATAAAGTTCATTTATTCTCATCTAGATAAGCATGCTCTTGTAAGTCCACAAGGTGCCCCTTGGGTGTGTGTGTGTGTGTGGTGGTGGTGGGGGGGTGCTGTGTCATACCTGCCTCTGCCCACGTTTGAACCAGGGAACTTCTAGCTGTGAAACCTGTGCTTTCAAGCTTGCACCACTGGAGGGACTTGGTCCAACTGGAATCTGTTGAAGCCTGGTACCTGCTTTAGCTGGATGCTCACATCTTTCTGGAACTGTCCATTCTTGCTGATTGGCCAGTTATGTCAGCTGATTCCTGGTTAGCAGGAACTTAAAGGGATTGTAATGTCCCAAAAAAACTAGAAACAAAATTGTAGATGAAAGAAAAAAGCACTTAATGGACTAATTCGTATCTGTCAAACCTTTATGGTTTGAGAGATATAAGAAAATAAAGTCCCTTCCCTTTCTCATACGTCAGCTGTATAGCTGACTGCATGAGATCCTGCTTCCGGGACCAGACGGCAGCTCTTGAGGAGGGCTGGCATTGAGATAGCTAAATATTAATACTTCATTGGAATGGTCTACAATGTGTGCTTGCAAACGAGGCACACGTTGTAGACCATTCCAATGAAGTATTTATTTTTAGATATCTCGATGTCACCGTTCCTGAAGAGCCGCGTCTGGTCGAGCGACCAGATTCTGCCTCTGATAGCTTTACAGCTCGTCAGGCAGAAAGGGGAGGGAACGGAGACCTTTATTTTCTTATATCTCTCAAACCATCAAGGTTTGAGAGACACAAATAAGGACATTAAGTATTTTTTTCTTTCATCTACAATTTAATTTCTAGTTTTTTTGGGACATTACGATGCCTTTAAATCAGTCCACTGAACCTTGTCCTGCTCTTGCAATAGCCTTGTTTGTTGTTACACAAAGCTTTTGAACCTGCTGTTTTTTTACATACCTGACCCTGGCTTCTTTCAGGGATCAGTACAGGAGTGAGGCTGGGGTGATCCGCAGGCAGCAGCCAGGAGGTAAAGCTAGTCTGGGAATGCCGGAATGTAGAGTGACCTAGCAATACCTAGCTAGACTAACCCAGAGACTGTCGAACGTAAGGCAGACAACACAGTACCAGGGAGGTACTGAATACTCCAAGCTGTAGGGAGCAAGAGGCAGCGACTATGGAAGTGTGGAAGTCCAACAATACCGGGGGATGCACAGAGCGAGTAGTCAGACAGAGCCACAAGTCAAAACTGGAACAGATAGTCAGCCAGAGCCACGGAATTCACAGATCGGGTAGTCAGCCTGAGACAGGGTCAAGCACAGAGCGGTTAGTCAGACAAGGCCTGGGTCATACACAGAGTGATTAGTCAGACAAGGCCTGGGTCATACACGGAGTGGTTAGTCAGACAAGGCCTGGGTCGTACACAGAGCGGATAGTCAGACACAGCCAAGGATCGAGCCAAAGGATAATCGGTAGCCAAGCAAGGGTCAAAACAAGAGACAACAGTAGCAATGCGCAGGTACACTATGAAAGGGCACTGAAGCTCAGTCCTCCACTGCATATATGGCCAGTGGAGAAGGCGGGACATGAATCGGCCAATAGTGTCGAAGGTTCAAAATAGCGAGCGCAACGTCAGTGACGTTAACCCGCAACCTAGAGGTAAGCAGTCAGGCGGCAGCGACCAGCAATGCCGCTACTTGTTCAGCAATGGGAACCTGACAGGTAACATATAGGCAGAATCATGGGCACCGTGATAGTACCCACCCCTCAATGACCTCTCCCCCGTGGAAGAGGACCAGGCATAGAGGGAAATTGAGAATGGAACCTACAGAGTAAGGCAGGAGCATGAATATTGCCACTGGAAACCCAGGAGCGTTCTTCTGGCCCACAGCCCTTCCAGTGCACAAGCTATTGTAGTTGTCCTCTGATTATGTGAGTATAAAATACTTTGTACCTCATACTCCTCATGGCCTTCGACCTGTACCGGGCCAGGCTGGACTGGTGCAGAAGTATAGCGATTTCAAATCAATGGTTTGAGCAATGACACTGTAATGGTTTTATGGACACTCAGACATGGAAAGTTAAATAAAATGCAATTTTATTGAAGAACCACAGTAATTGAATAACCCTCGTGGGTCCAGTATGTATGCAACAGTATATTACTGACACAGGACAGGTAGCAGTACAAAATACCCACACAGGTCCAGTATATATATATATATATATATATATATATATATATATATATATATATTCAAAGGAAGTGAGGCAGCACCAGTGGGTCTTAACATGAAAATTTTTAATCAGCAAATATGCATAAACAGGGTCAACGGTTCGGTCCTAGATTTGGACCTTTATCAAGACTGTCTTGATAAAGGTCCAAATCTAGGACCGAAACGTTGACCCTGTTTATGCATATTTGCTGATTAAAAATTTTCATGTTAAGACCCACTGGTGCTGCCTCACTTCCTTTGAATGTGTAATTTCATTTTGAGGACTGTGCACCTGGGCACTTCATTATTATTTAGAGTGAGTGCCTCCATCTTACATTCTAATTATATATATATATATATATATACACACACAGTACAATATTATACTGACACAGGTCAGGTTACAGTTATTAGTACCCACACAGGTCCAATAGGTATATATACAATACTATACTGACACAGGTCAGGTACAATTAGTGTGAATCCAAACGAAATACGGATAGTGTGATTACTATTAGGCCGGGAGGACAGGCAGGCCCTAATACTATAATGGCCCTTAATACACTCTCTACGCAGAGAGTGACATAATGGTGACCAAGGCAGAGACAGCAACAAAGGACCTGGACAAATGGTAGACTACCGGAGCTGCCAAAGGAGGACTGCCACAGAGGCACTGAGTAACGCCAATCAGCGATTGTAATGACTGTACCCAATGTGCCAGGCACCAACCCACAAGGGGTTAACGAACGCCCAGACCTAGAATCGATTACCAGTATGGAGGAAGCTTGAGGCACCCAGGAAAGACCAACCTCAGCTAGGGCAGTATAGGTGCTACCGAAGGACACTACAACACCGGATGTCATATCACGAGGCACAATACTGATCGGGTCACAGTAACTGGCTGCCGGAGCAGCAACAGAGGCAACAGAGGATCTGTCCGTGGACAGAGAGAGACTGGAGTATGGCCCACAACCGGATACCGGATGGGTAGTAATCCGGACCGGATCGGTACACAGAGCAGGAGCGTCAGCCAATCAGGGTCGGTACACAGAGCAGGAACGTCAGCCAGGCCGTGTCGGTACACAGAGCAGGAACGTCAGCCAATCCAGGTCGGTACACAGAGCAGAAACATCAGCCAATCCAGGTCGGTACACAGAGGAGGAACGTCACCCAGGCTGGGTCGGTACACAGAGCAGGAACGTCAGCCAATCCGGGTCGGTACACAGAGCAGGAACGATACAGGCAGAGTAGTCAGGCAGTCCGGGTCATACACACGAAACACACGAATTCTGGAGCAAGTGCTAGTAATGGAAACACCATGAAAGGGCACTGCAAAAGTGACAGGGCTCAGTATATAAGGGTTATCAATGGGTGGAGCAACACCACATTAGCCAATAAGAATGTATCAGGAAGAAGCACAGTCATAATATTGCCAGTAATAACACGGGCACCGTGATAGTACCCCCCTCTCAAAGACCCCCCCACGTGAAGAGGAACCCAGTTTCTGGGGGTATTTGGCATGAAATCTGCGCAGCAACATAGGAGCATGGAGGTCACTCAGGTTCACCCAGGAATGTTCCTCAAGGCCATAGCCCTTCCAATGAACCAAATACTGCACTCTCCCTCTGAACCGCTGGGAGTCAATAATATTTTGGAATTCGTACTCATCCTGACCTTGCACCTGAATAGGACCGTGGAACCGCAGGAGTGGTAGTATAACAGTTGCATACCAGTGGCTTCAGAAGGGATACGTGGAACAGATTGTGAATCCGCATGGATGCTGGAAAATCCAAAGCATACGAGACAGGTTTAACTTTGCGGATAACCTTAAAGGGACAGAGAAACCGAGGAGCCAATTTATTATACGAAACTTGCAAATAGAAGTTTCTGGAGGATAGCCATACCCTATCCCCAACCTGGATGGAGACCGCCGGCAACCGTCTGCGATTAGCATGACGCTGATAACGCTGGAACGAAACACTGAGGGTCTTTTGTACCTGTGCCCAAGTGGAGCGGAGTTGCTCGATATGCTCATCCAGAGCTGGAATTTGCTGCGTCTGGAATGAGTCCGGGAGTAAACATGGCTGGAACCCATAATTGATGAGAAACGGGGAGCTCCCGGACAATGAATTAACCGCATAATTCCTGGCGAACTCTGCCCACGGCAACAGGTCGGCCTAATTATCATGATGATCGGACACTAAACAGTGTAGACATTGTTCCAATCCTTGATTGGCACGCTTGGCGGCCCCGTTGGTCTGGGGATGGTAGGCAGAAGAAGAGGATAACTGTATGCCCATCTGATCACAGAATGCCCTCCAAAACCTGGACACAAATTGGCTCCCTCGGTCCGACACCAGCACCCTGGGTACACCATGCAACCAAAATACTGCTCTGGCAAAGGCAACAGCCAGCTCCTGAGCAGAGGGAAGGCCAGGAAGAGGCACAAAGTGTGCCATCTTAGAAAATCTGTCGACCACCATCAGAATAAATGAATAACCACTAGACACTGGCATTTCTACCAGGAAATCAATAGAGACATGGGACCAAGGACGCTCAACATTCGGCACTGGTTGAAGCAAGCCAACTGGGAGATGCCTAGGGTACTTGGCATGGGCACAAGTAGTGCATGCTGCCGTGAAAGCGGTACAATCTGCACATAAGGAAGGCCACCAAAATAACTGTGAAAGGGACCAGATCAGTTGGTCCCTGCCAACATGCCCTGCTGCCCGAGATGCATGATAGGTTTCGAGTAGGCGGGTACGGAAAGGCTCAGCTACAAAACACTTGCCCACTGGGGTATCAGGAGGTGCGGCAGACTGGGTAGCAAGAATCTCCTCCCCCATTGGCGAAGTGATGCTGGTCCTCAGGGTAGCCAAAATGCGATCTGGCTGAATAATGGGTACCGGAGTCTCATCTTTTTCCGTCTCTGGACCAAATTGCCTAGACAGGGCATCTGCCCTAACATTCTTGGAACCGGGCAGGTAGGATACAATGAAATTAAAATGGGACAGAAATAAGGCCCATCTGGCCGGTCGAGAGGACAATCTCTTCGCCTCAGAAAGGTAGGTTAGGTTTTCATGATCTGTCAAGATCAACACTGGAGTTCTAGTACTCTCAAGTAGGTGTCGCCATTCTTTAAGTGCTAGAATAATCACCGACAGTTCTCTGTCCCCAATTTCGTAATTACTCTGAGCACTAGACAATTTATTTGAGAAAAAGCCACAAGGTTTTAGCATACTCCCTGGTTCCAAGCGCTGTGACAATACTGCCCCTACCCCGGTTTCGGAGGTATCAACCTCCAAAGTAAATTGAAGGGAGGGATTGGGGTGGGACAGTACAGGAGCCGAAGCAAATGCGGATTTCAGCTTCCTGAGACCATTGGGAGGGGTTAGCACCCTTGTGCGTAAGGTCAGACAGTGGCTTCACAATCATGGAAAAGTCTGTAATGAATTTTCTATAATAGTTGGCAAAGCCAAGAAAGCGTTTTATAGCCTTGAGCCCTATGGGACGTGACCATTGCAGGAGTGCTGCAAGCTTCTCTTTGTCCATTGCAATGCCATCTTTAGAGATTGCAAAGCCCAGAAAAGGCACCATGGACTTGGCGAACTCACATTTCTCAATCTTACAGTAAAGTTTGTTCTCATGGAGTCTAAGCAAAACTGCGGTTACATCCTTGATGTTTTGCGACAAGTTGGACGAATGGATGAGTATATCATCGAGATAAACTACTACACAAGACTGGAGCATGTCACGGAGGATGTCATGATAAACTCCTGGAACACTGCGGGAGCGTTACATAGCCCAAAAGGCATTACTAGGTATTCATAGTGTCCAGATCTGGTATTGAATGCCATTTTCCACTCGTCACCCGCTCTTAATCTCATTAAATTATAAGCCGCACGTAAGTCTAACTTTGTTAGCCTAGTCTAGCCTAGGGCAAAGAAACTAGGGAACCTAAAAGGCAGGACAGGGACAGGACCCCTGGGGGTTGGAAGAAGCATGTAGTGAGACGGCAAACGCTGATTTCAATCATCCGGAGGGACACGACCGGGTGTGGGAGACTCATAGTCCCGAAATTAGGTGTATAAGCCCTTTGTGTCACCGATACAATTGCTAGATATACTAGCATTGGGACGGCAGGTGGATGAACGAGGGTTAATTTCACCATTCAGGAGGACGTGACGGGAGGATTTTGGGTGTGTGAGAGACACCAACAACCGTCAACAGAGCCCGCACATTGGAAAGTGTACCCTGGAAGGGTGAAAGGCGATAAATTTGCTGCAAGTTTGTAAGTGCAATCTGTATGTGTTTTGCAATTTTCAAAATAAAACACTGCTTTGAGATATATGTATTGCGCTTATTTTTCAATTAGTACAAGGTTTGGCTGATTCCCACAAGGGGTTGGCCCATGCCAATGCTCGGCCCGTTAGCAACGAGATCATAAAGCCCAATTTAATTCGGTCACTAGGAAAGGCTTGAGGAGTTAACTCCAGGAAAATCTCCAATTGGTTAACCCCTAGAGTGCCAGCTACTTACGCCGTACGAGTGGACACAGCTGTACCTGCTGTGCCACGCTCGTACGGCGTAAGAGTGAAATGCGGTCACTGCATGAGCCGGTATAACCGGCATGCAGTGGCCGCATTAAAAAAAAAAAAACCCCTGGCACTCATGGGGAGGCATGAGGATCACTCCTCATGCCTCCCCAGTTATTGATCTCCCAGCCGATCGGGCTGGGAGATCAATAAAGACAAAGGAGAAACAGAGTTTCTCCTTCCCCCTCTCTCCTACCCGAACTTCCGGGTAGGAGTGTGCGGGACCGGGGGAATCCTCCAAACGTCATCGGTGACATGGTCACCGATGACGTTAGGGAAGTTTCCCCGATCCTGTTCACTCCTACCGGTGGTAGGAGTGAAGGGCAGGAGAGCTCTTGCTCTCCTGCGGTCGCATCATTGATCTCCCAGCCTATCGGCTGGGAGATCAATGACTGGGGGGACACCAGGAGGGGTCCTGATGTCCCCCACGAGGTCTGAAAAGTATATAAAAAAAAATAAAAAAAATAAAATTACATTAAAGTAACCCTGTGAGTGCCACAGGGTCCCAGCACATTTCTTTGCAATGTGCTGGAGACCCCTGTTGCACTCACAGGGTCAATTCTTTGGGGGGGATTTTTTTTTTTTTAAAGACCTCATTGGGGGGATCAGGGGGGATCCTGATGCCCCTCAATGAGGTCTATAATTGGAAAAAAAAAAAAAAAAAAAAATTTAACCCTGTGTGTGCCACAGGTGGGGGTCCAATGCACCCCCCCTCCTGTGGCACACACAGGGCTTTTATCATTATTTTGTTACCAGAGATTGTTGGGGGGCCATCAGGATTGCTCCTGATGGCCCCCCAACAAGCTCTGATTACAAAGTAATGATAAAAAAAAAATTAACCCTCCGAGTGCCACAAGGGTCCAATGCATTGCTTTGCAATGCGCTGGAGACCCCGGTGGCACTCACAGGGAAACTTTTTTTGATAACTTTTTTTTTTTTTTTTGGTAAGACCTCATTGGGGGGATCAGGGGGGTTTGTATACCCCTCAATGAGGTCTATAATAAAAAAAAGTAAAAAAAAAAAAAAAAAGAACCCTGTGTGTGCCACGGGGGGGGGGCAATGCAGCCCCCCTTCTGCGGCACACACAGGGCTTTTATCATTACTTTGTTATCAGAGATTGTTGGGGGGGTCATCAGGATTGGTCCTGATGGCCCCCCAACAAGCTCTGATTACCAAGTAATGATAGAAAAAAAATTAACCCTCTGAGTGCCACAAGGATCCAATGCATTGCTTTGCAATGCGCTGGAGACCCTTGTGGCACTCACAGGGTCACTCCGTTTGTGGACATATATATTTTTTTTTACTAAGACCTCATTGGGGAGGGATCAGGGGGTCCTGATGCCCCTCAATCAGGTATATAATAAAAAAAATAAATAAATTTAAAAAAATTTAACCCTGTGTGTGCCACTGGGATAGGGGTTCAATGCAGACCCCCTTCCTGTGGCACACACACAGGACTTTTTATCATTACTTTGTGATCAGAGCTTGTTTGGTGGCCATCTGAATACAAAGTATCGATAAAAAAATTAACCCTTTGTGTGCTACAGGGGCCCAATGCATTGCTTTGCAATCCATTGGACACCCCTGTGGCACCCAAAGGATTATTTTTTTTCCCCTTTTATTTTTTATTTAGACCTCATTGTATGGGTTCTGATGCCCCCAACGAGGTCTACACAAAAATATTGGGGGAAAAGCCCCAAAAAATGCACGTGCCACAGGGGGGGTCCAACGCAGTGCTTTGCAATACGTTGGACCCCCTGTAACACACACACACACACTTTTTTTTTTTTCATTATTCTGTTTTTAGACCTGGATGGGGGACACCAGGAATGTTCCTGACACCGCCTCCCCAACGAGGTATGAATACAAAATAATAATTAAAAAAAAAACCTCTTTGTGTGCAACAGAGGGTCCAACGCATTGCTTTGCAGTGCATTGGGCACCCTTGTGGCATGCACAAAAAATGCCTCCGATTCCCCCCCACACACACACACGTACCGTATTCCCCTGCCTGGTTCCACAGCCAACTGGCAGTCCCATTCCCCAGCCTGACCCCCAGCCTGTTTCCACTGCCTATTGGTAGACTCAAAGTACCAGTATGCACTAGATTCAGGCTGGGAATCAAACTTTGTATGAGGGGGACATACAGTGCACACTGGTAGTCACAGATCTCCCATACACACTCTCAGACACTGCCCCACCATCTCCACCATCCTTCCTCCTCTGCTCATACCCACACACACTGCCTAATCCCTTACCCTCCCACACTGTTACACTGGTAGTCACAGGTCCGCGAGTACACTGGCTGACGCCCTAGCTTCTTTCATTTGTTAGCCATAAAATCACACATACACTGTTTGCTTTCCCATTCCTGTTTCACTGGTAGCTACGCTCCTGTAGTGTAAATTGGTATGTCAACCCACAGCAGTGGGGTACCATTTTTCTTAGGCTGGCAAGAAGTCCTCCTAGGAAATCCCACGCCATTGAACCATTTTAGTATCTTTGAAGTGACTGATGTGTAAAACAAATGTTTGGTTTTTTTCCTGTAGCACCACATTCTGGAAATAGTTGTGCCAACTAACTTAGGGGTAAAAAGGCAAGTGACCCCTCATTAGATGCGGCATGTTGTCTTCTTTCCAAAATGGTATAGTTTATCTACCTTTTCTTCACTTCTGAAGGTGTTATAGCCATTTTCATAGAGGCAAGTCAGGTTTGAGAAAATGTTAGAAACATCAGTTTGTAGTAGGTGTAGTTTTCTACTTCTAGCACTCCCTAAGATAGTTCAGCTCATACCAATGGGGTGTCGTTTGACTCCTAAGAGCTTTAGCTAACAAATGCAGTTGAAAATTCCATGGTTTTCACAGAGCTCCATACATTTGAAGGGGCAGAAATGTAAGAAAATGCCTTTTTTTTCATTAGCGCCACCTCCTGGAAGCATTTGTGCATGCCAGCCTTTGGGTATGAAGGCAAGTGACCCCTCATTAGATGCGTCAGGTTGTTTTCTTTCCAAAATGGCATTGTTTTCTACCTTTCCTGCATATCTATTATGGTTATAACCATTTTAGTGCAAGCAGATAATTTAAGAAACAAAAGTGTCAGGTTTACGTACGTGTTCCTAGCACCCACATATTGTATGTTAAGCCACACAAATGGGCTACCATTTTTCTCATGTTGGTAGCAGGTACTGAATACAGCAGGAAATGTTATGGTTTTCAAAGATTTTAGTATCTTTGAAGTGGTGGAAATGTAAAAAAAACATGTATTTATTCCCATAGCGCCACCTTTTGGAAATATTTGTGCACTTCAGCCCAGGGGTAGAAAGGCAAGTGACCCCTCATTTGATGCGGGAGAATGTCTACTTTCCAAAATGGTATACCTTTTATACCTTTCCATCATGTCTCTAACAGTTATGAACATTTTAGTACAAGCAGCCATTTTCGAAGAAGCAAACAGGTAGGTGTAGTTATGCTTTTCTGGCACCCCTAAGGTATGTCGATTCATTCCAATGGGGTGTCATTTTTCTCCTAAGAGCACTATCTAATGAATACAGTTGGAAATTCCATGGTTTTCACAGATTTCCATACAGATGAAGGGGCAGAAATGTAAGAAAATGCCATTTTTTTCCTATAGTGCCACCTTCTGGAAGCATTTGGGCACAACAGGCTTGGGGTAAGAAGGCAATTCACCCCTCATTAGATGCGGCAGGTTGTCTTCTTTCCAAAATGGTATGGTTTGTGTAGCCTTTCTTCACTTCTCTAGTTGTTATAACCATTTTTGTACAGACAAGTAATGTTTGAGAAAATGTTAGAAAAATTAGTGGTTGCAATAGGTGTAGTTTGGTACTTGTAGCGCCCACTAAGGTAGGGGAACTCATACCAATGAGTTGTCATTTTTCTCCTAAGAGCACTAGCTAATGAATACAGTTGGAAATTCCATGGTTTTCACAGATTTCCATACAGATGAAGGGGCAGAAATGTAAGAAAATGCCATTTTTTCCTATAGTGCCACCTTCTGGAAGCATTTGGGCACAACAGGCTTGGGGTAAGAAGGCAATTCACCCCTCATTAGATGCGGCAGGTTGTCTTCTTTCCAAAATGGTATGGTTTGTGTAGCCTTTCTTCACTTCTCTAGTTGTTATAACCATTTTTGTACAGACAAGTAATGTTTGAGAAAATGTTAGAAAAATTAGTGGTTGCAATAGGTGTAGTTTGGTACTTGTAGCGCCCACTAAGGTAGGGGAACTCATACCAATGAGGTGTCATTTTTCTCCTAAGAGCACTAGCTAATGAATACAGTTGGAAATTCCATGGTTTTCACAGATTTCCATACAGATGAAGGGGCAGAAATGTAAGAAAATGCCATTTTTTCCTATAGTGCCACCTTCTGGAAGCATTTGGGCACAACAGGCTTGGGGTAAGAAGGCAATTCACCCCTCATTAGATGCGGCAGGTTGTCTTCTTTCAAAAATGGTATGGTTTGTGTAGCCTTTCTTCACTTCTCTAGTTGTTATAACCATTTTTCTACAGACAAGTAATGTTTGAGAAAATGTTAGAAAAATTAGTGGCTGCAATAGGTGTAGTTTGGTACTTGTAGCGCCCACTAAGGTAGGGGAACTCATACCAATGAGGTGTCATTTTTCTCCTAAGAGCACTAGCTAATGAATACAGTTGGAAATTCCATGGTTTTCACAGATTTCCATACAGATGAAGGGGCAGAAATGTAAGAAAATGCCATTTTTTTCCTATAGTGCCACCTTGTGGAAGCATTTGGGCACAACAGGCTTGGGGTAAGAAGGCAATTTACCCCTCATTAGATGCGGCAGGTTGTCTTCTTTCCAAAATGGTATGGTTTGTGTAGCCTTTCTTTAATTCTCTAGTTGTTATAACCATTTTTGTATAGACAAGTAATGTTTGAGAAAATGTTAGAAAATTTAGAGGTTGTAGTAGGTGTCTTTTTGCACTGCTAGCATCCCCTGTGGTAGGTGAACCCAAACCAATGGGGTGTAATTTTTCTCCCAAGAGCACTAGCTAATGAATACAGTTGTAAATTCCATGGTTTTCACAGATTTCAGTACAGTTGAAGGGGCAGAAATGTAAGAAAATGCCATTTTTTTCCTATAGTGCCACCTTCTGGAAGCATTTGGGTACCACAGGCTTGGGGCAAGAAGGCAAGTTACCCCTCATTAGATGCGGCAGGTTGTCTACTTTTCAGAAATATATAGTTTTATATAGTTATTCCACTGTTTTAGGGTAGTTTTACCACAAAAACCCTAGAATGTGCATTTTAGTTTATAAAGTTGAAAATGTCATTTTGCGCTGCTGGTGATTAGGGCTCTACGCTAGCCTTGGACTTGGGTAAAACTATACAAATTTGGTATTTTTTTACTCGGGGGACTCTGGGCTTTTTCAAATAATTGAAACTTTTTCAATCAAGGTAAATGTTTTTGATACATAGTATGTGATTTTAGCAAAATGAGTAAATTTTCACTTTTTTTGTCATTATGACATCATAGCTTTTTGCACGATGTAAAATTCTCTTCATGTAAGGTATCACGAGAAAGCTCAATTCGTTCTGAAAAAAACAATATATAGTTTTCCATATTTAACTAAAAATCCCCAGAGGAAATCAAGCCTAAACGGAAGGATAGCAAAAATGTTGAAAAAGTGTCTGGCCTGCAGGGTTCAGAAAATGGCCCGAGCCTCTGGCACTGAAGGGGTTAATGAACCCTCTGCACAGGGTGGGTTCGCCATCATATCTTAATGGTAATGGAGCAGTGGCAGTTAACCCTTTACTTGGGCTGGCTTGCGTCAAGGATTGAGCTCCCGGTGTCATAGCGGGGGAGACCACCGAGGCTTGTACTGGTTTATCTAGGTGAGCGGTGCACTCTAGTATTGTTTGTACGACCAAGGCCAACTGGTCCAAAAGCTGCTCATGTAAATCCATCCTCCAATGGATACTTTGAGCATTGCCTTCACCTGTACCGTCTGAGGTCATGGCCCTTTCGTACTGTAACGGTTTTATGGACACTCAGACACGGAAGGTTAGATAAAATGCAATTTTATTGAAGAACCACAGTAATAGAATAACCCTCGGGGGTCCGGTATGTATGCAACAGTATATTACTGACACAGGACAGGTAGCAGTACAAAATACCCACACAGGTCCAGTATATAAATATACAATACAATACTATACTGACACAGGTCAGGTTACAGTTATTAGTACCCACACAGGTCCAGTAGGTATATACAATACTATACTGACACAGGTCAGATACAATTTGTGTGAATCCAAATGAAATACGGATAGTGTGATTACTATTAGGCCGGGAGGATGGGCAGGCCCTAATAGTATAATGGCCCTTAATACACTCTCTACGCAGAGAGTGACACAATGGCGACCAAGGCAGCGACAAAGGACCTGGACAAACAGTAGGCTACCAGAGCTGCCAAAGGAGGACTGCCACAGAGGCACGGAGTAATGCCAATCGGCGATTGTAATAACTGTACCCAATGTGCCAGGCACCAACCCACAAGGAGTTAACAAACGCTCAGACCTAGAATCGATTACCAGTATGGAGGAAGCTTGAGGCACCCACGAAAGACCAACCTCAGCTAGGGTAGTATAGGTCAAGCGTACCGTGGTGCTACCGAAGGACACTACAACACCGGATGTCGTATCACGAGGCACAATACTGATCGGTTCACAGTAACTGGCTGCCGAAGCAGCAACAGAGGCAACAGAGGATCTGTACATGGACAAAGAGAGACTGGAGTATGGCCCACAACCGGATACCGGATGGGTAGTAATCGGGACCGGATCGGTACACAGAGCAGGAACGTCAGCCAATCCGGGTCGGTACACAGAGCAGGAACGATACAGGCAGAGTAGTCAGGCAGTCCGGGTCATACACAGGAAACACATGAATTCTGGAGCAATCGCTAGTAACGGAAACACCACGAAAGGGCACTGCAAAAGTGACAGGGCTCAGTATATAAGAGTTAACACTGGGTGGAGCAACAACACGTTAGCCAATAAGAATGTATCAGGAAGAAGCACAATCATAATGTCGCCAGTAATAACACGGGCACCGTGATAGACACATGGAATACATTGTGAATGTGCATACCAGCAGGAAGGACCGGTATGGACCTACAAAATGAGGGACCAGTTTCCTACAAGGTACTTGGAGGTTCAAGTTAAAAGATAACCATACCCTCTCCCCCACTTGAAAAAAAGGAACAGTAAACGTTGGCGGTCTGCGTGTCTCTGAAAGCGATGCGTGGACCTCTGCAAGGCTCTCTGAACCTGTACCCAAGTGGAGCGGAGTTGCTTAAAATGCTCAGCAGAGCCAGAATGTCTTGTGCCTCAAAGGACTTGGGAAGCAGAGATGACTGAAAACCACAGTTAATCAGAAAAGGAGAATTCTGAGACGAGGAGTTCACTGCACAATTCCTGGCAAACTCAGCCCACGGTAACAAGGTTGCCAAGTTATCGTGATGGTTCGAAATGAAGCAGCGTCGAAACTGTTCCAAACCTTGATTGGATCTCTCGGCAGCACATTTCGACTGGGGATGACAGGCAGAGGAAAAAGAGAGTTGGATACCCATCCGATCACAGAAAGACCTCCAGAAATGAGATACAAACTGGCTCCCTTGATCCGAGACCAACACCTTGGGCACTCTGTGGAGCCAAAAGACCCAACTCCCTGATAGAAGGAAGTCCCTTAAAGGGATAGTAATACTTCATTTTTACCATCCCCCCTCTTGTATCCCTTAAAATTCAGAATTAAACGAGACCAGTGGCATTTCTCAAACCTATATGGTTTAAGAGATAGGCGCATTCAAAATTCCCTCTCCCCTGAATTCAGAGATGAACCTGGGGGCTATTAAATTCTTTTGCAAATATCTACAATATGGGGAATAGTAATAATAAAGTATTACTATATCTTTAAAGGGATGGTGGGCACCTTACTGTAGACATCTCTTATTGCTTACTGATCAACGCGTTTCGCGTGGGGACATGCTTACTCATGACCAACAAAAGCCAGTAATGCAGACAGTGGTGTATTTAAATTTGGGGGCTGATGGATGGCCCGGGTCCTGCACGAGAACTCATAAGAGAAGGTGATCAGTGTATCTATATCTGGGGTGAGTGCGGCCTCAACTGATTCTATCTTGATAGGTGCAAAAGGTGATGAGCCCTGTACTAACTGGACTGCTGTCCATTGATGGACAAATTCTTGATCATGGTGATATTGCGGGTTTTGCCAAAAGTGGTATTAATGAACAGCCTAGTAGCCCCTGGATATACAACTTATAGATCTAGGTAGCATGTTGCTTTAACTCAAGTCCCTTCTGCATGATATATCCAGATTACAGTTATGAAACAGAGATCCACTCCATTCACACCTTATGCTTTTTATGCCCTTTGCATTGAGCACTACATTAGAGGCTTAAGCTATGAGTAGAGTGAGTCTCTGTGTCAGATACCCCTCCCCATGCACACTCACACATACACACACTGGTTGATCCAGTGGGAGGTCAGGATGGCTGGTCAAGGGATGTAAATGATATGTTGTTGGAGAGAGTCAGAGAGGTAATCATTGAGAGTAAGGAAGGAAGCATAAGCATCATTGTGTTACACATAAGGTATGAACTTCAGGAAGTGATGAGGGCATTGCAGTAACACCAGCAACAGGAGCATCTGTGTCTGTGTTACAAGAAAAGTATGGGCTTCAGGAGGCAAAGGAGGCTTACTGTTGAGAGAAGATGTGTTACAACTACAAAATCGATGGCTCCTCGCCATACTAGGATGGCTGATTCACATCAAGTATGTTTTACTACCATTTACATTTCAGGTGTAATTGCCAAAGCCACAACTATTATCTCAACTTCTTCAACACATGCATGCTGGATGGCTAAAAGATTTCCCAGCAACATTCGCATTATATGTCCGCCATAAGTTGGGACTTACCTCTCAAGGAGGATATATCTTGTTGGGAAATCTCCTGGTGATTCCTGTGTCACAAAAAAACAAGACATTGTGGATCCCTCATGAAGGACACCCTGGAATAGTTTGCATGAAACAGAGAGCCTTATCAGTGGTGAGGTGGACTTCTGTAAATGAAGACATTGTGAACTGGGTACTGTCTTGCCTAGGATGCTCACAGACACAGATGCCACTCTCTTCTACTCCTCTGTAAACTTAGAACTGGCAGTCCACACCTTGGGAAAGACTTAATCAAGATAAACTGTTGATCAAGGGCCATCCTCAAACACTTTGATACCCAGCCCTTCATTTAGTTCCTTGCTGCCTCTATGTGAGAAATGACTGTCTGAGAGATGGGAACCCAAAGAGACTCTGGGGAGTTGGCGATAACACTGAACTACTATTGGCAGTGTACCCTCTCTCTCTCTCTTGTATATGTTCTTTGTTGTTTGTGTGTGTGTATTTGTGTTCTCTTATTGAGAGGATGTTGTGTTCATCCAAGGTGGAGTCCTCCAGTGATGTGCCGCTATGAGAGCATCACCATGACGCAAAACTTCCCAAAAATTGCATGGAAGTGGGTCATGATATCATGTCTGCTTCCCATGCTGGGCAAGTTCCTGCTGAGTCTGTAGAGTGTATGGCCGCATCTTGAGAGATCCTTTTATCCTGGTAGCTCCAGACACTAGATAACTGCATATTTACCATCAGGACAAAAACTGATTTAATAAAAGAGGAAATTGTGATTTGCGCTCTCAAAGAGAACTTCCTGTGTCTTTGTTGGAAGACTGCGAAACAGCACACAGTGCAGTCTGCATGGAAAAATTCATGTGCACAGTTGTACACTGAAGTTTGAACAGTAAATATGATTAGACTTTGTTTTTCTAATTACATTAACACAACAAAAAATAGCAGCCTTTTTGGCTGGACACACCATTGCAGTCTGGATGGAACAAATCACATACACACTACCTTTTTGTGTGCACAGTTGTGCACTGAATTTTGAACAGGATTAGAACGTTTAAAATTAAATTAGCATGGCAAAGAATAACAGTTTTTTTGGGTGGAGTCTGGAGGGAGCAATGTTTGTGTATACTGCCTATTTGCATGCACAGTTCTGTACTGACGTTTGAAGAGTAAATTTGTTTAGATTTTTTTAATTTTAATTAACACAGCAAGGAATAACAGGCTTTTTTGGCTGGACACAACAGTATAGTATAGATGGAATAATTATTGTATGTACTGCCTATTTGTGTGCAGAGTTGTGCATTGAGGTTTGAACAGGAATAGACTTTTTATTATTTTAACACAGTCAGGAATAACAAGCTTATTTGCTGGAGACAGCAGTGGAATCTGGATGGAATACTGCATGCAGTGCCTGCCTGCCAATATGTGTGCAGGTGTGCACTAAAATTTGAATGACAGCATTCCCTGTCCTGCCTATTTTTGTGTGCTGGTGTACAGTGCACACTTAAGTTTGGACTCTTAATTTTCCTGGTTTTAAAATTTTTTTATCCTGGTGGCTCAAGACATTGGAAGACTTTCCAGATTTACCCTCAGCACAAGTATTGATTTAATAAAGGCGGGTTGTGGTTTGCGCCCTCACAGAGAACTTTGTGTCTTTGTTGGATGACTGTCAGACAGCACACAGAGCAGTCTAGACAGAACTATTTACTGTGTCCTCTGTTTTAAAATATCAAGGATAGTTCTTTGTATATTTTAATATTATAACAGTTATGGCTTAATTTTAAAATTCTCCATTTGGGAGGTTCTTCTTCAAATGTTTTGGATGATTACTATCAAAGTAGAGTAGGCTGTTTGTAGCAGTTGTTTTTCTAAATCACATTTGACCTTTTTTTAATGAATGTTTTTTTACCAGGAAGGATACATTGAGATTGTCTCTCATTCTCAAGATAGTCCTGGGTACTCTTTATCTACGCAAAAGTAATTGGTAGCATGCACCAACATGGTAAATTCAACCACGAAAGTCCAGTATAAAATCATCAAACACTTTATAGTGAAATAATAATTATAAGTAACTTACGGATGTGAACCTATGATTCTAGCTAGTGGAGAGACTTCATGGATCAGGCACTAGTCAGGTGTATAATGACCGTCAAAACTGATAAACGCATTTCATGCTTACTTTGTTTACTCATGATCAAAGACTCTTTATCTACCTAAGAAGGGTGAAAGGATGAATTGACCTTGCTGGGGCTAGAATGTGCCAGCCTGTTGTTTGAGCAAATCCTGCAGCTGGTGCGTTAACCAACTGAGTTATCTCAGTGGCCTACTACAAAACACTGGGATATCTAAAAACATTGCTACAATAATATGTGATGATGTTACAGCTTACCTTGTTTTCAGCATCATCTGCAGACGTGAGGCTTCAAGCATGCAGCAGGCCTCTGTTTTATGTGCCATGCTTCCTGTAGTCCCCTCCTACCTACTTCCTTCCTCTGAGCTGCTCCTCCTACCTACTTCCTGAGGAGGGGTTTAAAGGGCAGTCTGAGTCCTGACTCACTTGCCCTTGCGTTGTTGTTCATAGCAGTTCTATTACCTTGGGCTCTGTGTATGACCTGGCTAGTCTTCCATCCAACCTGGTGCTGACCTGTGGCTCTGTCTGACTATTAATTTGTCTATTCCTATAGTGGACACCCAACCTGGTTCAGACCTGTGGCTCTGGCTGACTACCTGAACTGTGTATGACCTGGCTTGTCTGACCACCCCCTCTGGTGCTGACTTGTGGCTCTGACTATTCTTATATTTGTTCCTTGTACCTAGCAGACACCCAATATAGTGCAGACCTGGGGCTCTGGTAAACTAGTTCTGATACTGATTTCAGGCGTGAGTCAGGTATTCCTTTCCTTATACCAACTGCAGGCATGAGTCAGTTATCCATTTCCTTATACTGACTGCAGGCGTGAGTCAGTTATCCTTTTCCTCATACTGAATGCAGGTGTGAGTCAGATATCGCTCCCTACTGACTGCAGACGTGAGTCAGTACTCTTGCTTCATCGGATCAAGATCCAGTTTTCCTGTTCCTGCTCCTGTTCCTGCTCCTGGTTCCTGCAGAGACTACTAGTGGCTGAGGCCTAGTCTCCAGCAGAGTGGGTAAGCTTGGCAGCCTACTATTCCTGATAGCAGTGCTCGCTGGCTTGTAACCCTCTGCTTGCTACTTGTGTATATAGCGAAGCTCTACTTTTCTATAATTAATACATTTTGTATTTAACTATACTGTACTGACTCCTGAATGTTATTGGTAAACCGTGACAGATCAGTAAAATTGTTCTCATTAAACACCATTGTCTCCTGCCACCACACAAAGTACAAATTTGCATACGTGGGTGCACATGCACATGCACTCCCCATTGAAGTAGCTTGGATTTGGAGGTAAAATCTGTCATTAAAAACAAAATTGTTTATTTTTAATACAAAAGACAGTAACATCAAAATAACAGGTTTTATTAAAATATGAAATAATGTATTCAAAAATCGGAGGTAGCTTTCAATCCATTTGCATGTCCTCTAAAGGTAGAAAGAGATTATACATTACAAGTTATTAAATATACATATTCTTATATAGGCAAATAATCAAACTTAGAAATTATTTCCATTATATCTCTAGTGTATGAAATTAATATATACACATATATGATCTTTGTAACGGACCATAGGCCGTTACTGTGGGCACTTTTTAGTGCCAGGGAACTTATCCCAAAAGAGTGGATGGCACGGGTTGAAATCCCAGCTGGGTAGCAAAAGAAATACAGCCAGGCATGTTAAATTCCCTGCCATCCATGTTTAAATGTAGGCAGAGTTCTGATCATCTGCCTACCAGTCTATGTTAAATATTATGTGCATGTTTTAATGTGTTGTCATGGACTGTAATAAAGGTAATAGATGATGGACCCCTGTGTTAATTCTGTGCCTACAATCTTACATGAGTCTCAAGTGGTTAAATGGCTGCATGCTTGCAATGCCTTCCAAATTGTATCTGTCTTCCTCTTTGGTCCAGGGTTTGATTAAGCTTTCACTTTCCTAATCCCTTCACCTCTGTTGTATAGTCACTATTGTCTTCTGTGTGATAAGATTAAGCTGGTGTCATGATTGTCTGTAACACCTGTTTCTATCGTACTGTGTTGTTGATTGTATCAATCATACTGCCTGTCACAGCCTCTGTATTGTCCCATTGTGTTCCCTTTCCACACTATTTTACCTGGTAATATTATAAAATGTTCTCTGGCCCCTCAATAAAGCAGTAGTCGTTTTGGACTATGTGTCCTGTGTCTTATTGCTGTATCGTTTAAAGGGTCCCCTCTGACCCCCATTCTGGAGAGCTATGTTCCAGTGATCCAGCCTGCTTCATACATCTACCTGATCAGCTACCCATCTTGTAGCTGACATCAGGAGAGCTACGTTCCAGTGATCCAGCCTTCTTATCTATCTACCGGACCAGCTACCCATTTGTAGCCTCTTCAAGGAGAGAGGACCATGTAACGATGGCTAAGGACAACCCAGAGTCCTTAGCGTCTGTTACAGTCTTGATAAGTAGTACAGATATTTACTGGCATTTACACATAAACCGCCATTACCTGATATAATCTGGCTATTGGGGGGCATTCAGATTTTTTTTGTATTTTTTGGTAGTAAATATAATGTGGCTATATGTAGATTAACTATACTCTTCATTTTTCTGCACAATAATGTCTTGGTCTTTAGCTTCTTTTATTATAGATTGATTTAAAATCCTCTATGGCTTAACTCAGCAATCATTCACTTGTTTGGTGTCTTCATTTAAATACATTTTTATTGGTCAGGTTACCAAATTACAACAATTATCTGAGGGTCTGAGCATCCCCATGATTGTGTTTCCTTAAATGCCTATATCTCTTCCTTTGACAGATTTTTTTATTAATCACAATATCTGGAATTTTCAAAATATCTGTCATAGCTGCATCTCTAAACATCTGAATAAAGGACAGATGTTTGTTGTAGGAGGTAAGGTAGATTTTTTCTTATACCCATTTGGTAGAGTATATCATATTTTTATTTCTTAGCGCTACCTGTTTGATTATATTCACATGTTGTAATACTCTTGGTTCGAGATCAGTATTCGAGCAGCTAAAAAAGGTATTAAAAAAATGTATATCCTATTGAATATTGCACAATAAGGACTATATATTATTTTCTATTCCTTGATTTAATTTTCTCTAACGTCACAAAATACATTTTTAGCACCTGCTATTTTATATCTTTTTCACATTTATATGATGATTGTGTACTCTCATTAATTTTAAAATAAGTTCATATTTCTCCAGATCTAAAGAATAGTAGTTTTCTAGTAAACACAAATATATCAGTCAAGACTGAAAATGTATCCAGTCTGCTATCTGGGGAAACTCTTAGTTAGAAGACTAACATGGGTTGGTGATAAGATGTGGTCAGAGAGGTAAATAATTTGTGAGGTGACATTACTTTCAGCTACCTCCAATCCCAATGATTCATTCCTCTTTGACCAGGTCCCCATTTGTCCCAATTTCTCAGTTATCTATCCCCATTTTCCTTTTTGCCTTTGAGTTTGTGGATTTCACTGGCCCCTAAAGTATTATCACTTTGTTCTGGCTTTGGTTGCTGTTTATTATCAGTGTATTATGTTTCAGATACTGAACTCATACTTTGTTTTGTAACATTTGTGTTAGGATTACCTGGGTTTCACTTATACCAAGGGTAAACTATACCTTCTTCACAGTCCTTAAGATCGCTCTTAAATTTTTTATTTTTGCATTTGGCTATTTTATATTCATAATTATCTAAATCTTTACATAATTTAGAGATCAATTTTTATTTTATCCACACATTCTAAACCTTACCTTTTTAGATTTTTAATGTTTGTCTCCAGGCCAGTTAAGATTTCAGTTCCATAATCCACCAAAACAGATAAATACCCAAGGAAGCAATGTTTGAAAACTATTCTCATTTCTTTTAGTATATTTGGGAACATGGAAAATGTTATGGCAAAACTCTAAGTTTGTTCTCCTCCCTATATTTCTGGCATGTTTACACAGTGGTATGTGTCCACCATCATTTAGTGTATTTATATCGGGCATAATTTAATGATTCTTGTGAACTGTCCCAAGATGGTCCACTACTATTTCTTCAGCTTTGTTAGCACACTTTGTCTCTGTGATAAATGGAAAAATACTCCATGGGGTAATATTAAGGTGCCACTAGGAAAAGAAAAAGTCAGTACTAAGATAACCATCTAAATCCAAAAGAAAAAAATGTCCTATTGCACACTTAAAGGGATAGTAATACTTCGTTTTAACTTTATTTTATTTTGTAGGCATTAAAAAAACATGAAAAATGATATGTCTTATTTCTCAAACTTTTATGGTTTAAGAGATATTCACAAGCAAAGTGTCCCCCTCCAGCCCCTTTTACTGATGTAACACTTCTCAGCCAGGGCAGAAGGGAGCTGCCCAGGTAGACTGCAGAGAGGGACAATCTTCAATTAAGATAAGGGAAAAACCTGAAAAGCTTGTCAAGGGGGGCAGGGATTTCATTGTTTTCATAGGAATAAGAGTGTCCCTTTCTGTTATCTGTCCAGTCTATGGACTGCATTCCACATCTGAGAAGAAATTGTTTACAGTAGGTAAAAGGGGCGGGAGGGGGAAACTTTGCTTGTGAATATCTCATAAACCATAAAGGTTTGAGAGATAAGACATATCATTCTTCATGTTTTTTTAATGCCTACAAAATAAAATAAAGTTAAAACGAAGTATTACTATCCCTTTAAACAAATTCAGTGAGTGGAATCTGTCAAACCCTGGGTGAATTTCAGCTGCTGAAACATGTTCCCAATAGAATTCTTCATACCGTTCTGACTGCCACAGAGGGAGTCATTCAAACCTTGGGTGCTTTACAACTGCTGGCATCTACATCTCATGCCTGATCAATTTTATCTATTTTATTTTACCAGGAAGAATACATTGAGATTGTCTCTCATCACAGCTGCTCACTTCCCATTCACTATTATACCAGCTCCGTGGTCTCTTCACCTGACCTTTCTGTTCCTCCTCTGTTAATATGAAATTGCCTTACATTATTAGTCATGTTTGCTGGCTTGAAACAATCATTAGTTTAAAAGAGAACCACTCATTGTCATGGTAATTAGGCAAAGAAGGACAGACACAAAGATAAAATATAACCACCTTTATTTATTATAACATCAATAATGGTAGAGCCCACACAGAACCCCAGACATATGCAAATAGTACCCAAGGTCCCTCCGGAGCTGTACACTGTGCTGTGCATGCATTACTCAAGATCTCGAGACTAGGGAAGCTGCTCAGGTGGGACAACAGAAGAATGGTAGAATCTTTGTAAGTCACCACTTGTTCTGCGAACGGAGGCAACAGACAGCAAGAGCAGACCAGAGCCAGGAGGCACCGGGACTACAGGACAGGAATATTCTGAGCCTTGAAAGACTCTGGCAGCAGCGAAGGTTGGAACTAGTAGTTATCAGAAAGGGTGAGTTCCGAGAGGAGGAATTGACTGCACTATTTCTGGCCAGCTCTGTCCACGGTAACAGGTTCGCCCAGTTGTCATGACGGTCAGAAATCAAACAACAGAGAAACTGTTCCAGCAATTGATAAGACCTCTGTGCGGCACCATTAGTACGTGGATGATAAGTGGAGGAGAACGAGAGCTGGATCCCCATCTGACCGCAAAAGGCTCTCCAGAAACGTGAGACAAACTGGCTTCCATGATCCGAAACCACCACTTTGGGTATACCATGGAGACGAACCACCTCCTTCGCAAAGATCTCGGCCAACTCCTTGGAGGAGGGGAGTCCCTTCAGTGGCACAAAATGGGCCATTTTGAAAAAACTGTCCTCAATCATCAGGATGACCTTGTAACCCTCCAAGACAGGCAAATCTACCATAAAGTCTGTCGACAAGTGAGACCATGTACGCTCCTCATTAGGGATGGGCTGCAGCAGAATTTTGGTCTGCGCACAAGTGGAACATGAGGCAACAAATGTGGAACAATCTGCCTTCAAGCTGGGCCACCAAAAAAGTCTGGTCATAGACCATATCAGCTGGTCTCTACCAATGTGTCCTGCAGCCTTAGAGGAATGGTACGTCTCTAGTAATCTGGAACAGAGGGATTTGGGCACAAAACATTTTCCATTATTCTTCTCCACCTGGGCGGAAGCTTGTGCAGCAAAAATCTCCTCACCCAGCGGAGATATAATACTGGTACATACTGCATCCAGGATGCGGTTAGGAGGAATAATAGGCACCGGAGGAGACTCCTCCTGGTACTCAGCCCCAAATTGTCGAGAGAGAGCATCTGCTCTAATACTTTTGGTCCTAGGCAGGTAAGAAACCACAAAATTAAACCTCGAAAGAAATAAGGCCCATCTGGCCTGACGTAAAGACGACCTCTTAGCCTCCGACAAATATGTGAGGTTTTTGTGATCAATCAGTATCAGGATTGGAACAGTCATGCCCTCCAACAGATAACGCCATTCTTTCAAGGCCAGGATGATAGAGAGTAATTCATGATCACCCACATCATACACACTCTCAGCCTTTGATAGTTTCTTTGAGAAAAAAAGCAAAGCAGCAATGGTCTCCCAGGGCCCATGCACTGGGACAGCAAAGCGCCTACACCAGATTCCGAGGAATCCACCTCCAGGGTAAAAGGTAGGGTGGGACAATATCAGGGCCTTCACAATGGTGGACTTCAAGTCCTCGAAGGCCTGAAGCGCTTCAGGTGCCCAGACTGAAGGATTTGCTCTCTTCTGATTCACATCTGTGAGTGGTTTCATGACTGATGAAAAGTTTTGTATGAGCTTCCTATAATAATTAGTGAAGCCCAGGAACCTCTGTATATATCGTAGCCCCATGCAATACAGCAGACAGTTTTTGCAGATCCATGGCCAGGCCAGTGGATGAAATCACGAATCCCAAGAAGGTCACCTGGGATTTGTGGAATTCACACTTCTCAAGTTTGCAGAACAACTTGTTCTCTCTTAGCAGTTGTAGAACCCATGCTACATCTGTACATGCTGTATGTGCCTCCAAGGTGGGAGAATGGATGAGTATATTGTCCAAATATACTACAAAGCAACTCTGAAGTAGGTCTCTTAAAACGTCATTAATGAACTCCTTGAATACAGCGGAGGTGTTGCACAATCCGAAAGGCATTACTAAATCCTCATAGTGCCCGCTCCGGGTGTTAAACGCTGTCTTCCATTCATCACCCTCTCTTATTCACACCAAACTGTATGTGGCCCTCAAGTCTAGTTTTGTGAAAACAGTTGAACCTTTGATATGATCGAATAGCTAAGTCATCTATTGGATAAGTGTTCTTTACCATCAGCTTATTTAGGCCCCTGAAATTAATACATGGTATAAGCTCCCCATCATTTTTCTTAATGAAAAAGAAGACTGCCCCCTTCAGGGGAGGAAAACATCTGGATAATGCCCCTGGCTAGAGCGTCCTTCACATAATCCTCCATGGCCTTGTTCTCCTCCACTGACAAGGGATAAACTTGGCCCCTAGGAGGCCCTGGTACCAGATCAACAGTACAACTTTGAGAATAGGTTTGTCCAGAATTCTTTCTGGGGACTATGAAATGCCACCCAGGGTCTGTCCCCCACTTGACCCTAGATGCAAGCATTTCCCAGCCGTACAGGTCAAGCACCAACAGATTACCCTGTTCTCCACAGTATAAGCAAATGCCCCTCCTCCTGTGCTGAGCCCTCTCCTCCTCTGAATGGTGTGTGAAGCCTAGCTGCATAGGTTCCACCCCGGCAGTGTCGGAATTAGGAGGCGTGGAAGGTGAGGGAGGACAAGGTGGGCGTAAGAAACTAGGTGCCAACCGAGGCAAAGTTTTACGGCCTTGTTGCTTAAACAAAGACCTTTCACAGATTCGTGTATCAATCAAGATGGTGACTGAGATCAGCTCCTCCAGATCGCCAGTCAGGTCTTGGGCTGCCGTGTCGTCTTTAATTGCGTCACACAAGCCCTGGGAGAATGCGGCAACTAAGGCTTCATTGCTCCATCCTACCTCCGCTGCCAGAGTACGGAACTTAATAGCATAGTCTGCTACTGTATGTGCGCCCTGCCGTATTGTCATAAGTCATTTGGCAGCGGAGGTTGAGTGCCTTTAGAAAGAAATTGTCACGGTTTGTTAAGACTCTCAGACGCAAGGTTAGGTAAAAACACAACTTTATTGAAAAAGTTTAAGATAATCCCATAGGATTTTATACGCATACATACAATACATAGAATGGCAAATAGATAGTGACAATAGCGAATCAGGCTCTACCGGCCCTGCCAATATACCGGGCAAGGCAGCCTGGGCAAGCAATAAAATGGTGGCTCTACCGACCCTGCCAATGTACCGGGCAAGGCAACCTAATAGACAGTCAGGAGAGTACTGGCTCTACCGGCCCTGACAATATACCGAGCAAGGCAGCCTAACGGATCACTAGCTGATACAGGCTCTACCGGCCCTGCCAATATACCGGGCAAGGCAGCCTAACGGGACACCAAAATAGTAGGCTCTACCGGCCTTGCCAATACCGGATAAGGCAACCTCAAGGTGGAATAATAGAAGGTTCTACTGGCCTTACCAATATACCGGGCAAGGCAGCCCAAGGAGGAAGTGTCAACCAGGGTGGCCTCAATAACTGTCAGATGACAATGACTGTATGGAGATGGTAGGTAGAGGCTACAAGGCCCAGTGGTATTACCAGGTAGTCTGCGCACCCCAGTACCTGTGTACTAAGGGAATAACTAGATGTCTAGGACTGAACAGCGCACTGGGAACCATCAGTATAAATGATTCGTAAGCCGTGAGGCAGAGGAGTAAACCAGCGCCCTCACGCTGGGAACCAAAAGTCTGGATGTAAGTAGACCTACAGGTCATAGAGCGAACCAACGCCCGCGTGTTGGGAACCAACACTCTAATACAAATGAGCAGCAAGGCAGTGGAGCAAACCAGCGCCCGCACGCTGGGAACCAACAGACTGAGTTAATAGTAAGCAAGAAGGTAATGGAGCGAACCAGCACCCGCACGCTGGTAACCAACAGGATGGATATATCGTAGGCTATAAGGCAGTGAAGCGAACCAGCGTCCGCACGCTGGGAACCAACAGATAGTATGTATAGAGCCGTAAGGCTACTGAGCAAAACCAGCACCCGCGCTCTAGTACCAACAGACTAGAGTATAGTAGCCAGTGGAGCGAACCAGCGTCTGCACGCTGGGAACCAACAATGCATATAGTAGGCCGTGAGGTAGTGGAGTGAACCAGCGTCTGCACGCTGGGAACCTACAGATAGTTGTATATAGAGCCGAGAGGCAAAGGAGCGAACCAGCGCCCGCCACTGGTAACCAACAGACTAGTAATGTAGTAGCCGCAAGGCAGCGGAGCAAACCAGCGTCCACACGCTGGGAACCAACAGATAATAGTGTATAGAGCCGTAAGGCAAAGGAGCGAACCAGCGCCCGCTCGCTGGTAACCAACAGACTAGAAGTGTAGTAGCCGCAAGGCAGTGGAGCAAACCAGCTTCCGCACGCTGGGAACCAACAGGTGAAAATGTCGCCGGAGCGACCGAGGAACAAGGTCGCCACAGATGCAGGAACCGGACACAGGAGATGAGCAGGAACCGGCACAATGACGGTCAACCGGATCAGGAACGACAACGGAGACTGGCAGCAGGTAACAGCAACCTTGGACACTTCAACTGGAACAGGCACTGGAACAAATACAGCAGACAGGAGTCTCAGGAACAGGACGAACTCAGGAAACCAGGAACACAGCAAAAGGCCCATGAAGCTTCTGTATCTGAAAGTGGATGCAGTCTGAGATACCACGAAAGGGCAACCAAAGGGTGCTCAAACTCAGTTTAAATAGGCAATGTGAGGCGGGCTAAAGGCAAACAGCCAATGGGAGCCCCCTACAGGTGATAGACACAGACATGCAGCAATCACGGGCATCGTGATAGAAATGTATCTAATCTTCTCTTGAATGTATCCATTGTATCTGCCATAACCACCTCATTGGGCAAGGAATTCCACAATTTAACGGACCACACTGTAAAAAAACCCCTTCCTCTGCTGATGTCTAAACCTCCTTTCCTCTAATCTCAAGGGGTGTCCCCTGGTCATCTGGTCAGGCCTTGGAATAAGTAGATCACTGTAGAGATCCTTGTATTGACCTCTCATGTATTTGTACAATTTGATAAGGTCTCCTCTTAGTCGTCTTTTCTCTGGAGTAAGTTTGTCTAGTCGTTCCTCATACGTCAAGTCCTCCATTCCCTTAATTAATTTTGTTGCTCTTCGCTGTACCCTCTCTAGTTCTAGTATATCCTTTTTCAGAACTGGTGCCCAAAACTGCACTGCATACTCAAGGTGAGGTCTTACCAATGATTTGTACAATAGCAAAATAATGTTATCCACTCTTGCTTCAATACCTCTTTTTATGCAAGACAGGATTTTGTTTACCTTTGCTACTGCTGTTTGACACTGGTCACTGTTTCCAAGTTTGTAGTTGACAAGGATACCCAGGTCTTTCTCTAGCAACGAGTCCCCTAAAATGATTCCATTAAGTTTATAAGTAGCCTTGGGATTGTTTCCTCCCAAATGCATGACTTTACACTTCCCCACATTAAACTTCATATTCCATTTGTTTGCTCAATCTGCCATTTTATATAAATCCCTCTGTATAGAGCAATTATCCTGTTCTGAATTAATTACCCTGCATAATTTAGTGTCATCTGCAAATATTGATAATTTGCTTTCTATATCTATTTCTATGTCATTTATAAACATGTTAAAAAGCAGTGGACCTAATACTAAACCCAGAGGTACTCCACTCTCCACTTTAACTGTATTGGAGAATTGTTCATTTACAACCACACACTGTTCCCTATCCTTCAACCAGTTTTGTATCCAATTGCAAAGGTCATCTCCTAGCCCCGATTTCCTTATTTTATACCCCAGCCTTCTGTGTGGCACTGTATCAAATGCCTTTGCAAAGTCTAGATATACTACATCAACTGCCTTGCCATTATCAAGGTTGCTGCTTAATTCCTCATAGAAGCTGAAAAGATTAGTTTGGCATGATCTATTCTTCATAAAACCATGTTGATTCCTGCTAATGATCTTATTTTTATGTTGTAATCCTGAATATAGTCCCTTATTATCCCTTCTAGCAGTTTTCCCACTACAGAGGTCAAACTCACAGGTATATAGTTTCCAGGTTCTGTTTTAGTTCCCTTCTTAAATAGAGGCACCACATTGGCTCTTTGTCAATCTTGTGGCACTGAGCCTGTGGTGAGAGAATCTTTAAAGAGTAAATATAGAGGTTTTGCCAACACTGCACTGAGTTCCTTAAGAACCCTTGGATGTATACCATCAGGACCCGGTGCTTTGTCAGTCTTAATTTTGTTCAGTCTACCCATGACATCTTCTTGAGTTAACCCAATATCTGATAATTGTATTGTTTTAATAGTTACTTGTTGAGGCTCTTCTACCATTCCTTGCTCCCTTGTATATAGTGATGCAAAGATAGTGTTTAGAACATCTGCCTTTTCCTTATCCTCACTAATCAACTCACCCATCTCATTTTTGAATGGTCCAGTGCACTCCCTCTTAAGTTTTTTGCTATTTATATATTTGAAAAATGTTTTTGGATTAGTCTTACTTTCCCTTGCAATTCGAGTTTCATTTTCTATTTTTGCTACCCTAATTGCCTTTTTGCAATCTTTGTTGCACTCCCTGTATTTTAAGAAAGAATGTTTAGTTCCTGCAGACGTAAATAGTTTTAATGCTTATTTTTCTTTGCCATTTCCTCCTTTACATGTGCACTTAACCACATTGGCTGTGACTTACTTCTTTTGCATTTGTTTCCCATTGGTATATACTGTTGGGTACATTTCCGCAACCTAAATTTGATTTCTGACCATTTATCCTCAGTATTTTTGTCTTTAAATAATGTATCCCAGTCTATGTGTTGCTTTGAAGCCCTTAATAATTTGAAGTTAACTTTTTTAAAATTAAGAGTTTTGGTTGAACCTATACAGTTTTGCTTTGCCAAACTGATCTCAAATGTAACTGTATTGTGATCACTGTTTCCCAAATGTTCACTTACCTTAATATTGGATACCATTTCGGTGTTATTCGTTATCATTAGGTCCAACATATTGTTATTTCTTGTCGGCACTTCCACCATTTGTGAAGCAGCTTTCACGAAGTATGTTCACAAACCTGCTACCCTTAGCACTCTGACAGGTCTCATTTTTCCAGTTGATCTCTGGATAATTAAAATCTCCCATAATTATAGTATGCCCAAGCTGGGCAGCTTTCCTCATTTGCAGTAGCAGTTGGGCCTCAACATTGTCATCAATATTTGGTGGTTTGTAGCATATACCCACCAACATCTTTTTTTTTACTTTTACACCACATTTAGTCTCAATTTCTACCCACAAGGACGCCACATTTCGGCCAGTTTCCTCAGTAATATCACCTCTCAAAATTGGATTTAACTCTGGTGTCAAATATAAGCACACACCTACCCCTTTTCTATTAATCCTGTCTCTCCTAAACAGGGAATAGCCCTCTATATTTACAGCCCAGTCATGTGCATAATTTCACTGTGTTTCTGTTATGTCCAATTGGTCATTAACCGCCAGCAATTCTGTTCTCCTATTTTATCTACCATACTTCTTGCATTTGCTAGCATACAAATAATTTTGAAGTCTTTACATGTATCACTCCCATCATGCCTTTTATCTACATCTTCATTTACTAGGAATTCCTCCCTATTTTCTACATTTATCCCCACCCTTTCTCCACCCCCCGGTCATTTACCTGGACATGGTTCCTATCTGCTCTATCTACCCAATTTTTGCTATCTATACCCTCCCCCCTTTCCTAGTTTAAAAGCTCCTCCAAGCTTCTTAGCATTCGCTCCCCTAGCACAGAGGCTCCTCTACCATTTAGGTGCAATCCATCACTTCCATATAGATTGTACCCAAAAGTAAAGTCACTCCAGTGCTCTAAGAACACAAAACCCTCCTTCCTACACCATTGCTTGAGCCATGCATTAAGCTCCCTGGGCTCCCTCTGTCTACCTGCACTGGTGCATGGCACAGGTAGTATTTCAGAAAATACTACTTTAGAGGTCCTTGCCTTGCGCTTGCACCCTAAGTCCCTGAAATCATTCTTTAGAGACCTCCATTTTCCTTCTACTTTGTCATTGGTACCAATATGTACCAAGACAGCTGGATCACTTCCAGCCCCTCCCAACAATCTGTCAGCCCTGTCCGCAAAATGCCGAACCCGAGCACCCGGGAGACAGCATACTGTTCGGCATTCATGTTCCTGGCAGCAGATTACCCTATCTACCTTCCTAATAATAGAGTTCCCTATTACCACCACCTGCCTTGGTTTCTGCCTACTCTGCATCCCACCTAGCCTGGAAGGAGGGCTGTTCTCCTGGCTGCTAGAGGAATCAGCCCTCTCCAGTGTTGCCAATTCTGAGCTATCCTCATCCACATCTTCACACAATCTTGCAAATCTGTTGGACTGAGTCAACTCAGAACTGGCCTTCCTATTCCTCTGCCCACTACCTCCCCTCCTTACTGTTACCCAGCTGCCTACCTGTTGCTCCTCTTCTACAACTCTACCCTCTTCACCGCTAACCCCACATACTACCTGCTCTGTGAGTTCTAAACTCATTTCCATGTTTCCAATGTCTCGCAATGTTGCAATATTTCTTTCCAAATCCAATATCTTAGACTCTAAAAAGAAAATATGCTCACACTTGGCATAGAGGTACGACCCCTGGATTGCTCCAAGTGTTCAAATATGTGACCAGAAGTGCATTGCGTGAGATTGTCTAACCGGCTATCACTCGTGCTTGGTTTTACAATTCAATAAAGTTTATACTGTCCTCTAAAGCTCACTCTAAAGTAAGTAACCAACTTTCAATGTTAATGCAGTAAATCCCTTGAAATTTTTGCCACCTAAGAGCTATGCTGATTTCCAACTCTTGATTCTATTCCAACTCCAGATTTTTTCTAACTCCTCTTCCCTTGTCTGCAGTCACAAGAAATGCAGTCTCAAAGATCCTGGGGACTGCATTTATATTAAACTGCAGCCAGGTGACTTCCCTTAGCCAATCACCCTCAATCACACAGGCCAGAGAAAATCCCAATTAACAGTTGGTTTATTTAACCCTCACAATACTCACATAAAATGAAAAAACTTTTTCTTTTCTTTTTTTTTTACCCTTAATAAAACACCAAACACACTCTCATATACTTAACCACTCTCATATACTCTTCCCTTGTCTGCAGTCACAAGAAATGCAGTCTCAATCCAGCTGATTGAGGAACCCCCTACACATTGTAGGTTCCCCATTGTATTTTTGGGGGAGAGGAGTGGAGCCAGACAACCCTCTACTTATGCCAGTTTCAGAGGTAGTAGCCACAACCGGTGCAGGTGCTGAGGATGCCACCAGTTGTGGAGCAAAGCTGTCTAGGTGAGCTGTGCGATTTAACTGTGTCTGCATAGCAAATGACAATTGGTCTATTCTCTGGTCTTGAGAATCCATCCTGGACAGGATGCTCAGATTAGCTGGACTGCCTGTACCTTCATGAGACATGGCCCTTATGTACTGTCATGGTAATCAGGCAAAGAAGGACAGACACAAAGACACAATATAACCACCTTTATTTATTATAACAGCAATAATGGTAGATCCCACACAGAACCCCAGACATTTGCAAATAGGACCCAAGGTCCCTCAGGAGCTGCACACTGTGCTGTGCACTGCACTACTCAAGATCTCAAGACTAGGGAAGCGGCTCAAGAGGGACAACAGAAGAATGGCATAATCTATGTAAGTCACCACTTGGTCTGCGAATGTAGGCAACAGAGAGCGAGAGCAGACCAGAGCCAGGAGGCACCGAGACTACAGGTCAAGCAAGCAGGTAGTGTAGGGAACGAGTAGGCAGCCAAAGTCACAGGTCAGACAAGCTGAGGACTACACGGAGCAAGAGTAACCAGGTCACTGGTCAGGCAACCGGAGACTATGCTGAGCGAGCAGGAGCCAGGGCCACTGGTCAGGCAAGCCAGGGTCATACAGAAAGCGAGTAGTCAGCCAGAGCCACAGGTCAGAACCGATGTAGGTAGTCAGGCAAGCCGGGGTCATACACAGAGCGAGTAGTTAGCCAGAGCCATAGGTCAGAACCGATGTGGGTAGTCAGACAAACCGGGGTCATACACAGAGTGAGTAGTCAGCCAGAGCCACAGATCAGAACCAATGTGGGTAGTCAGACAAGCCGGGGTCATACACAAAGTGAGATTCTTAGGCAAATATGAGTCACAACGGCGAGCAAGAGTAACGAGCAGGAACACCACATAAGGGCAATGACTCCAAGGCCCAAGAAGGTCTATAAAGGAGCAGAAGGAGGCAGGACCCAATTAGGCCACCCAGAATAGGCCCATAAACAGCCGTGCGTGCTAGTGCCTGTTACCTGATTTCAGCAATGAGGTAGTGGCCAGAGGCCATGCCGGCCATGCAGAGGTAGGAAGCACAGGAAAACTTAGCCTCTAAGGGAGACTGTGGTACTCATAAATGCAGTAACAGAGCTGTCACGGTTCCAACATTTGTTCCACCCCCTACATGGGTGTTCTATGACATTTATATATTCCTAATCATTTTATTCATAGTTGGTCAATATAAATAAAACAAATATCTTAATGTGCATGGCATTATAATAAGGATATAACCACATTGGCTTTGATTACAAAAAAGGCAAATCTCAATTCCTTGTTTAAACCCAAAGGAGACTTGCTTTTTAACAGGTATATCTGACACCCTTTTGTAAGAAGAAGTGAGCCATGATGGCAATGTTAGTCTAAAACAACTGGAGGGTCCCTGGTTGTCTAACCCTGTTTCAGGCAAAACATCTGCACCATAAGGGTCAATTTCCAGTTTCCAAAGAAACATCACAATCTTAACTATAGTTTTCAACCCCTTGAATACTTGATTAATCTCCAATACATCATTTCACTTTGTGTTGCAAACATCTCTAGCATTCAAGTGGCTAAAAAAACTTTTAAGACTGGATTTATCCCTGTTGACAGTGGTTCTCTCCACATGCCATGAACTAGAGTATCTCCCAGCTCTCATTGTCAACCATTGAGATATGGTTGACACACTGTTGCGAGCTGGACCCCAATAGAGGCAACTAACAACAGGACTGAAACAGGAATACCTTGCTGCAGCTCAACTCTGAAGTAAAGATGTTGACTTCAAAGTTGAATAGACCCCAGTGGAGCCAGGGCCATACCAAGGTGAACACACCCTCAACCCAAGGTGAAGCAGAGGTGTCAGAAATGCTCAGAGCAGAGAAGCATCAACCCAGTACAAGAGCAAAGTCAGGTTCAGGCTAATGGGTCAAGGCAGGCTAAGAACAAGCATAAATTAGGAAAAAACATGGGTCAGGAATAGTCAGAATCTGAAGTCTGGAACCAGAGAAAAGGACTAAGTTCTGATCAATGAAGCCTAACAACTAAGAGTGAGTAACAGAAATGTGCTTAAAACCAAAAGGACCAGAAGTTTGTACAAGCTCACCTAAACTGCATAGTGCCAAACTGTGCATACCTGCATATTATGCAATCAAGTGGGAGAAAGCCCCACCACTAACAGCAGGACACAAGCAGCCATGAGGAGACTGAAGATGTGGAGGCCAAGAAGGCTCTGGTCTTTTCTCATGGGCTCAGAGCTACCTTCTCTAGAGTCTTCTTCTATTGATCTCCCATCAACCTCCCCTCCAGTGGGGGTAGGCATTGCAGCAACTACTGCTGCTGTACCAGAGGCTACAACCCTGCCAACAGCACTGAAACAGGCTATCAAGATTGCATAGCCACTGGCACCACAATGGCCAACACCACTGTGGTCAGCAGAACAAGTGGGACTCCACAGCCAGCAAAGGATCCAGGCCTCATCATCTTCCAGCCAGCCTCTAAGTCCACAAAAGTTGGCCCCAGTAGCTGATAAGCTGGTGGAAGAAAGACCTGGTATGCCATTGGTTGTGGAAGAGGTGAATAACCCTATGGGGGATTTCATAGTGTGGATGGGCAAAATGGCTCAGGCTCAGTTACTACAGTAGGCTGCTTGAGAATGATGCACTCCAGAACGAGGTGATGAGTACAGTAATGTGTAAAAGTTTTACGCAGGTGTGAAAAATGTTGCAAAGTAAAAATGCTTTCAAAAATAGACATGTTTAATAGTTTATTTTATCAATTAAAGGAATCGTAATACTTCATTATTACTATCCCCCATGTTGTAGCCCTTAAAATTCTGAATTCAACTATACCAGCGGCATCTCTCAAACCTTTATGGTTTGAGAGATATCCACTTTCAAAGTTCCCTCTTTTTGCCTTTCCCCTGATGTCAGCGTTCTAGCTGAGAGCAGGGGAATCCTCTCAGTGAGCAAGCTCTGCAGGAGTCCTGAGATTGCGTTATAGAAACAGAAATCTTTCACTAAAATGGTCTTCTACGTGTGCTTGGTTTGCAAGCCACATAGAAGACCATTTTAGTGAAAGATATCTGTTTCTTTAATGAGACCTCAGCTCTGCTTCAGAGCCGCCGCCAGTCCAGGGACCGGATTTCCTTTCTCTCAGCTAGAACGCTGATGTCAGGGGAAAGGTAAAAAGAGGGAACTTTGAAAGCGGATATCTCTCAAACCATAAAGGTTTGAGAGATGCTGCTGGTATCATTGAATTCTGAATTTTAAGGGCTACAACATGAAGTATTACTATCCCTTTAATAAAATGCATAGTAAGTGAACAGAAGAAAAATCTAAATCAAATCAATCTTTGATATGAACACTCTTTGCCTTTAAAATAGCATCAATTCTTCTAGGTACACTTGCACACAGTTTGTTAAGGAACTCGGCAGGTAGGTTGTTCCAAACATCTTGGATAACTAACCACAGTTTTTCTGTGGATTTAGGCAGCCTCAGTTGCTTCTCTCTCTTCATGTAACAGACTCGACAATGTTCTTGTTCTTCTTTATGCTGAGGATAGTTCTTAATTACTTTTGCTGTATGTTTGGGGTCATTGTCATGCTGCAGAATAAATTTAGGGCCAATCAGATGCCTCCTTGATGGTTTTGCATGATGGATAAGTATCTGCCTGTATTTCTCAGCATTGAGGTGACCATTAATTCTGACCAAATCCCCAACTCGGTTTGCAGAAATGCAGCCCCAAACTTGCAAGAAACCTCCACCATGCTTCACTGTTGCCTGCAGACTCGCTTTCTTGTACCAGCCCTTCAGTTTACAAACTGCTTTCTGCTACAGCCAAATATTTAACATTTTGAATAATCAGTCCAGAGCACCTACTGACATTTTTCTGCACCACAGTTCCTGTGTTTTCATGCATAGTTGAGTCGTTTAGCCTTGTTTCCACGAAGGAGGTATGGCTTTTTGGCTGCAAGTCTTCCATGAAGACCACTTCTGACCAGACTTCTACAGACTATAGATGGGTGTATCAGGATCCCACTGTTTTCTGCCAATTCTGAGCTGATGGTACTGCTGGGCATCTTCCGATTGCTTAGGGAAGTAATCATGATTTGTCTTTCATCTGCTGCACTAAGTTTCTTTGGCCGACCACTGTATCTACGGTCCTCAACGTTGCCCGTTTCTTTGTGTTTCTTCAAAAGAGCTTGGACAGCACATCTGGAAACCCCTGTCTGCTTTGAAATTTCTGCCTGGGAGAGACCTTGCTGATGCAGTATAACTACCTTGTGTCTTGTTGCTGTGCTTAGTCTTGCCATGGTGTATGACTTTTGACATTAAACTGTCTTTAGCGACCTCACCTTGTTAGTCAAGTTTGGCTGTTCCTCACACAGTTTTATTCCTCTTACACAGATATTTCTGTTTCATTTAATGATTGTGTTTCAACCCACATATTAAATTGATGATCATTTGCACCTGTTTGATATAATTGTTTAATCATACACGTGACTATATGTGTACAAAATCCCTGACTTTGCGCAAGTGTACCTAGAAGAATTGATGCTGTTTTGAAAGCAAAGGGTGGTCACACAAATATTGATTTGATTTAGATTTTTCTTCTGTTCACTCACTATGCATTTTGTTAATTGATAAAAATAAGAAACAACACCTGAAGTAAACTTTATGCACTTAGGCTGAGTATTTGATTCACATTTAGCTCCTCTATGATCTGTTCTTTGATTGTTGTGGGACGTTTTCAGTTGTTTTATTATGAACTTTGGTGCAATTTAGATTATTTTTGTGAGACGCTATCCATCTGGGGATTTTCTGTCTACATGTGTTTTTAATTGTTTTTATGTGATGTGTTTTTTCTTGATGCCAATAAACTATTTATATTTTTGTATTTTTTGCTTATGTCTTTGAGTGCCTCTATGTTAATAAGCCACTTTTTCTGATGTCTCTACTTGGAGGGCTCTCTTCTCTGTCTTTTCCCTCCTGGTAGTTTTACATCAGGTGTTGTTTCTTATGTAGTATATGGCTTAAAAGAGCACCGTACTATTATAGTATATATTTTTATAAGCTATTGTATTGTTCCAGTGCCTATCCTGTTGGTAGACAATTGCTAAAAATAAACTAATAACATGCCTATTTTTGAAAACATTCTTACTTTACAGCATTTTTTCACACATGCCTAACACTTTTGCACATTACTATACATGTCTGGCCTTCTGTAACAGAACTAACTTGTGGCCTTCTGTAACAGAACTAACTTGTAAAAAGGTAAAAACCACCGCAATCAGGTGCAATCAGCAATCTCAGGGCTGACGTTTGAACTCCGGTATTTCTTTAGACTTACTATTGAAATGTCATGGTGGTAATGTCGCATGTCAAAATAGTGACTTCAAAATGTCGCTGGAGTGAAAGGGGTGAATACCCTATCCTAAGCCCCCCAAACCACGCCTCAACTTAACTTTAGTGCCCTAACCTAACAACTAATCTAAACCACACACAAATCTAACAGAGACTGACCATAACCTAACCTAACAGGTGCTAAACTAGCGACATTCTAGAGACTGAACCTAACCTAACAGAGACAGCCCCAAAACAGATACTGTCCCTAACCTACCCTAACAGATAGTAACACCAAACTTAACAGAGAGTGACACTAACCTAACCTAACAGATATTAAGCCAACAGAAACTTACCATATAGGTTATGCAATTTCAATAGGATACCCATGATGGAGGCAGTGGCATCCTTAGGATGGGAGATGCCAACTGGCTCCTTTGAAAGCCCAGCAAGGACACAAGATAGCCTGGACTATGAGCTACAGCTGGCACAGTTCCTCTGGGAACATTTGGAGGCAGTTGTACAGCCCACCCAGCATCTCCGGCCACATTATCTGGTACAGTTCTAAAGTAGTGTAGCTCACCCAGCTGCTCCAGTCACATCAAGTGCAGGACTTCTTGGATCAGGCATTGACCATGCACCCATCACCATCTGCGTCACTGCCCTCCACATCAATGCCCCTGCCAGCTATTGAACAGCTACCTTCAGCCCAGTAACTGGTTGCCCCACCTCTGCCTGATGCCCACCACTGATCCTTTTCTGCTGTTGCTTGATTGTCATCTCCCCTCCTTCAAACTAACCAGTGTACCAGTGTAGTACAGCCTGAGGATGCAGCTCCACCCAAGTCCCCCTGTCACGGATACCCAGAGTACTCAGGAGTCAGAACTAGTGATGAGCGAGCGTGCTCGGCCGATGCTCGGATCGGCTCGAGCATCGCTCTGCTCGGCACATGGCGGTACTCGTCGAGTACCGCCATGTGCTCGCCCGACATGTTCGGGTGGCGGGGATCTGTGCCGGAAGAGGCACAGATCCGAAGAAGCTCCGCTGGACCACCAGGGACTGGAGGTACGGGGGCATTGCGGAGATGAAGGGGGCATTGCGGAGATGAAGGGGGACATTGTGGAAGAGGGGCATAGACTCTATGCCCCTCTTCCACAATGTCCCCCTTCATCTCCGCTATGCCCGTCTTCCACAATGTGCCCCTTCATCTCCGCTATGCCCCTCTTCCACAATGTGCCCCTTCATCTCCGCTATGCCCCTCTTCCACAATGTCCCCCTTCATCTCCTCTATGGCATAGAGGAGATGAAGGGGGACATTGTGGAAGAGGGGCATAGCGGAGATGAAGGGGCACATTGTGGAAGAGGGGCATAGCGGAGATGAAGGGGCACATTGTGGAAGACGGGCATAGCGGAGCTGAAGGGGGACATTGCGGAGCTGAATGGGGCATTCGGAGATGAAGGGGGCATAGCGGAGATGAAGGGGGCATTGACCAGGCACCCTCCCCTCATCAGAGCAGGGGGTGCCTGGTGTCGCCCCATTCATTTCTATGGGGCTCGGGTGCTCGGCCGAGCACTCGAGCCTCAGGGGGTGCTCGGTCAGAGCACCCGAGCACCCGAGCATCGTGGTGCTCGCTCAACACTAGTCAGAACGTATATAGAAAATCACCTTTATTAAGGCACAGAACAAGGTAAAGACTGAGACAATAAGAACAGGCAGAAGGTCGGCAGACAAGCTTGCACTACTATCAGGAATAGTAGGCCGCCTAGACAGGACCAAACTGAGGAGATTACGCTGGAGCCACTGGAAGTCTCTACAGGAACTAAGGATGGAGCAGGAACAGGAACCTCCACAGATAATCTGCAACTGGAACTTGAAGTGCAACCAGAACCGGATCCGCCACAGGGGGTCTTCTTCTGGAACATGGACTGGAACTAGACAGGAGACTCCGACCAGGAACAATGTAAAACACTGACACATGCCTGCTGTCAGTCTAGTTGGGAGGAAAGCTGACGCAAGCCTGCCGTCAACTATATAGGGGTTGATCGCTGACTCACGCCTGCAGTCAGGACCACTGGAATCTAATAGCGGACTCACACCTGCAGTTGGTATAGAAGAGAGTGCACCTGGACTCCAGGTCTGCTCCAGATGGATGTCTGCAGGAGGGAGGCAAGACAGAGACAAGCCGGACAGAGCCACAGGACAGCACCGGATGGGATGATCAGACATGCCTGGTCATACACGGAGAAATTAGTCTGCCAGAGCCGCAGGTTTGCACCATATTGGATGTCAGACAAGCCAAGGGTCATACATGGAGTGGATAGTCAGACAGAGCCACAGGTCAACACCAGATCGGGTAGTCAGACAAACCAGGTAATACACGAGCAAACTAAACACAACTGCACTGGAACACCACAAAAGGTTAACTGAAGCAGTGTCCAGGCAGATTATAAACTAATTGCTCCACCCCCAAGAGGTGGAGCACTTAATGTGATATCCCTTTAAGAAGCTGGGTACCAACATCACCAGGGAATCCCTGTGACACATGCCCGAGCACAGATGCAGCTGGAGCCACCAGGGGGAGCAGCAAGGAGGCCGGTCGTCTGGATGAACATCAGGGCGCACCGGTACTCCCAACAGATGCGGAAACCCGCGAGGGCACTGAGACTGGCCGCCCACTGAGTCTGGCTGCCGGCTAAGGTAAGCAACCGCTTACAGTACCTCCCCCTCAACGTCCCCTCCTCTGCGGGAGTGGTTGAGGCTTAGAGGGAAAACGAGAGTGAAACCTCTGTAAGAGGACAGAAGCATGCATATGAGTGGACGAGACCCAAGAACGATCTTCGGGTCCATAACCCTTCCAACCTTGTACCCTACTGGAGTCGAGAATGCTCTGTACTTCATACTCCTCATGATCTGCAACTCTCATGGGAGCCGGGCGTACATGAGCTGAGGTATACCGGTTGCAGACCAAGGGTTTCAATAAGGAGACATGGAATACATTATGAATTCGCATATTGGCTAGCAGTTCCAGGGCATAAGCGACAGGATTAATCCTACACAGATGATAGGGAAGAGAGGCCCTTTAAGGCAAGCTAGAACAGCCATACCACAGGAATCAGGTCACCAAATAAGAGTTCCAATGGGAGTCCCAGGAAGCCCACAATAGGCATTAGGGTCTCTCCAGGTAAGGTGGCCCAGAATCCCTGGGCTCCAGAGACTCGGCAGCTAGTCTCTTCAGGTGGGGACGAGACTCCTGCCAGCGAGAGTGTTGTGGAGTTGGACCAATGAGAGTTGGGGCTGATCCCCCTTCATCAGGAACTACAGGAGCAGATGTCAGGCAAAGAGTGGTACATAGGCCCTGGATCTCCTTTACTCGTTGTATGGTGTGTTGCCCCCCCTCAAACATTGCACTCATTGAGAAGTGGAAGCCTCAGCTGTACGGGATATGCCGCTGATGGAGCTCATCAGCCAGGGGCTTGAATTAGTGCCTTAGTTGTAGAGTGCACATCAATAGATCATTGAAGAGAGACACTTTTGCATCCTCAAACATAATGAAAGGTAAATTCCTGGTACGTTGCATTATATAGCATCTTTCTGGGAGAAGTAATGCATGCAACAGACCACGGGCTAGATTTAAAGGCAGCCGTTAAACCAGCCGCTAAGTGAAAAAGGCACATCGCTCGCAAATAATACAGGAGTTACGGCAGATTCAATAGGTACTCTACAAGAATAGCTATCGAGCGTAGGCACACAAAAACACGTAACACAAAAGCCGTTGTCGCTCATGTTAATGCACGGGCGGCCAAATCACACGATAACTGCGCTCAAAACAACATCTAACATAACGGCTGCCAGTGTCAAGCAACCATGATTGATGCCAAAACAAATTCAAACACACAGCCAATCACAAAGCCCCAATGTATCAAAAAACTTCAAATACACCTATATATACCCAAAAATAACCGTCACACACTGTCTGTTATCGAGTTCTTCAGAGCTAGATATCAGGACCCAGGAGCGGAGGATAGTGATCAGAGAGGGAGGAAGGAGCATTCATTGGAGGTAGAAGGAGATTTTTGAGTTTGGAGAGAGGTGCACTTACTATACACATATTACACTTTTTCACATATTACATACACATATACAAACACATACACATACATACACATAGTCCTTTTTTTTATAACACCTTACACATTTTACTTTTTATTTTGACAGTGTGAATCTGGGAGTGAAAGTGTGTGACAGAGAGTGAGTGGATCGAGTGTGTCTGTGAGGGCCTGTGGGAGTGCCTGGGTGTGACTGGGTGAGTGATGGCAAGGAGAGGAGGACAGGAGAGAGGGATGCGGAGAGTAGTGGAGGAGGAGGAAGCTCAGGAGGGGATCCCTCAGCAGAGCAGGGGTGGGAGAGGGAGATCCGCAGGGCGGAGGGGGACCCGGCCCACAAGAGCAGGAACACACAGGACAGGGACAGAACCTGCAGTGGGACGAGGGGTAGTTGCTGGGGAGCACCCCACACAGTCAGAGTCAGGCCATGCAGGGCACTCCGGCTCTGAGTCATCCCATGCCAGAGGTGATGAGGCCAGGATCAGAGACCCCAAGTATACAGAGGAGGAGAACACGGCTCTCGTGGAAGCTGTCCTGGAGAGGCAGAGTGTTCTCCACCCGACAGCGAAGGTCCCTGGCCTGTCAGCGAGGAGGAAGGCAGCCTGGAACCAGATCTGCAGCCAGGTCAACGCAGTGGCTCCATGCAGGCGGGACGTGGAGTCCATCAAAAAGCGATGGGGCGACTGCCAGAGGGTGGTAAAGAACAAGCTGTCAGAACTCGCCAAGCACGCCCGAGACACTGGAGATGGCCCACCTGTCCCTATCACCTTCTGCGGCTGGGAGGAGATGGTGCGGCAGAATATGTCCCCAACCCTGATCGAGGGGGTTGTTGGAGGAGCTGACACTGGGGATGAGAGGAGCCTCCACACTACCGGTAAGTGCAACACTACAGAACAACACACTACAGCAACCAACACCAGCTGCACACACAGTCACACCTCAACACATGCCCATCATTCATGCACACAACTGCACCAACACATCACCCTGAGGGTTAAAAACAGGACACAACACAAGGACAAATATCAAGGTCCAACTTGGAACAAACCTGTCCAAGTCCTGCTTCAACCCTCCTGTCGCTGTGCTCATCACACACAATACACAAACCATGCTGTTCAAAATGTCATCTGTTAAAGATCATCACTGTTCACACACAATGTCACCCATGTCCGCACTGGGAAGTCAGCACTTAACCCCTTGAGTGCTAGAGGGATCATCAATGCATCGATCAACAATGCTTTGGCAACCCCTCTGGGACTCAAAGGGTTAACCAGACAACAATCAAGTCAATAGGCCAACGATCACATTCTACACAGGGGACATTCACTAAGCGGTGACAAACAGATGGTGGAGAGAAATTCACCCTTACACATCCTCACTTCACCAATACCAGTGTTAGTCTATGGAGAATATGCAATAACATGAATCAATTTGCTAAGGTCCCATCGTATAGACTCCATAGAAAACACTGGAAATGGGGAAATGAGATCACTGGAGAAGTCAGCATCATGTACATGCCATCATGTCGACAACACCGCTTACTGAATCACAAAAAGGATGGAGCAGGTCACACATCACAGTGTCACTGAGAATAACTGCTTATATGTGCAACACACAGGACTCAAACAATGTCCCAGAATTAAAGGTGGAAAAAGTAGGCCTTGGTGTTGTGTCTGCAATCATTTACTCTAACTTGAAATGACATATCTCACATCTGATTCCCACATGGATCCTCAGGGGTGCTGATGCCATGGATGGATGGTACACCAGCCACTGTTTGCAGGATACACATGGGAACCAAATATCAACCATTGTACCTTGGTCACCAACAGGCCATGAATGATGGATATCTCGGATTGAGTACGGTTGCCTCACTCAGAAGGATGGATGGGCTCATACTCAAAGAAAAACAGGCCTCAATCAAAGATATCCCTCACTTCTGGCGTGATTGTTGCCCTTCAGGATTCAACTGGAACACACGACATGGACAGGATCCTGTCCAGTTCATCAATCTCTGATTGCCAGGGTGGTATCCCATGCCCTACAATGCAATGCATAGGATATGATCCTGACAACCAGAGAGTCACCTGTCAAGTAATGAAAAATTGTGCATTGTACGGGATCAGCTAAGAAGATAGGGTTGAATAACACTTGATTCCCACTGCACATCTGTTCAAAAAAGATATGCACACAAAGGAAAATGGTCAGATATGTACCTTTCAAATGGCTCAAAATATGTCCCAACACGATGTGAACCCAGAGATCATCTCACTGCCTGTGATTGCCCTACTGGCCAGATATGTGCATCCATCAGAAACTAACTTACATTGATACCATCCAAATACACATACCTAGTATATCCCACTCTACGTAGATGGGATATACGAGGTATGTTCATATCCATCATATCAATCCAATGTATATTTTGATGGGTGCACATATATAGCCAGTAAGGCAATCACACCTACTGAAATGATCTCTGGCTTCATATCTGGAAAGGATATATTCATATCCATATGAAAGGTACATATCCACATGCATATATGACCATTTCTCCTTGTATGTAACTGTAATGGCATAGCAATTGTTAATTTCACCAACATGTGGATCGATGTTAGTCCTATCCCTCCAACCCTCATGGTTAGACAGATATCGCTCTATTTGACAGCTGGAGATTTCAGTCATTAGACCACACCGAGGCTCTTCAGCAGATGAAGATGATGAATACATCTTTGAGATGGTCAACAAAGTGTGCCTGGTTTGCAAGCACACTCTGTTCACCATTCCAATGAAGTTTACGTCTCTGAATGGGGCAATTTAGGCTCTGCTGAAGAGCCTCCGTGTGGTGAAATGACTGTCAAACATGTCAAAATGACTGTCAAATAGAGCATATCTGTCTAACCATGTGGTTTGGAGGGATAGGACTAACATCGATCCACATCTATCTCTTACGATGCCTACAATATTACATCATGGTGAAATTAACCATTGTTATTCCGTTAAAGGGATAGTAATACCTAACATGTGAAAAGAAAAATATATTGCAGGGTTCATCCCCCGAGCAAAACAAGGGTATTCCCACTGCTGAAAGGTGTTTCATTCAAAAAGTAGCACAGCTCATAGTTGACTACTCCAGGGGCAATATCACAGTGGCCTGGAACTCTACAATGGCGATGTTGCTAGACCATCCTATGGACAGCTTACGTCCAGACGCCACAAATTCCCATAGGATAATGTAGCAACAGTGCCAATGTAGAACTTCAGGCCACTGGGATATAGCACCAAAGCAATTCTATTCTGAGATGGGAGACTTTTTGAACAAAAACCCCCTCCAGCAGTGGGAGTACCCTTGTTTCACTCAAGGTGATAAAACCACACAACATATATTTCCCTTTCCGCATTTCATGTATTAGTATCCCATTAATCCCATCATGGCTACGTTTACTAATCACACAATCTCAATTCTCCACACAGCTTATGGGCTTCCATCGCAGCAGGAGCCCGTGGAGGAGCCGACCACACCACCCAGTGAGGAGTATACAGAGGAGGGGACTAGCCAATGGGAACCGTATACAACCACCACACCTCCTCCCCAACTGGCTGCATCACCACTGGCTGCCTCTCAACTGCCTGCCTCTCAACTGGCTGCCTCTCAACTGGCTGTCTCTCAACTGGCTGTCTCTCAACTGCCTGCCTCTCAACTGCCTGCCTCTCAACTGCCTGCCCCTCAACTGGCTGCCTCTCAACTGGCTGCCTCTCAACTGCCTGCCCCTCAACTGGCTTCCTCTCAACTGCCTGCCTCTCAACTGCCTGCCTCTCAACTGCCTGCCTCTCAACTGGCTGCCCCTCAACTGCCTGCCCTTCAACTGGCTGCACCACCACAGGATGCTCCACAAATGTACAGCGGCTGGATTCAGGGGGAGAGATGGATGCATCCCACTACCTCCGGGAGCTATTACCCTCCAGCAGCAGTACCACCACCACCAGGGAGGCAATGGGTGCCCGAGAATGTGGCCAATATGGGCCATATTCCACCGAGATGGATCTACCCTCCTGGATGGCTCCCCAGCATGGCCCCAGGTATGATCCCAGGTGGGGGCCAAGCACCTACCAGTGGCCAAGGTATGACCCTTGGCCACTTGACTACCAACACCTGGGCCTGATTGGGGAGCCCCAGCGCCCTCAGCCAAGGGACTTGTTCACCCCACCACCTCAACCAGCACAGACATCAGTGGGCAGCAGTGGGTCCCTTGATGTGGTGGGCACCCACACACCGTCTGTGCAAGCCACTCCACCAACACAAACAACAGTAGCAGCCACAGCAAACCCAGTACCAGCAGAGGAGAAAGAGGCTGGGGAGATAGAGGCTGAGGAGACAGCTGAAGCTGTGGAAACAGAGGCTGAGGAGACAGCTGAAGCTGGGGAAACAGAGGCTGAGGAGACAGCTGAAGCTGGGGAGACAGCACATGAGTCACCGGGCACTCCCATCTCCAGCAGTCAACGAACCACGGATCTGGAGGCTGAGTGCATGGCCCTTCAAAGAGGACAGCTCCGGGCAACCCACGCCACCAACGACAACCTCACGAGGAACCGGAGGGAATCCCAGAGGAACACGAACAGGTTGGAGACCAGAATCCAAGCTCTGGAGTCAGAGGTTGCCAGGGGGAACACACAACTCCACCAGCTCCATACGGGGATGATGGACATGTTTGCACAGGTGCTCGTGGAGTTGTGAGAGATTAACCGCAGGGAGAACCTGAGGATGGAGAGGGAGAACCTGCGTTCCACAGAGGGGTCCACTGCACCACCCTTCCATTGTTACCCCAGAAGCCACACCCAGGGGACAGAGGGTGACAAGGCAATCAGCCAGGGCATCCACCTCTGGCACCAAGTCTAAGGCCCCCCCCCCCAAAAAAAAGAAATGAAAGGCCCAACCTGTCATCTGCCCCCTCAATAAAGGATAATTGTGCTTTTGAATCCTTTCTGATCTGCTGTGTATTCAGTTATAGATTGGGTGGCAGGGTTGTCTCCAATGCATTGCCAAACAATGCAGTGAACTCAACTCCTGCCTGGGGGAAATGTTTGTGTGATGTTACAACATGGGTTCACACACTCCCACACCGTTGTCCAAATTCACCTGGCAACCCAGCCCTGTAGCCATATAACACGACAGTGTTACATGGCAATGATGTGTGTCAGATTTGATCAGAACATACCCCTTAGCACAACAACTGGTGCAACACTGAACATTCGTCTGCATCAATTGTTGTGTTTGAGGGGAAAACCAAACAAACAGCTATGCGACTTAGCAGGGAAATAACAAGCAGGACAGATGGAACATGCATCAATATGGTCTTTAAATCAAAATTCTATTGTGCAGCTGACTTACTGGGGAACACAATGTACACCCTAGGATATCAGTGTGTGCGTTACACATTGTGATCCTAGGGTGAGCATTGTGTTCTCCAGCAAGTCAGTTGCACAACAGGAGTTTGAATCACAGCCTAACTTACTGGATAACTCAATGATCTTCCTAAGATTTCATTGTGTAGCACGCACATTGGAACCTTAGGCTGAGCATTGGGTTATGTATTAAAGGGATAGTAAACCTTGAAAATAAGTTCATTCTATATAGTAGCCCTGAAAAAAACATGTAAAATGATATGTCTTATCTCCCAAACCATGTATGTTTGGTAGATAAGACATATCATTTTTCATGTTTTTTAAAGGGCTAAAATGTGAAATAAACTTATTTTCAAGGTTTACTATCCCTTTAAGTTGTGTTGTTTAACTAAGGTTGTAACACACTTCACAAGTGATAACACTTGTCCACATGGTTGTTTGTTGATGTAGCCCATGTACTGAGATATGACAACCTACAGCAATCTCAGGACATTTATTATATTGAGCAACACACAAACCGTGGACATCACATCATAGTGGAAGTGTGTCCCCTGTATCACCAGCTAATCACTCACAACACACATCAGTGTATCACTGCCATCATGTCATTGCATGTATACATCACAAAGTCCACTCATGGTCAGGCAACTAGTGGACTCCTGTGATGTAAATCATGCCTTCCTTTGTATGAGGGATACCCTAGCCTTGGGTATGGTTCCACACTGACAGGTGTTTGATCCAACATTCATTCATACAGACACGGATTGAGTAGTGATGTTTCTTGTGTATTTAGCCAATATGCATTAAACACTTGTATGAGCACAAAACGGTACATCTGAACTAAATAGGAATACATTAGAAATGCTAGTGAACTGCTCATGTGTTGTCCACATAGTTTGGCATCTGTGTATGAGCAGTCTTACTGTACAGGTCTGATTCCTGGATGTTAGTACACACATGAATTCATGTCCATATGTGAATGTTCCAGTAGAGGTTGCTGTGAACATCAGGTCAAACATTGCATCACCAACACAATCACTTGAAACACCAAGGGGTGAGCTTCATGGAAGTGTTGTCCAGACTTCAGTCCAGTCATATGGAAACTCCTCTGTTCAAGGGTGGATCGTGCTATGGATGCCTGTGGGACAAGAGGACAGGATTTGGAACATCACCCTCGAAGTGATCGTCATGCAACAGCTACAACATCATGATCCTCTTAATCTTTCTCGTTACATAAGTCTACACAAACCACTGCTTTGTAATGTGTTGTGTACTGGTCTATGAACCATCATGGGGGGAACTAAGGGGATGTTAACCATCCTTAGGGATATTTGCCCCTGACATGGTTACACACATCAACAAATATGTCCTAATAGCTTCCTGACAACAATATATTTGGGCTGCCACTGTCAGAGACAGCCCAAATATGTTTGGTTCATGGAGCTAGTAGGACATATTTGTTAATGTGTGTATTTTTTTCTGGGGCACATATCACTGCACACACACACACAGGGCAGCATGGTGTCCCTGGAGATGTGATCCACATTTCATGAGCTCCATGTTGTGTAACACACTATTACTGTAGATCCACCCCTCTGCTGCTTTCTTCAGCTGTAGCAAGCTACTGGTCCCATGTCCCCTCGAATGCCCCCTGAACCCCTTATATGACAGAGTGCTATCCGATGCATTGGCTTGGATGAGACTCCCTCGCTACAGGGGTACCATGGTTGCTATGGGTCTGATCCTAGCAAAACACTTTAGTTGGTGCCTAGGTAGCTGTGGGATATGCTGAACAAGGTTAAAGTGTTGTACCTTGGTTTCCAGGGGGGCATGCATGATATCCTTGAGGTAGCAGTATCAACATGGACGACAGGTTGTCAGATGTAATCGGAATCTCTAGGCCCAATCTGACTGGTCCACGGAATAGTTGATGCTGGTGGTCCATACTGCAGCCAGTGTCAGGGCTGTGTCACTGATCCTGTGGGGTGAAACAGACCATGTGTGTTGTGGTGGGTGTGTATGCATGGATTGTGTGCATACATGTATTATACTCACAGCAGAAGTGATCCCTGATCAATCTGTCCCTTGTCTGCATCCCTGTTGGGGTTTCCTCACACTCAACGATATCCACAGGGTCTTCAGGTCTGGGTGGGGGATGGACATCGTTGATGAGTCTGGTGTCCACCGCGATATTATGTAGGATGGCACATGCCATGATGATGTCGCAGACCTTGCCTGGTGCATACTGCAATGCTCCCCCCGATTGGTCCAGACATCGGAATCGGGACTTCAGGAGGCCGAAGGTCCGCTCAATGGCATTCCGTGTTCTGGCATGAGCCTGGTTATATCGTTCCTGGGCATCGTTTTGGGGATTGGCGACTGGGGTGAGGAGCCATGGCTTTCATCCATAGCCAGCATCACCTGTGGAAAGTGAGTGACATGGTGTGACAAGGAGCACATATTGTGTGAATTATGTTTTATGTGGTGAACGTACTAGCACATGTGTATGTGGTGTCATTTGGTGCTGTTAACTCACCCAGAAGCCATCCGCCTGTATAGGTCCCATTTTCGAAATCCCTCTGCACAGATGAATTTCTGAGTATATATGAATCGTGACAGCTCCCGGGAAATTTCGCACAGACATTCATGATGGCCAGGTTGCTGTCACACACCATCTGCACATTCATGGAGTGGAAGTTTTTGCGGTTCAGGAACATATGTCCCTGACGTGCAGGTGCTTTGATACGGACATGGGTGCAATCTATTGCACCCATGACCCTGGGCATGCCTCCCCTTGCATAGAAGCCCTGCTTCAGATGTGTCCACTCCATATCGGTGATGGGGAAATGTATGTAGGTACTGGCCTTGCCTTTGAGGGCTGGCAAGACCTGGGCCAGCACCCTGGAGAATGTGGCCTGGGACATGCCAGATGCGTAACCCTATGTCGACTGAAAGGCGCCACTTGCCATGAAGTGTATGGCACACAGGAGTTTTTGAAGTCCAGTTAAAGCATGGTTGTGGGTGCATATGGGATCCACCTGATCCTTGATGACCTCATACAGGGCAATGATGCTGTGTGGCCTCAACCTGTAGCGATCAATAACCTTGCCATCGCTCATTCCAAAGAGAGTGACCCTTGGGCGGTATACCCTGGGCCTAGGTGGTCGTCTATGCATCCTGGGCTGCTGCAGGGGTCCCTGTGGCAGCTGGGGAGCATCCTGTTGATGGTGAGCATCCTGTTGCTGCAGCTGTGCATCTGCAGGCAGGTGTCCTCCGGGTGGGAATGGGCTCCTGTGTTGCTGCTGAGCCAGAGCCTCCTCACTTGCAACAGGTGGAGGCTGTTGATCAGGCGTGCTTGGAGGTTGCTGATGTTCCCCAGCTCTCTCCCTTGCACGCCTTCTCCGCAGCCTTCGCAACAATATGTAACCCAACATACTGTTTGCTCTATCTGTCTCTCTCTCTCTACCTCTCTCTCTCTGTCTGTCTGTCTCTCTCTCTCTCTCTCTCCCTCCCTGAGTGGAAAACAAGCCACAAGTGAGTGTGTTGAGTTGTCCCTTTAAGTACTTGCTAGGGCGTTGTGTAGGTGTGGTGATGAGGTGAGTGCCAACCAATGGTGTGTTGTTTTTGTCCAGTTAAGTGTTTGCAGGTGTGTGTGTGTTATAAGATGTGGTGTGTTGTGCTTGTTATGTGTGTGCCATTTGCGGGTGTGCAGTTGTGGGGTGCAGGTCGCGTGTTGATGTTGCCTAGGTGAGCTTGTATTTGCAGGTGTCCGCTTTGTGTGATAACCCCCATTGTTCCGTGCCATGCTGTGTTGTTGTTTTTTTGTGTGTCGTTGTCCCTGTGGTGTTGGTTGTTGTTGTGTGTGGAGTGATTTGTGTTGTGTGTGCATGTTTTTGTGTTGTTTTGGCATTGCACGGGTTAATTTTCCCATTTACATGGTTGTGCGGTAAGCATTTTGTGTATTCTCCTATGTAACGGGTGTTTTGTTTTGCCCGTTAAGTGTCTAACGGCTAAGAAAAGTGGGTCTTAACTTTTAGCCGTTAGGTGTGTCTTTTTTTCAGCCGTTAGCAGTACCGCAAGCCTTTGAATAGCTCTGGGATATGTTGTTCCATGCGTCTGAATGCACGTAAGTGTATCGGCCGTTAGGATTGTGAAACTGCCGTTAGCTGTTCTTTAGACGGATCTTTGAATTGCAACATGACACTTAATGCACCCGTTACTGATTTTTTTTACTAATGGCTGCCTTTAAATCGAGCCCCACATCTCTTGGGCAGTCATTTTGCTGGACTCTGGGTCATAGGGTGTGATGTGCATGTTCAGTTGTATTGTGTGGTCAGTGGAATGGAGCTCAAGCAAGTTGCCAAAAAGTTTTTGAAGGGTATCAGTCAGACCACTGGCTGAAGCTGACTCTGGGATGCCTCTCACTCAATATTGGAGCAACCTCCCCTATTCTCCAAATCATCCAGTTGATTGTGGAGGAGATCAGTGGTGTCCTCCTGCTGTGGTATTGTGCGCTGCATATTCTCCTGTGCCTCCTGGTTCTCCTCAAGATCCTTCAGGTAGGTGCCCACGTGGTGAAGGTCAGATCACAGATCGGAAATATTCCTTCTAATGGAGTCCCGCTGTGATACAATCAGGTGCTCCATGTCCGGTTTAGTTGGTAATAGTTTCAGGTCCTTGCGGGTAACTGCAGACAAGATAGTGAGTGATTCCCTTTCTCTGCACCAGCCATTACATTCTGCAACAAGATGGCTCTATGACTGCTAGGTCTCTGCAGGATCTAGTAGGAGCAGGGGTGAAAATAGGTTCCAATAGAGTCAGATTTCTTCTTTCTGTCGGGCATGACCACCTCCGTGAGTAAAACTCGAACAAAATGTCCCCTCTCCAGGTCAGAAGAAAGCTTTTAGGGGCAAATAGTAGCTAAGGGCTCAGGAACGAATATATCACATGTCCTCCATGAGCAAGGTGTGGGCATGCCCCCCTATATGTGGCTTTTAATGCTAGAGAGGTCTCCTATACATTGCTAAGCAATGCATTAAAGAACCCCTAGCATTCAAGCAGTTAACAGCCCCATTTAAATAAGTGGGAATTTCTATTTGCCCATAAAGTGAAACTGATTTGCTCAAGAGTTGCTCCTCTTTAGCTTTTGCAGTGCTACCCTGAATGCATAGTTTGATGGCTAGTACACCATTTAATGATTTTCTTGTATCGCATAAGCAGACACACAGATGCACACAAACACACTATGAAGGCAATTCAGGAGAACATTATGGGTATACAAAATATTTTTCACTAACATTATTTAATATTAGGTGCCATCTAGTGGACAGCAGTGTACTTACTGGTTTCTTGGAGTAGCATTATTAGCTAATACCTTTGCTTATCACTTGATGGTACAGTTAACTAGGCAATAGTTTTGTTTTGTTTTCCAACACATTTGTCACCCTTTTGTCTTAGTGTTCAGCAGACTCTCTGCCTCAGCAGTGGTCAGGTTCCTTCTTTGGGAGCCACAAAGAAGGCAGGCTTCTGATATGTCCTTAATTAGCACATTGTTAGCCCTTTAAGGAACAGAGTCATGCAAAGCAACATACCTCCCAACATTTCAAATTGCCAAAGAGGGACACTTGTGCTTAAGGGCATGTTGCTGGGGGTGTGGCTGGTGGTCGGGGCATTACCGAGAATTTTTAGGCTATTTCATGACTTATTGACGCCTCCTTGTGTAACCTAATAAATGACTTATAACAAAACCAAAGTATTTTATTTACACAGACTAATTTATAAACACATATATTGATGTTTAAACAAACAATAATGTGAGTTTTATTGCTGTGGAGCAATGTGATACACTTTTATACACACCACACAGTCTGATCTCCTAAAAAGAGGGACATCAGGGTGGGAAAGAGGGACAGGGGGATTTGGGTCTAAAAGAGGGACACTTGGGAGGTATGAAGCAATGTGTTGTACCATGCTCTGGTCAACAAAAGTTTAAAATTAATAAAAGGGAGATTAGGGTGCACTATATCCCTCACCATAGATCATAAGGAAGAATTGTTACCACGAGGGAGATGCACTAAGAGGTGATAAGAGCCTCTGCTTCTTCTCTGCATTTCCTGCTAGTCATCATAAGAATGGTGTATTGTAAACTTGTGCACAACAAAAATTTTTGGTAAAATTTGATTTCAGACAGTTTTTTTTTTTTATTCGGCAACTCCTGTTACAGCTTACCTTGACTTCAGCATCATCTGCAGGCGCAAGGCTTCAAGCATGCTGCAGGCCTCTGTTTTATTGGTTTGCTTCCTGTAGTCTCCTCCTACCAACTTCCTACTTCCTCCCTCTGAGCTGCTCCTCCTACTTCCTGTGGAGGGGTTTAAAGGGCAGATTGAGGCCTGACTCAGTTACCCTTGCATTGTTGTTCATAGCAGTTCTGTTACCTTGGGCTCTTTGTATGACCTGGCTAGTCTTCCATCCATTCTAGTGCTGACCTGTGGCTCTGTCTGACTATTCTTTTGCCTAACCCCTAATAGTGGACATCCAAACTGGTGCAGACTTGTGGCTCTGGCTGACTACCTGAACTGTGTATGACCCAGCTTGTCTGACAACCCCTCTGGTGCTGACTTGTGGTTCTGTCTGACTATTCTTTTGTCTTTTCCCCTGGTGATCAGACACCCAATATAGTGCGGGCCTGGGGCTCTGGTAGACTTGCATAGCTGACTGCAGGCATGAGTCAGTTTTCATCTTACTTCTACTGACTGCAGGCGTGAGTCAGTATTCACCATTACTGTCTCCAGGTGTAAGTCAGTGATATTTCCTTCTGACTGCAGGCTGAGTCAGACCTCATTCCTCATCGGATCAAGATCCTGGGTTCCTGTTCCAGTTCCTGTTCCTGGTTCCAGCTGAGACTTCCAGTGGCTAAGGCCTAGTCTCCAGCACAGTGGTTTAGCATTGCAACCTATTATTTCTGGTAGCAGGCTTGCTGGATATTACCCTGTGCTTATTCCTATTGTATATATTGTATATATCCTCTTTATGTCATTTGTTAATAAACTGAATTAACTAAACTGTACTGACTCCTGAACTTCTCTGGGTAACCGTGACAACTCCGCATTTTGGATCAGACCTGTTTGACTCGGACGATATTCGACGACAGTCCAAATTATTAGTCGAATTTAAAATAATTTAATAAAATACAATAAAAAATGAAAATGAAATAAATGGAACCATTTCCAGGGTCTAAATGAAGATGGTGGAACAGAGTAAGGTGGAGCCTTAGCCTTATGGTACAATGGATGAAGTAGATGAAGTATGGATGTAGCTAAATTCAAAGGAAGAAGGAAGACTGAGGATGACTGGTGCAGGGCAGATTCAAGATGACTGGAACACTGTAGATGTAGACAGCAGCAAATTGCAGAACACTGGTGCAACCAGGACTCAGTAGGTGGATATCGTAGACTTCAAGAGACTACAAAACTGAGGATGACTGGTGCAAGGCGGACTCAAGATAACAGCAACACTGTAGATGTAGCCAGCAGCAAACTGCAGAACACTGGAGCAGCCAGGACTCAGTAGAAATACAGCAACTGTGGATGACTGGTGCAAGGCAGACTCAGGATGACAGCAAGACTGGAGATGTAGCCAGCAGCAAACTGCAGGACACTGGAACAGCCAGCACAGGACTCAGTAGATAGATACCGCAGACTTTTTTACAATAGTGGGACAACAATGTAGACTTTAAATTCCCCCCTGTGTCCCTCCAAGTCAGGGGTGTGTCCTCTGCACAACCTACCATGGTTTTAGAGCTGGATAAGCTGGAGCGCTCAGCATATTATGGTACTTTTTTTCTTCTAATCTGCATCGAACCTGAGAGCAGGGTAACCCAGCTTTGGCAGGTCATTTGCTCCATGAGCTGGGGGACCACTTGAGAGTGCTGGGGGCTAAGTATATTTACTGCTACTCTGGACAGTGGTTGGGGGGAAAGAAAGCTACTCCTGGGCTATCAGGGACAAAGTAGGCCACACAGCCCTCTTGTTATCCCAGAAAGTCAAGGGATCTGTACTTGGGGGCAAAGAAGGTTCCTCAAAGTAAGCCTTAATCTTAAACTATTGATGGGGAGTTGTTTGTTTTGTCCAAAGCATAATCTGTCCATTGCCTCAGCATAAAAAGCAGCAGCTGCTCCACCGGAAAAAAATTAAGTGCTACTGGCGCTGCTACTGATAGGTCCCTCCACACTCCTCCAGCTCATCTATGGAATCTTCTCCAACCTCCTGTGACTGCATCCTGTTTTTTCTTTGCCTCTCACACACCCTCACTATCAATTGTTCCCTCCACGCAGTGAGTGAATTGGAACTAAGTGCCATCTTGCCTTTGATTTGAGGATTGCAAATTGTGGCAAGCATTAACTCGGGACAGTTGTCCATGCGCTCTTCCATGCTCTGAGTCAGTAACCTCTTAAGCCTCATTAGAAGGGCAGCAACATCGGGAAGTGCATTACCCTCAGCACCAGGCAAACATTCCCTATGGCAAGGAAATTGTCCAATTTTAAGGAGAGATGTATGAAGAGGGGAATGACTTGTGCCAGGCTAGTGTTCTCTTTGCTTAAAATTTCCATCAAAGCACAGAAAGGCGTGAGGACTGTCACTTCCTGTTCCATCAGGGCCGAGTCAGCCCTGCCCAGTGTTCTGTTACTGCCAATGAAATGGTGACATGTCATTGCGTGAACTGCCTTTTTCTGCTCCAGGATACGCTCTAGCATATCTAAGGTAGAGTTCCACCTGGTCCCTCCATAAGTCAGTGGTTAAGTGCACTGACTGGCCACCAGCCTTTCCTAGCAGGTCCATCAAAAGCCAAGTGCATGACCGGTACAGTGAGGGCACTATAGTTCTACTAAATGTGGTGCGGGATGGAACAGCCTCCATAAGTTGCTGGAAGGGCTCCCTGTCCACCAAATTAAAAGCAGCACCCCCAACGGCTATGAGCTGTGCAATGAGGCATGTAATTTTCCTGTACTGCTGTCTGTTCATCCCCTTGGAATGAAACCCACCAAAATCTTCCAGTGTGGCCTGTATTGATTTTGGGATGGGCTGTGACTGTCTGCTGCTCTTACTAGGACCAGATGTGGCATGATCCCCCAACCCTTTCTCCTGCCTACTGGTGGGGAGTGTGACATATATGAAGTAGTGCCACTTTCTGCACTAATCAACACTGACTTGTGGTAGTTGTTCAGGTGTTGTTCATCCCGGAGGTGGTTAGATGACCCAACACCCTCCCATGGCTGTCTTCCCTGCAGCACAATTTGCATTTTGCCAAGTGCCACAAAGTGGTCCCACGCTTTGGAGCGATGGATGACTCTTGAAGGTGGTGGAGAAGAAGAAACTGAGGTGACACTTTCTTCATCTTCACATGTTGGAGCAACCTCACTTTGCTTTTTCTTTCTACGTACCATTAGAGGGATACCAGTAGACCTAAATATGGCAGCAGGGATGTTGGGACTGGGATTGGAGGAGGATAGTGGAGTAACAGTGGTACTGGTGGCGAAGACACTAGCAGCTACTACCTGGCTGGGAGATTCAAATGGAACTGGAGAGGCAGGTGTTGAGTTGTCAATAGAAGACACAAGTGTAACTGGAGAAACAGGAGGAGTACTATGGGAAGCAGGTGAAAAATTAAGCTCAGAGGAATAATTAAGGTCAATGGAAAAATCAAGCTCGGGGTACAAATCAAGCTTAGGAGGCCTCGGTCACTCAGTTTTTTCTTCTATTTCTTGTAGGTTTTGACAGGAAGAACATTCACTATCAGCAGCAGATTTTGTGGAAACCTGCTCAATTCCCTCTTCTGCCTGGTGGCTGGTAAACTATCTCCCTCAATAACATTTTCTGGAGTAGATATGTTCTCAGTGACAGTGACAGTGGTGGCAGGAAAAATGTTATCCGGATACTGCAATAACATAGTAACATAGTTGATGAGGCTGAAAAAAGACATGTGTCCATCAAGTCCAGCCCATGCTAAAACCACCCCTGTTGATCCAGAGGAAGGCAAAAAAAAACCCCTCCGGAGCAATTTCTAATTTATCCCCAAGTGGGTAAAAAAATTCCTTTCTGACTCCAAATGGCAGTCAGATATTTCCCTGGATCAACATCCTATCTGCTTTGGAGCCATCTGTCATAATTTTCAATATTGTTCTGTGTTAGATAGGCATCCATTGCTTTTTTGAAAGCAGTGGCATTATCTGCCAGTACAACATGCCGAGACAAAGAATTCCAAAGCTTTACCACCCTTACTGTAAAGAACCCCTGCCTTTGTTTTAGTCGAATGCGCCTTTCCTCTAGTCTTAATGGATGACCTCTTGTTCTTAGCTCAGCTCTTAATAAATTGGCTAGTTATTTGTACTGACCTTGAATATATTTGTAAATGGTAATCAAATCACCCCTTAGACGTCTCTTATCTAATGTAAACAAACCCAGTTTGTCTAGTCTCTCTTTATAACTCAGAGCCTCCAATACTTTTATCAGTTTTGTTGCACATCTCTGTACCTTTTCCAGTTCAACAATGTCTTTTTTGAGAATTGGCACCCAAAATTGTACTCCATATTCTAGATGAGGCCTAACCAACGATTTATATAGAGGTAGGATAATATTAGCATCCCTTGCATCTACACCTCTTTTTATGCAGGCTAGTACCCTATTTGCTCTTGCAGCAGCTGAGTGACTCTGCACACTGCTGTCAAGTCTTTCGTCTATCAGCACTCCTAAATCTGTCTCTAATGAGGATTCCCCAAGTTGTTTCCCATTCAGAGTATATATAGCAAGTTTGTTTCTACAGCCCAAGTGCATATTTATCTACATTAACCCTTTAACGACCCTTGACGGTCATAGTACATCATGGGTCGATCTGACTTAACGACCCATGACGTACTATGACCATCATGGAATTCCGGGCTCCCCCCGCGGCTGCACGCCATTCGGGTGTCCGGAAGCGCCAATCGGCCGGTCATTAAGGGGTTAAATTTAATCTGCCACTTTTCTGTCCATTCACTCTAAATCCTTCTGCAGAGAAAAAACATCCAGCTCTGTATGTATTTCCTTAAATAGCTTAGTGTCATCAGCAAAGATTTAGATGCTACTTTCAATTCCCACTTCTAGGTCATTAATAAACAAATTAAAAAGCATTGGGCCCAGGACTGAACCCTGCGGAAACCCACTTATAACTTTAGGCCAATTTGAAAAAGTTCCATTTACAGCAACTCTCTGCCATCTATCATTTAACCAGTTCTCAAACCACATACAGATATAACCGTCCAAACCGAAGCCTTTTAATTTATGCAATAACCTGTTGTGAGGCACTGTATCAGAGGCTTTTGCAAAATCCAAGTAAACTACATCGACAGCAATTCCCCTGTCCAAATTACTACTTACTCTTTCATAAAATGCAAGTAAATTAGTCGACATGATCTATTCTTCATGAAACCATGCTGATTCCTACTAATAATATTATTTGTCTTCACATAGTTCTGAATAGTGTCAGTTAGTAACCCTTCCAGTATCTTACCCACTATGGAAGTTAAGCTCACAGGTCTATAATTTCCTGGTTTGGATCTTGCTCCCTTTTTAAATAATGGAACTACATCAGCTTTCCTCCCATCACAGGGCACTATGCCTGATGAATCAATAAATATTAAGTATAATGGTCTTGCTATTGCTGAACTAAGTTCCTTAAGTACCCTTTGGTGTATAACGTCAGGTCCAGGTGCTTTATTCACCATAACCCTCTCCAGCCTCTTGTGGACCTTGTCCTCAGTAAGCCATATAAATAATGGAGGAAATTCCGTTGTTTTGTCTGTTTGCCCATAGCCCGTCATTGTGCTTCCTTTGTATATACTGAAGTAAACAATGTATTTAGGGTGTCAGTATCACGGTGCCCGTGCTTTTTGTTTTTCTGTCAGTCTAGTCTGTGCCTTGCTCCCATTGGCTACTGTGTGTTAGTCCCACCCAGTGTGACCTTTATATACTGGGCTAGGGGCACCCCTCCGGTGCCCTTTCGTGGTGTTCCTGTGCCAGTGCGTTATTTGCTCAAGGTTTCCCAGTGTACCGACTTGGCCTGCCTGACTACTCTGCATATTGTCTGCTGCCCTTGTGTTCTGACCCGGATTGCCTACTATTCTCTGAGGTTCCTGCTCCGTGATTCGACCCGGCCTGGCTGACGTTCCTGCTCCGTGATCCTGACCTGGCTCTGGCTGACGTTCCTGCTCCGTGATTCGACCCGGGCTTGGCTGACGTTACTGCTCCGTGATCCGACCTGGCTTGGCTGACATTCCTGCTCCGTGATCCGTCACGACTTGTTGGCGTTCCAGTACTGTGTCGCCTAGGCGACATTCTGACTGTCTGGCAGTGGGTCATTTCCTTGCAGAGTATCAGCGGCTAGTTCCGTTACCACTCCAGCTGTTGGACCACCAGTTGTCTCCAGTTAAGCTGGGCAGAGTGCAAGTTGTCTCCGTTACTGCTACGGCAGATTCCATTGGGCCCAGTCTCCGTTATTGCCTCTGCTCAAGCAAGTGTCTGCCTCCGTTACCACTCCGGCTGTTGAGCCACAGGTTGCCTCCGGTTTAGCTGTGCAGAGTGCAACTTGTCTCCGTTACTGCTACGGCAGGTTCCATTGGACCTAGTCTCTGTTATTGTCTCTGCTCAAGCAAGTGTCTGCCTACTTTACCACTCCGGCTGTTGAGCCACCGGTTGCCTCCGGTTAAGCTATGCAGAGTGCAAGTTGTCTCCGTTACTGCTACAGCAGGTTCTATTGGGCCTAGTCTCCATTATTGCCTCTGCTTAAGCAAGTGTCTGCCTACATTACCACTCTGGCTGTTGAGCCACCGGTTGCCTCCGGTTTAGCTGTGCAGAGTGCAAGTTGTCTCTGTTACTGCTACGGAAGGTTCCATTGGGCCTAGTCTCCGTTACTGCCCCTGCTCAAGCAAGTGTCTGCCTCCATTACCACTCTGGCTATTGAACCACCGGTTGCCTCTGGTTAAACTGTACTGAGTGCAGTGTTGTCTCCGTTACTGCTACGGCAGGTTATCCTGGGCCTAGTCTCCGTTGCTGCCTTTTGCTCAGAACAAGTGTTGCCTCCGTTACTGCTCCCGTAGTACCTCACGTTACTCAGTTCCAGTATTGTCTACAGCTCATGCCAGGGTTGCTGATCTGGCTGTTGACTTCATCCACTCCTCTGCTGGTTATATGCAGAGAGACCCATCACTGATATCTTTGCACATGGGACTGTTTACACTTTGAAGTTCATTAACCCATTCTACACCTTGTTCCTGGGAAACCATTACTTTGCCTGACGTGTGTCAGTATAGACTATTGTGGACTTATTGTTTATGCTGGACCTGTGTGGGATGATATTTATATAACCTGTTGTGTGTCTGTACTAATCTGCTTACTACAGGACCTGTGAAGGTTATTCCTTTTAATAAACTGTTTTATCATAACCCTGTGTCTGTGTGTCAAACAAACCGTTACAGTCAGCCATAGCCTTATCCTCACTAATCAATTCACCTGTCTCAGTCCTAAGAGGACCAATATCAACTTTAACTTTTTTGTTATTAATATAGTTGTAGAATTGTTTAGGGTTTTTCTTACTCTCATTAGCAATATTTCTCTCATTTTCAATTTTAGCTAGCTTAATTGCTTGTTTGCAGATTTTATTACATTCTGTTACGGTTTTCTGACACTCAGAAAAAGGTTAAAAGTAAAAATGCAGTTTTATTGAAATAAAATCAAAGGACAGCGCCCCTGGTGGCCAGGATAGGCATAAACAGTAATGACAGTAGACAGACTCAAATACGTATGAGCAAACTATAATGATCAGAATAACTGAATGGACAAGGGTTAATGTGAGAGCAACTGATTAGTCTCTGTGATGGTAATTAGCCAACGCCCAGAAGTTAATATCAGTCTCTTGATGGTGCAAAGGAAAGGTGTAGTAGGCAACTGAACTGAATCACTCTCAGATAGCTGTATAATAGGACGCCCAAGTGAACAGCAAAGATTAGACCAGAGCTGAGCTAATACCTTCTTAGAGGAATGTAATGGATGAAAGCCACTGCTGGAGCAAATGGAACTAGAACCTGAAAAGCCCTTAGCACTCGCAACTGGAAGAAACCCTGCGTGCCAACGGGAACAGAGCCAGAACACCCCTTGGGTGCCAGTATGAACCAACACTGCACAAGCGATAGTGAGCCAACGCACTGGTAGTGTGATAGATAGCGTAACACAGTGAGCACTTGGAGACCAGAGCCGAGACACCCTTCCGGTGCCATCACGGAGCAACACACTGCAAGAGCAAACAGGAGGCCACTAGCACTGGGAGGTGCAACCACGGTGCAGACCGAGCACCGGAACAGAAACTGCTCTGTTTGTGTGAACGGATAGGCTAGGTCACTAAGGCACAGGCTCAGTGTTAATTGACTTGGATGAAGTGCACAGGCTTGGCAAGTGTACGGATGCAGGCTCGGTAACGGAGGCAACCAGCACAGCAAGGGTATAGGGCAGGTTCGGTAACGGAGACAACAGCTCAGCAAGGCTATAAGACAGCTCGGTAACGGAGGCCACAGCTCATCTAAGCAGAGAAGTGATTAGTCAGAGCGATACTAGGCACAGTTCAGAATGTCGCCGGTAGGCGACCGGGATACACAGGAACACAGGAGGCAATCACGAAGCAGGTAGCGTCAGCCAAAGCCGGGTCAATCATGGATCACGAACGTCAGCCAAAACCGGGTCAAATCACGGAGCAGGAACAGAGAATGGTCAGACGAGCTGGGTCGGTACACAGGAACACAGCAACAAAGCGCAGGATCAGGAACACCAGGAAAGGGCATCTGACAGGTGCCATAGGCCCAGTATATAAAGGAACATCCTGGGCAGGCCAATCAGCCTCCTCCAATGCACAGGTATCATCACAGAGATTGACAGGGAATCACGGGGACTGTGATATATTCTTTATATTTTTTAAATGATGCATCTGACCTGTTTGACTTAAACACTATGAAAAACTGTTTTTTGTTTCTCATTTCCCTGCAAACCTCATTATTTAGCCACATCGGTTTCCCTTTACTCCTCTTGTGCTTATTCCCCAATTGTATATATTGACGTGTATGTTTGTCTAAGAGCATTTTAAATACTTTCCATGATTCTTGTGCATTTTTATCTTTGAAAATTACATCCCACTAAATATCCTTTAATACTTCTTTTAGCTTTATAAAATTAGTCTTTTTAAAATTAAATGTTTTAGTTAAACCCTTTCTACTGGGTTTCTCATAACAAATGTCAAAGGATACCATATTGTGGTCACTGCTACCCAAATGTTCCCTTACTTGTACATTGTTTATCATGTTGGAATTGTTTGAGAGCACTAGGTCAAGCAAGGCCTCTTTTCTACTAGTTGGGACATAAAATTATAATTTATAAATTATAAATTTATTTCCCTTTGTTGTGCTGGAAGTCCTATTGCTCCAGTCAATTTCAGGACTGTTGAAATCTCCCATTATAATTACCTCTGCTGACCTAGAAGCCTTTTCCATTTGCAGTAAAAGTTGGGCTTCCTACAACTCCCCAATATTAGGTGACTTGTAGCAATTACCCACTAACATTTCTTTTATTATGTGTGCCCCCAGTGTGTATTTCAACCCACAAGGCCTCTGCCTTTCTCATTGGACCCTTCATTTATCGGTTTTAAGTAATGCTTTGCATATAGACATACCCCTCCTCCCCTTTTATTAACCCTATCCCTCCTAAAAAAGTGAATAGCCCTCTAGATTGACTGCTAAGTCGTATGTATCATTTAACCAGGTTTCAGACACATCAAACAGATCATACTTCTCATTTGTTGCAATCATTTCTAGTTCCCCCATCTTACCAGCCAGGCTACGAGCATTTGCATACATACATTTCATTATTTTGCCATTCTGAAAGATTTCCTTCACTGCACTGTGGCCCCCCCTTCCACTAAGGTGCAATCCATCACGACTATAAAGATTGCCCCCAAGGGAAAAGGCTGCCCAGTTTTCTAGGAATCTAAACCCCTCCTGCTTACACCAAGTCTTTAGCAACGCATTAACTCCCTAATCTCCCGTTGCCTTTCTAATGTAGCGTGTGGCACAGGTAGTATTTCAGAAAAAGAGAAGGTGCTCTGCTCAACCTTATATCCTAAGGCCCTGAAATCCTTCTTAACGGACCTCCATTTTCCACTGACTTTGTCATTAGTACCAACATCTACTATGACAGCCGGGTCATGTCCAGCCCCTCCCAATAATCTATCAACCTGATGAGCCACATGTCGAACCCGAGCTCCCAGGAGTCAGCAAACTGTAGGAATGTAGCGATCCTTGGTGACAGATTACCATGTCTGTTTTCCTAATAATAGAATCCCCCACCGCCACCATCTATATAGGTCTGCCTGAGTTCCAGATCCCAACCGTTCTAGAGGGGCTGTTCTCCCAGCTGTTAGAGTGAACAGTCCTCTCTAGCAAAGGCATTCCTGTGTCAACATCCCCAGCATCATTACACAAAGCAGCAAATCTGTTAGGGTTAGCAACCACAGAAGTGTCCTCCCTATCCCTCTGCCCCCTTACAATGTCTAACTGTAACCCATCTGGCTACCTGCTCATTTTTTTTGCAGTCTCCAACCCCAGAACTACCTACCACCACTTTCCTATCAAGATTGTCCGTCTCTCTCAATGTTGCAACTTGCCCCTCCATATCTCATATATGGCAGCTTGTGCACGGAGATAAATGGACAATCATGCTACCCCTCATATTATGCAAGTTACCACAAGCTAAAAGTCAGGGAAAAATATCTTCACACTGAGGTTAATAAAAATGTGTTCTCTCGTGTAATCCCCTTATTTAAATTCCCACACTTACCACACTTCTGCACTTAAACACTGAGGCAAGATTCACACGTTCAGGTATTCACTGTGTATCTGTTATTTAAAGCAAGAATCCCCCAATTACAAACACAGCAATTAACCACTCCCACCACACCAAGCTGCAATTAGTTCCTTGTATCACAGCAAAGGGAGGGAAACCCCCACAAAGAGTTTTGTTTTTTAACCTCTCCCTTACCACACTACACCGCACAAAAAATGTGTATTCAATTTCTCCAGCAAATATCTCAAGCACAGCTTTTAAGGTCACAGGTCACTGATCCAACTTACAGATCTCTCTCTCTTTTTTGTTATTTAAAGCAAGAATACACCAATTACAAACACAGCAATTAACCACTCCCACCACACTGCAATTAGTTTCTTGTATCACAGCAAAGGGAGGAAAAAAAATCCCCCAAAGAGGTTTGTTTTTTAACTTCTCCCTTACCACACTATACCACACAAAAAAATGCTTTTTAATTTCTGCAGCAAATATCTCAAGCACAGCTTTTCAGGGCACAGGTCACTGACTAATTTCCATTTGGGTTGCTTACACGGACATTCAGTATAAAAGTCCCACACTGATACTGCCCGCGGTGTCTGACTAGTAGTGTTACACACGCTAGGTGTCCCCAGATTTATAGAATTGGCTGTAGCGGAGGTGGTGACTAAACTGGCAGTGGCACTAGTCATTATGCAAGTGGTCCTGGAGAGATCATCACGAAACAGCTGATGAGACACAGGTGACGGCTGCTTCATGGTCTCAGGGGAGGATCTGGACCACTCTACCCTGCTAGTAAAGGTAGAACAACCTGCAGTTCCCTTCTTATATTTATTTTTTGGTTTGGAGTGCTGCTGCTGAGTCTGACTAGTACTACTGAAAGTACTTTTCTTTGCCCGACTGCTGCTGCTAGCTCTGCTTGAAAGCAACATCACTGTGGTGGTGTTGGTGGTTGCTGGGTCACTGCAGCTGGTACCAGGATGAGGAACATCAGGTTGTTCACTAGGACTCAAATCCATGACAGATAGGTAGGTAGTGAACTATAATAGTTTCAAAAATTAAAAACCTGGCCACACAACAACTGAGAGACTGGCTGTGTCACTCTGAAAATTATTCAAACACATTCCTAATATTAATTTTAATATTTAACACAAGAACAAAGGTGACTCTCCCTTGCGATGGCAATAATGTACTAGGCCTGCCTACAGAACTGTGAGACTGGCTGATGTGTCACTATGAAAATGATTAAAACAAATCCCAAATAATCCCTAATATTTTTAATATTTTGCACATGAACATAGATGACTCTCCCTTGCAGTGGCAATAAGGCCTGCCTATGCCTAATGCTACCTGCCTGCCTACACAACAACTGGACACTCTAATATCTCCTGCTTCCTCTCTCTCTGAGCTCCAGCAAAGCACTAGGAAATGCAGGTTGTCTGTGTAATTAGTCCAACCCCCATCATGAAACTAAGAATCTAATTGGAATAGAGACAAAGCAGGAAAGTAGCGCGTGAAACGGAGAAGCTAATTGGACTAGAGACATAGAGGGAAAGTATTCACACGCGGGTAGTCGTCACCAAATTTCCAACATTTCGATGATATTTGGACCAGGGCTGCTCGGATTTGGATATTTTGTGGCGAACGACCCTTGCCTTTCAGACGCCCCCAATGTTGCTGAATGACACGTTTTTCGTAGAATTCCGAATGTCGACGAACCGAATCACACAATCCTAGTGTATTGAAAGAATGTTCTAGAGCGGGGGGAGATGGGGCTTTAACCCTTTCTTGGCTAGAGGGGTCAGCAACTCATTACAGAACAATACATGCTCCCAAGCGCCCCTAAGCACAACACCCTCTGGTGCCCCTTAACTCCACCTTTGCCCCACCCCTAACCACACCCCTCACATAGCCACACCCTATTTTGTGGCCAAACCCATGGGAAGTATGGGTACCAACCATCAACCCAATACTGAAAAATCAAGCAGTGAGCACTAAATTATACCGTGCAGATCACTTACTTCTGCTGTATGACTGAATGCTATATGCTTTCTGGAATCTCTTCTAGCTAAAGGTACAGGAATTCTAAATTAAGTATTATTACTCACTCATTCGCAGTATCAATTACAGTAGCACATATGTACAGGGCAGGATTTACAGCTAAAGCCACCTAGGCCCAACACCCTCTGGTGCCCCTGATCACCGCCTTTGTCCCTCCCCTAGCCACACACTCTCACTTAGCCACACCCTATTTTATGGCCAAATTAATTTTTACATTTATTCTTCACAGTAATGTGGCAATTTTCCATAGGCAGATGAAAATGTTATAGATAGGGATGTATACTGTATATACAGACATCAGAAGTGACCTTTACTAGATATGTAGCCTGCCCTTTCCCTGTGTGAAAGACTCAAGTAATGGGAAGTATGGGTACAAACCATCAACCCAATACTGAAAAATCAAGCAGGTCATGCACGGGAAATCAGGAACGCAGTAGAACACTCTTGCAGCCAGAAGCAAACACAAGGGCAAACTAGGAAGTGAGCCAAGCTGCTTTAAATACCCTGGGAGGTTTGGCTGATATCAGTCAGATGAGCAATCACAGAGAGGTCAGCTGATTCAGCCAGACTCAGAACAGGGAAGGCAGAAGCAACAGATAGCAGAGCACTAGATTAGCTCAAAAGCAGAATCAAGCAGCAGAGAAAGAGCAGCTCAGCCAAACCTTGGCAGTACATCCCCTCAAAGACCCCCCCCGTGGAGCAGGACCAGGTTTATGGGGAAAGCGTGCATGGAATGCATGTGCTCGCTGGTCCTTAATGGGTTAATAAGGAAGAGGCCAGTATGTTACCTCCACACAGACCTTACGATTGTAATGTTGATCTGGTACCAGGGGCCAGACCTTCTAGGGGCCGGGTATATCCCTTGTCGATGGAGGAGAACAAGGCCATGGAGTAGTATGTGGCTGACTGTTATGGTTCAGTACACTCAGACAAGGAGGTATAGGTAAAAACACAGCTTTATTGAAACACACACACAATGAACAAGGTAACCCTCACGGGTCCAGTATAGCACACTGACACAAGACAGGTTACAAATGGTTAACCCACACGGGTCCAGTATAGTGAACACAATACTGACACAGGTCAGGTATGTAATATACAATGTATGACGCCCACTTAACTAGTGAAGTGCTGATCGCAACACTCTGCAGGCACTATGTCGCCTGAAATACAGGAGGCCACAGGAACGGACTGCCAACTCAGGCTCTGGACGCCTGTGAATGTGACCAATGGTGGACGCCCACCAACGACTAACGGAGAGGTCAGAACTCATGCTTAATGGAGGCCCTACCGGAATAACCCAGCTCCGTGTGCATGCACTACCTGACAGGGTTAATGGGCTATGGTATAAATAGATGACCACAGGAAGCGCCCTTCTCGACAGCGGAATACCAGCCCAAACAATACTGCCCAACGGAACCCAATGGTAGTAATAACGAGGCCCTTCCCCCGAAGGGGTTAATGCGCTGTGGTCTGTACAACGGAATGAACGGAGGCGCCCTAGTGAACCAACACAGACCAAGCGATTGCTACATGGAGTGGAAGCAGCGAGACTCTGACAACAGATGAGAGTGTACAGACAACGGTCTCAGCACTTTGACCAGACACAGGATTGGTGCCCAATGGGGAGGCTGGCAACAGCAACACAAATCGCCAACTGGAACAGCAGAACAGGAACCTCGCGATAGCGAGATCAGGAATGTCAGCCAGGCTAAGTCAGTACACGGAGCAGGATCCTCAGACGCGCCGGTTCGGTACACAGAGCAGGGTCGTCAATCACGCCGGGTCGGTACACGGAGCAGGAACGTCAGCCGGGCCGGGTCAGAACAGGAAGCAGGAACGTCAGCCAATCCGAATCTGTGCACAGCCGCAGCAGGAACGAGACTAGAGAGTGGTCAGACAGTCCAGGGTCATACACTGGATCAGAACAATGATAATAGCCCCAGGCATCAGGTACACCACGAAAGGGCACTCGCAGAGTGACAGCCCAGGGTATAAAAAGGCTGTCACTAGGAGGAGCAGTACAGGCAGCCAATAGGAGAATAGAATCAACCATGATGGACAGAATGTCGCCCAGATCATGGGCGCCGTGATACTGATGCTCTAACCAGGGGCATTATCCGGAAATCTTCCTCACCTTCGGGCATAGGTTTCTATTTTGTTAAGAAAAAAGTTGGGGAGCTCAGACCATGCATGGACGTCAGGAGCCTGAATAAACTGATGGTAAAGAACACTATTTGATCTATCAAAGGCTTGACTGTTTTCTCGAAACTTGACTTGAGGGCCACGTACAATTTGGTACGAATAAAAGAAGACGATGAGTAGAAGACAGCGTTTAACACCAGGAGCGGGCAATATGAATATTTGGTGATGCCTTTCAGATTGTGCAACGCTCCCGCTGTGTTCCAGGAATTCATTAATGACATTTTGAGAGACCTACTATAGAGTTGTGTCGTAGTATATTTGGACGATATACTCATCCTTTCTCCTACCTTGGAGGCACATAGAGCAGATGTAGCCCGGGTCCTACAACTGCTAAGAGAGAACAAGTTGTTCTGCAAGCTAGAAAAGTGTGAATTCCACAAATCCCAGGTGACTCTCTTAGGATACATTATTTCATCCTCTGGCCTAGCCATGGACCCACAAAAACTGTCTGCCATCTTACAGTGGCCACTGCCAGTGGGGCTAAGGACCATACAGAGGTTCCTGGGCTTCACGAATTACTACAGGAAGTTCATACGAAACCTCTCCACTGTAGTGTTATAGTTTGCAAAACAAGACAAGGAGTCAGACGGTATAGTTAAGAACACCTTTATTAATAACAAGTAAGTATGACAGTACAAGCAGATGGTGACTGGAGAGGCTAGAGACTATCAGCAATAGGAGCCTGTTGACGGGTCAACCACACTGCCGGAGACCAGGCCGAAGCCAGCTGGTAGTATCAGGAATCAAAGAGTAATGCAACACTGAACCTACAGTCTCCTGTAAGGGGCTATAGCGGAGACTACTGACTCATGCCTGCAGTCAGTATGGAAGAGCTCATCTCCAATAAGGATGACAAGAATGGAGACTACTGACTCATGCCTGCAGCCCCAGGTCAGTACCAGAATGGATAGTCAGACAAGCCAGGGTCATACACGGAGCAGGTAGTCAGCCAGATCCACAGGTCTGCATCAGATTGGATGTTAAGACAAATGGAACGCACAGAGAGAATGGTCAGACAGAGACACAGGTCAGCACCAGAATGGATAGTCAGACAAGCCGGGTCATACACAGGATACAGGAACAATTGGAACTAGAACTGCTCAGAACAACAACGTAAGGGTAACTGATACCCAGGTCCATAGAGGTTTCTAAAGGAGTAGGAGAAAGTGGGACCAATTAGGTCCCCCAGGCTGGGCCTATAACAAGTGCCTGATTTATGATGCCAGTAACAAGGAACCAGATGCGACCAGGCCGCAGGCAGAGAGGGATGTGGCTAGTGAAGCTGGAGTGCCAGTCCAGAACCCTGCTCCCGGCCGAATGGTGCAGGCTGAGGTAAGGCACTGTGACAGTACCCCCCCTCAAGGGCACCTCCTCCATGGACATGGTTGGGGCTTCGTAGGAAATAGAGCATGAAATCTGCCGCTGCATGGAGCCATGTAGGATATGTTGTACCCGTACCCATGAGGAACAGACCAGCCTCAAACGCTCATCAAAAGCCGGAATCTCCTGTGCCTGAAAGACTTCGGGAAGAACAGAGGGTTGAAACCCATAATTAATCAGGAACGGAGAACTCTGTGAGGAAGAGTTCATGGCACAATTCCTGGCAAAGGCCCAAGGTAACAACAGGGTATCCCAATTATCGTGGTGGTCAGAGATGTAACAATGGAGAAATTGTTCAAGGGCCTGGTTAGACTGTTCAGCCGCACCATTACACGGTGGATGGTACTCAGAGGAAAATGCCAGCTGAATCCCCATTTGAGCACAAAAGCTTCTCCAGAAGTGAGACACGAACTGGCTACCTCTGTCCGAAGCAATCACCCTGGGTATGCCATGGAGTCGGAAGACCTCTCTCGCGAATACCACTGCCAATTCCTGCGCTGATGGTAGTCCTTTAAGTGGTACAAAATGCACCATCTTAGAAAATTTGTCGACAATCATAAGGATGACCGTGAAGCCAGAGGATGCCGGTAAATCAACCATAAAATCAATGGATAAATGGGACCAAGGTCGTTCACCAATGGCCACAGGTTGAGGGAGACCGACAGGCAAATGTCAAAGCAATTTGTTTTGGGCACAAGTAGTGCATGCTGCGGTAAAAGCAGCGCAATTGGAGCAAAGGCTTGGCCACCAGAACAGTCAAGACAAGGACCAAATCAACTGGTCTTGCCCCATTTGACCAGCAATCTTGGAGGCATGGTACGTTTCGAGTAATTTAATGAGCAACTGAGCATGTAACGTTTTTTTCAGACACTCAGACAGTGGATTAGAATAAAACACAGTTTTATTAGAAAAAAAATAAGAACAAGGTCGCCCCCTACAGGCAGCACAGTAAATAGCAGAATATAGCCTACATATGCCTTCACAGGACCAGTATACAGAAACAGGGACAATACATATACTGTCACAGGACAGGCATAGAACAGCGACTGGCAATGAAATAGTTAAATACAAGGAATCATCAGTCTCATATGTGGTGTTAGGCACGCCCAAGGTGATAATGAGGCAGCTATAGGTGCTAGATAACACAACACCTTAAGTCCATCTATGTAGAGAGCTGTTAGATAGAGCTGAGACTGAAGCAGAAGCTGCAGGGTAGTTGGTAGATAACCCCCCACGGGCGTATAATAATGGGAACCAACTGTATCGTGATCGCTTGAGCCAATAGCCCCCATGGGCGTATAACGGAGACCAAGAGCATTGTGATAGCTTGAGCCAATAGCCCCCACGGGCGTATAACGGAGACCAACAGTATCACGATCGCTTGAGCCAATAGCGCCCACGGGTGTATACCGGAGAATGCTGTACTGCAAGAGCGTGAGCCAAATAGCCCCCTCGGGCTTGTAACAGAGACCAACTGTGCACCGACAGCTTGAGACAATAACCCTCACGGGTGTATAAGGAGACCACCTGCACTGCTAGAGCGTGAACCAGTAGCCCTCCAGGCGTAACAGTGGCCACTGGTTACTGTAAGAGCTTTGGCGATAGCCCCCACATGCCTGTAACGGTAACCACCTGTTGCTGCAAGTGCTTGAGGCAATAGCGCCTCCCACGGGCGCGTTAACTGAGACCTACTACTCTGCTTAGTGGACAATACGAGCCGCCGACTAACCAAGGTCCACAACGCGGCCAGCTCAGCAGGAGCAGTGGATAAGTGCAACGGCTCAGCAAGGGTTAACAACAGCAGCAATGGTAGAGGAGGTCCTTCTGATCCACCCAGGAACGTTCCTCAGGGCCATAGCCCTTACAATGGACCAAATATTGCAACTTCCCCCTAAATCTCCTAGAATCATTATACTCTAGACTTCGTATTCCTCCTGGCCTTGAATGTCCACCGGCCCAGGAATCACTGGAGTGGTAGTGTAGCGGTTGCAAACCAAAGGTTTCAACAGAGATACATGGAACACATTATGTATATGCATAGAGGCTGGGAGTTCCAATGCGTATGAGACGGGATTCACCTTGCGGATGACTTTAAACGGACCAATGAACTGGGGGGCCAGTTTGTTGGAAGGCACCTGCAATTTGAGATTTCTGGAGGAGAGCCATACCCTATCCCCAACCTGGAAGGAGACCACTGGCAGCTGCCTATGATTGGCATGCCTCTGGTGTCACTGAAATGACTGACTGAGTGTCCTCTGAACCTGTGCCCAAGTGGAGCGGAGCTGCTCAATATGCTTATCCAGAGCTGGGATTTGTTGTGCCTGGAATGAGTCCGGGAGCAGGCACGGCTGGAACCCATAATTAATGAGAAACGGGGAGCTCCCGGACGATGAATTGACTGCACAATTCCTGGCAAACTCTGCCCACGGCAACAGGTCGGCCCAATTGTCGTGATGATCGGTTACGAAGCAGCGCAAGAACTGCTCCAGTCCTTGATTGGCATGCTCAGCGGCCCCATTGGTCTGGGGATGATAGGCGGAAGAAAAGGACAACTGAATGCCCATCTGCCCACAAAATGCTCTCCAAAATCTGGACACAAACTGGCTCCCACGATCAGACACCACCACTCTAGGTACCCCGTGCAAACGAAACACTTCTTTGGCAAACACCATAGCCAATTCCTGAGCCAACGGAAGACCAGAGAGGGGCACAAAATGAGCCATTTTAGAGAACCTATCGACCACCATGAGGATAAACGTGTACCCCCTAGACACTGGCAACTCTCCCAGAAAGTCAATTGATATATGGGACCATGGACGGTCGCCATTAGGCACTGGTTGAATTAAGCCCACTGGAAGATGCCTGGGTGTCTTGCACGAGCACAGGTGGCACAGGCTGCAGTAAAGGCGGAGCAATCGGCTCTAAGGGAGGGCCACCAAAATAACTGAGATAGAGACCAAATTAACTGATCCCTCCCGATATGCCCAGCAGCCTTAGAAGAGTGGTAAGTTTCCAATAGGCAGGTACAGAATGGCTCATCCACAAAACACTTGCCAACTGGGGTTTCTGGAGGAGCCCTAGCTTGCGAGGCCAAAATTTCTTCCCCCAGTGGCAAAGTGATACTGGTATGTATAGTATCACAATAGTGGAAAAGTTCTGGATAAATTTCCTATAATAGTTGGCAAAGCCCAGAAAGCGCTGAATAGCTTTTAACCCTTGAGGGAGAGGCCACTGTAGGACTGCTGCCAACTTTTCCTGGTCTATAGCAATGTCATCTTTAGGAAGGGTACTTGGGACCTGTGAAATTCGCATTTCTCAAGTTTACAGAACAATTTATTTTTGCGTAATTGAAGCAAAACCTCAGAGACATCCTTGATGTGCTGGGTAAGGGTGGTAGAGTGAATCAATATATCATCTAGATATACCACCACACAGTACTGGAGCATGTCACGAAGGATGTCATTAATAAATTCTTGGAATACCGCAGGTGCATTACATAGGCCAAATGGCATCACCAGATATTCATAGTGCCCTGATCTGGTATTAGATGCCGTCTTCCAGTCATCTCCAGCTTTAATTCTGATCAGGTTATACGCAGCCCGGAGATCGAGTTTAGTAAAGATGGAAGAACCCTTTAACCTGTCGAATAACTCGGTAATGAGTGGAAAGGGGTAGGAATTCCTAGACATCAGTTTATTCAAATCCCGGTAATCAATACATGGCCTAAGCTCGCCATTCTTCTTCTTTACAAAGAAGAACCTGGCACCCGCCAGAGAGGTGGATTTGCGAATAATCCCTCTCTTGAGGGCATCCTCAATGTACTCCTCCGTAGCCCTGTTCTCGTCACATGACAGTGGATAAGTGCGACCCCTCGGGGGCACCACGCCCGAGGGCAGATCAATAGTGCTGAGGCAGAGCGCTAGCCTCCCCCTTGCTGAATACGTTACTGAATTCTTGATATTCAGCTGGCACGGAGGGAGAGGTACATAGTAACTTGACAGGGTGTGAGAGACAGTTCCCAGCACAGTACTTCGACCATGATTTGACTTCACATCTCTGCCAATCAAACTGGGGATTGTGTAAAAATAGCCATGGAAACCCCAGAATGACTGCGTGGTGAGGTGAATGAATTATTTGAAAACGTACCTCCTCCTTGTGGAGAGCCCCAACCTCCATAGTAATAGGGGTCGTTTCATTGGTGATAAATGCCGGTTCCAAAGGCCTGCCATCTATGGCCTCAATAGCCAGAGGAGACTCCCTTTTAACTACCTAAATTTTATGCAATTCAGCAAAGGATTAGTCCATTAAGTAACCGGCTGCACCGGAGTCTATCAGTGCCATAACTACCACAGACAGGTCTGCCCAAGGGAATACCACCTGGATGGTGGGTTTCTGTGTACTTGTATCTAGGGACTGCTGTACGCCACCTAGGGCCTGTCCCCCAAGGTACCCTAGGTGCGTCCGTTTCCCGGCCGTACCGGACATGTGCGTAATAGGTGCCCAGCTTTGCCACAGTATAAGCATAGGACCTATCTTTTGCGGTGCGCCCTCTCCTCCTTAGTCAGTCTGGTGAACCCGAGCTGCACTGGCTCTCCAGCCTCGGGTGAGCATTCAGGAGGAAAGGGTGGCGAGGGTGGGTTCAAAAGACTACCATGCCCGTAATTTCTGGATCTCGCCCTCTTTGCCATCCGCCTCTCATGGATGCGGGAGTCAATAAGCATGACATAGTCGATATACTCATCCAGATCACTGGGCACACCTCTGGCAGCAATTTAATCTTTAATGGATTCAGATAGGCCCTGAGCAAAGGCTGCCACTAACGCCTCATTGTTTCAGCCCACCTCCTCTGCCAAGGTCCGAAACTCAATGGCATAGTCGCCCAAGGTACGATCGCCCTGTTGTATTTCCATTAGCCTTTTGGCAGCAGAGGCAGCTCTACCAGAAACCTCAAACACTCTGCAGAATTTTCTTACGAACTCATTAAAGTTCAGAGTGCAGGGTTTGACATTCTCCCACAGAGGATTAGCCCATGCCAGTGCTTTGCCAGTTAATAGGGAGATCATAAATCCGACCTTACTCCGGTCGCTAGGAAATGCCTGAGGCATGAGTTCCAGGAATATCTCCAATTGATTGATAAAACCTCTGCATTGAGTAGGTTCGCCATCATATCTTAATGGTAACGGCGCCGCCGTCTTTGGCCTCTGGTATGTGTAGTAGGAACTACAGACTGATTGTCCGGTGTCGAGACTGGGGTGACCACCGGATTCTGGTTAGGTTTGTCTAGGTGTACCGAACGCTCAAGTAAAGTTTGTAAGGCCAGTGCCAACTGGTCTAGGCGCTGCTCATGCACATCCATTCTCCAGTGGATGTTCTGTGTACTACTTTCACCCTTGCTGTCTGAGGTCATAGCCCTTTCGTACTATAACGGTTTTTTCAGACACTCAGACAATGGATTAGAATAAAACACAGTTTTATTAGAAAAAAAATAAGAACAAGGTCGCCCCCTACAGGCAGCACAGTAAATAGCAGAATATTGGCTACATTTGCTTTCACAGGACCAGTTTACAGAAACAGTACATATACTGTCACAGGACAGGCATAGAACAGCGACTGCCAATGAAATAGTTAAATACAAGGAATCGTCAGTCTCATATGTGATGTTAGGCACACCCAAGGTGATAATGAGGCAGCTATAGGTGCTAGATAACACAACACCTTAAGTCCATCTATGTAGAGAGCTGCTAGATAAGGATTCGCCCATGCCAATGCCTTGTCTGAAAGGAGTGAAATCATCAGCCCAACCATACTGCGCTCATTAGGGAAGGCATGCGGAAGCATTTCCAGGTAAATGCACAACTGGTTCAGGAATCTGCGACACAGCTCATGCTCCCCACTATAGCATTGTGGGAGTGGAGCAGATCCAGACAACCCTCTGACCAACCCTGCATCAGAGATGGTAGAAACTGCTGGTGCCAAGGAAGCAGCTGAGGTGGCCACCAGTTGTGGATTAGAGCGTTCGAACTGCTCACTTAGATTGAGCAGTGTCTGCAATGCCAATGACAAATGATCAATAGATTGATCTTGGACCTGCATCTTGTCCAATATTTTCTGTAAAGGTGGATCACTATCACCATCTGTTACGGTACATACTGTTACGGTTTGCAAAACAAGACAAGGAGTCAGACGGTATAGTTAAGAACACCTTTATTAATAATAATAATAATAAACAAATGCAAGTAAGTATGACAGTACAAGCAGATGGTGACTGAAGAGGCTAGAGACTATCAGCAATAGGAGCCTGCCGACGGGTAAACCACACTGCTGGAGACTAGGCCGAAGCCAGCTGATAGTCTCAGGAATCGAAGAATAACGCAACACTGAACCTACAGTCTCCTGTAAGGGGCTACAGCGGAGACTATGACTCACGCCTGCAGTAAGTATGAAAGAGTTAGCCTCCAATAAGGATGGCAACAATGGAGACTACTGACTCATGCCTGCAGTTAGTAAGGCCGGAGTCTGCCAGAGCCCCAGGATGGGTGTCTGTAGGTAACAGAACCATAAGCAGAGTAAACAGACAGAGCCACAGGTCAGCACCAGCTAGGATAGTCAGACAGGCCAGGTTCATACACGGAGCAGGTTGTCAGCCAGAGCCACAGGTCTGCACCAGATAGGATGTCCACTAAGAATAAGCTACACTGGGAGGATAGTTGGACAGAGCCACAGGTCAGCACCAGATTGGATGTCAAGACAAATGGAGCACACAGAGAAAATGGTCAGACAGAGCCCCAGGTCAGCACCAGAATGTACAGTCAGACAAGCCGGGTTGTACACAGGATACAGGAACAACTGGAACTAGAACTGCTCAGAACAACAACGTAAGGGTAACTGATACCCAGGCCCATAGAGGTTTCTAAAGGAGTAGGAGAAGGCGGGACCAATTTGGTTCCCCAGGCTGGGCCTATAACAGACTTCTAGGCAAGTGCCTGATTCATGATTCCAGTAACATGGAACCAGACGTGACCAGGCTGCAGGCAGAGAGGGACGCAGCTAATGACGCCAGAGCGTCAGTCCAGAACCCTGCTTCCGGCCGAATGGCGCAGGCCGAGGTAAGGCACTGTGACAAGTAATCAAACCTCTCAAGGACATGACTCAGAAGGGTGCTAATCCTTCAGACTGGGCACCAGAGGCCTTACAGGCATTCGAGGACTTGGCGTCAACTTTTGCAAAAGCCCCGATATTGTCCCACCTGAATCCCGCCCTACCGTTCTGTCACTGTTACCCAGGAATAAACCAGGCATCAGTACGGATAATGTAAAACCACCTTTATTAAGCAGATAGGCAATATGAGCACAAATGACAAAAGGTTCAGAGGGTAACTGAAGAAGTCTGTGACTATCAGAAATAGGAAACCACTTCTGCGAGACCTCTCTGCTAGGGACCATGCACAAGGCCTACTGTAGTCCCAATGAGAATGAGGAATGAATCCCCCATAACCAGGACCCCAGAGATCTCCCGAAGGATACAGCAACCAGGGAGACTCTCACTAACTCACGTCTGCATTCAGTCAAAATAGTATGGACCACCTGGGGTACAACAGAACAAGTAGTCAGCCAGAGCCAATGGTCAAGGCCAATCGAGTAGTCAGACAAACCAGGGGTCGATACCAGAGCGAGTAGTCAAGCAGAGCAACAGGTCTGCACCACATAGGGTATCCAACTATGTCGAGGTCAACACGGAATGGATAGTAGGACAGAGTCCCAGGTCAGCACCAGAATGGGTGGTCAGATAAATCCTAGGTCATACACTGAGTGGGAGTCAGACAGAGCCACAGGTCAGCACCAGATAAGATGGTCAGCCAGGCCTAGGTCATACACAGAACACACCAGGAGAATATACTGCATCAGACATCAACGTAAGGGCAACTGACATGAGTGTCCACAGCCCTTTTAACTGCTGCCAGGAAGTAGAAGGGAGGAGTCCTAATAGTCAAGGGTATAAAGAGCACTTGCGTCATCTAGCAAACACTCGCCCGAACATGGCCCATTGGACCAAGGAGACGCATGAGAACCTTGGTCATCTGAAGCAGCCGGGACGCTTAGGGAAAGGACACGGCCAACCGTGGGAGACAGCAGAGAGATGCGGGTAGTGACGCTGGAGCGTCGCTCCCGGCCCCAGTCCTGAAACAGTGTCCGACCAAGTGATGCTGAGGTAAGGCAAACTGTGACAGTACCCCCCCAAAGACCCCTCCTCCACTGACAGGGTTGGGACTTCATAGGAAAGTGAGCATGGAAATTACGCACCAAAAATCGGGGCATGCACATTTCGAGATGGAACCCAAGAGTGTTCCTCCGGGCTGTAGCCCTTCCAATCTACCAGATACTGTAATTGCCCCCTGATCTTCCGAGAGTCCCGTATGTTCTGTACCAAGTGTTCCTCATGATTGCCAACCCTGACCCATGCAGGCCGGACAGTAGCTGAGGTGTACCGAGGTTTGAGCAAAGATACATGGAATACATTGTGTATGCGCATTGAGGTCGGCAGGTCAAGTGCATAAGCCACAGGGTTAATTCTTCACAGAACGTGTAAGGGACCAGTGAAATGAGGGGCCAGCTTTTTACAGGGAATCTGGAGGCTGAGATTACGGGAAGACAGCCACACTCCCCCCCCCCCACCTGGAGTGTGGGTGCCAGCAACCACCTATGGTCAGCCTGCGTTTTTTCCGTTGCATTGAACCACGTAGGGTATTCTGTACCCGAACCCAAGAGGACCGGAGAGCCCTTAAATGCGCATCAAGAGCCTGAATTTCTTGTGCTTCGATAGACTCATGTAGAACAGAGGGTTGGAACCCAAAATTGATGAGGAACGGAGAACTCTGTGAGAAAGAGTTCACAGCACAATTCTGGGTAAAACCACCTTTATTAAGCAGATAGGTAACTGAGGTGCAGAGGGTAACTGAAGAAGCCAGTGACTCTATCAGAAATAGGAATGGATAGTAGGATAGAGCCCCAGGTCAGCACCAGAATGGGTGGTCAGACAAATCTTAGGTCATACACGGAGCGGGTAGTCAGCCAGAGCTACAGGTCAGCATCAGATAGGATGGTCAGCCAGACCTAGGTTATACACAGAACACACCAGGAGAATATACTGCATCAGAAACCAACGTAAGGGCGACTGACCTGAGTGTCCACAGCCCTTTTAACTGCTGCCAGGAAGTAGAAGGGAGGAGTCCTAAAAGTCAAGGGTATAAAGAGCACTTGCGTCATCTAGCAAACACATGCCCGAACATGGCGCAGCGGACCTGTAACGGTTTTGTAGGACACTCAGACCAGCAGGTTAGAATAAAACACAGTTTTATTAAAAGACAAGAAAGACTGCCCTCTATAGGCAATACAGAATAACTGAAATGAACAGTAAAGTACAGATGCCCTCTCAGGCTCAGTATACAGAGAAATAAATATATACTGTCACAGGACAGGCATAAGTAACATACAGGGTAGTCAATGGTTAAATACATAGAAATCAATCAGTCTCTGTTGTGGTGTGTTTGACACACCCATAAGATGGTAAAGGAGCGATAAGTGGTGCTAGAAGAGAAAACACCAGTAATAGAGCAGGACAGAGACTACTGCTTGTGCTGAGCAGGGAACTGAGGCCAAAATACTCTGCAAGAGCTTAATGAGCTAGAGCCACTAGCACCCCAACCGGTGCGTGAACAGAGAGCAAGTGCACTGCAAGAGCTGAGGATAATAGAGCCAATAGCCCCCACGGGCGTTATAACGGAGACCAATTACACTGCAAGAGCTTAACTGTATAGAGCCAATGGCACCCACCCGGTGCGTTTAACAGAGACCAAGGACACTGCGAGAGCTGCGGATAATAGAGCCAATAGCCCCCACGGGTGTTGTAACGGAAACCAATTACACTGCAAGAGCTTAGCTGTATAGAGCCAATGGCACCCCCATGGGCACTCTAACGGAGACCAAATACACTGCAAGTGCTTAGCTGGATAGAGCCAATGGCACCCCCACAGGCGCTGTACGGAAACCCAAGGCTCAGCAAGTGTAGCGGTAGGCTCAGGGTAGCGGAAGCAACGGCTCTGCAAGTGTTAACGGAGGCTCAGTGAACGGAGACAACTGCTCTGTAGGTGTTAATGGAGGCTCAGTAAACAGAGGCATGGCTCTGCAAGTGTTAACTGAAGGCACAGTGCTCTGTAAGAGTCAACGGAGGCCCAGAGTAACGGAGGCAGCAGGCTCAGCAAGAGTAAACGGAAAGGCCCAATACACAGAGGCAACAACACAGTCAGCCCTGCCACAAGCACAGCGGAAGTCAGAATGTTGTGTGCGTTGGCGTCCCTCGCCACGCAACCCACAGCTGCAGCTCAGTCTGTGAGCTGATCTCCCAGCTCCGGCGCTCTAGTAATACAGAGCTCTGGGAGATGACATTATCTCCCAGCGATCTGCATTACTGAGAACCGTGCGGGAGCTTCAGCTTTGTGCCAAAGGAGGCACAGTTTCTCTCATGCCACGCCGCTAGACCACCAGGGACTCAAGGTAGGGGATCAAGCGGCATTGTAGAGATGAAAGGGCAATGTGGAGATGAAGGGGCATTGTGGAAGGGGCAATGTGGAGATGAAGAGGCGATGTGGAGATGAAGGGGCATTGTGGAGATGAAGGGGTATTGTGGAAGGGGCATTGTGGAGATGAAGGGGCATTATGGAAGGGAAGGGGCAATGTGGAGATGAAGGGGCATTGCGGAGATGAAGGGGCAATGTGGAAGGGGCAATGTGGAGATGAAGGGACATTGTAGAAGGGGCAATGTGGAGATGAAGGAAGCATTGTGGAACGGGCATTGTGGAAGGGGCAATGTGGATATGAAGGGGCATTGTGGAGATGAAGGGGCATTGTGGAGATGAAGGCAGCATTGTGGAGATGAAAGGAACGTTGTGGAAGGGGCAATGTGGAGATAAAGGGGCAATGTGGAGATGAAGGGGCATTGTGGAGATGAAGGGAGCATTGTGGAAGGGACATTATGGAGATGAAAGGAGCATTGTGGAAGGGGCATTGTGGAGATGAAGTGTGCATTGTGGGAGGGGCATTGTGGAGATGAAGGGGGCATTGTGGAAGGGGCATTGTGGTGATGAAGGGGGCATTGTGGAGATATGGGAGGTATTGAGGAGATTGAGGAGCAATAAGTGTATCCTGTTAAGTTTATCTTTATATTGGTAAAAAGGGAAAAAACTGAGGTTAGGCTTGGGCATCATACAAATGTCATCTCTGTACTAACATTATTTTAGTACAGAAATTAGATTATGATTGCTCAGCCCTGACCAAAATGTTTTTTTTTTCCCTTTTTATGTGTTTTAGTGGGTATTTCTTTTTTTTTTTGGGGGGGGGCAGCATTTCATCCATGGACCCAGGCAGCATAATGCCTTGGGCCGGCCCTGATTAGAGAGCTGGGGTCTCTGACAGATCCGGCAGAATGGGGCGGTGAAAACGCAAGTCTTTTGATTTTAACCTTAGAGGCCTTTAGGATGATGCGTAAAGTGATGTCTATGGACCAGGCCCCACCTACAGTTAGGAGAAAGGGGAAAACATGTTGTTCTCTTGGTGTAATGGATGGTAATCCTACGTACTTTTAGATAGGCAAAATTCTTTCCGATTGGCTGGCTGAGGATTATGGGATACTGTCAAAATATCCTTTAAATCCGTGGGGTAGCTGTATGTGGATATACAGGTGCCCTGGGCGAGCCAATAAGTGTCCGATGAGTGTACACTGCAGCGAAGGTGTTAAGTGTTCTGGCAGGTAATGTTTTGGTTCCGCTAGTCTATGTGAGGAGTCAATCAATGCCCAGTCGGGGGGTGAATGGGTTGACACTAGAGCTGTCAAAGTATTCAGACTGGAAGCCACTTAGTATTTCTAGAAGTCTGGTAGGTGAACTCTCTTTAGTCAGAGAGAGAGAGTGTGCTTATTCTGAGAGAGAGAGAGAGAGAGAGAGAGAGAGCTTAGTCAGAGAGAGAGAGTGTGTGTACTTAGTCTGAGAGAGAGTGTGCTTAGACTAAGAGAGAGAGTGTGTGCTTAATCAGAGAGAGAGAGTGTGTGTGTTTAGGGTGAGGTGGGCAGTGTGGACAGTGTGTGGAGGTGGGCAGTGTGGAGGTGAGGAGGAGGATGGGGTGGGCAGTGTGGAGGTGGCAAAGTGTAGAGGTGAATATGTTGGCGGGGCAGGGGATTGTGGCAAGGTCGGGGGGGCAGGGGATTGTGACCGGGTCTGGGGGGGGGGCATCAAAATCACCTTCACCTGTGTATACAAAAATCCTTGCACTGGCCCTGTTAGGCAGCAACAATCAAACAGAAATATCACAATAGCGCACTACGGAGCATGAGACAGCTACCAGAAATAGAAGACTGCCTCCGTGTGATTCTCTTGAGATAGGCCCCAGCGATGGGACAAGGAGTAGTCTGCAATATTACAGGTACGCACCTGGGAGAAGCCAGACAAAATAGGAAGGCAACCAAGAGTAAGTCTGCCAAAGACACAGGCCCGCACCAGACTGGGTATCTAACTACACAGAAGGCCACACTAGAGGGTAGTTAGAGAGAGCCACAGGTCAGCTCCAGAATGGGTGGTCAGACAAGCCGGGAGTCATGCACAGAGTGGGTAGTCAGCCAGAGCCACAGGTTTGCACCAGATAGGATGTCCACTCAAGAGTTGGTACGCTGGATACACAGTGGACAGAGCCCCAGGTCAACACCAGAATGGGTAGTCAGACAAGCCAGGAGTCAAGTACGGAACTAGTTGTCAGCCAGAGCTGCAGGTATGCACCAGAATGGTTATCCAACAAAGCCAAGGGTCATACATGGAGCGGATAGTCAGACAGAGCCACAGGTCAGCACATCAGACAAGCCAGATCATACACAGAGCCAAGAATACAGAACTACACTGGACACCAATGAAAGGGCAACTGAGCCCTGTGTCTGTGCAGTATAAATAGTAGGAAACAGGAAGAGGAGGAGAATTCATCAAGTGGCTGTTACTTTAAATGGAGCACACGTCCATGCCCTTGGACATGCGCCCACATGATGACATCACCGGCCATGCTGGAAGCTCCGACAGCAGAAGCGGCTGAAGCCGCATATGGAACCAGGAAGCGACTGAGCCGCCAAGACACAGGACATGGACAAGCCGCGATGCAGAGCAAATGGCAGTGATCCAAAATAGGATGCAATGGAGCCAGTGGATGTGCAATGAGGGGTTATGTGCTGACTTCTCTGTGGGCCAAGTGAAAAGTGCCATTTTTTGTCAATTTTAGTTTGATGCAAAAGTTTTCTACCCATTCCTACTCATTTATATCACTCCTCAAAATTGGAATTAACTCTGGTTTCAAATATAAGCACACACCTCCCTGGCTTCCTTGGGGCGTCTTCCTTAGAAGAGGAGATGCTGCCACTCCCAGTGCCCCCTGTAGAGGACTGGGATGTTTCCTTAATCCCCCCATCCCCTACACTCGTAAAAGAGTTTATACTTGGGGGGGAGGGTGATGGTATGGGGCAGCTGCAACACAGGGTGTAGTGGTGACATTCTTCTTCTTCCCTTTTGCTGCAGCCTTAGAGATAGCTGCAGCTCCTTATGTTGTTAGTGGGGAAGAAGGAGGAGTGGAGGCTGCGGCTGTGGTAGTGGGCCTCCTTATTACTCTCTGAAGGGCAGCCCTGCCATAGTGGTCTTAGCAGGGCTGGGTGCTGCACGAGAAGTGCTTGGTACTGGAGATGGGGCTGGTGTTTTAAATTTCTGATCCTTGGGGCAGCTCTGGTTTGTATGCCCCAGCTCCTTGCATGAGAAGCACTTCACTTCCTCTGTTCTGTAAAATATTCAGTACTGAACCCCCTCAAAATGAACCGCAAACTGGAAAAAGGAGCCCACAGGAAGTGAGCCCTTCTGGGCAAGAAGCTCAAGCTTCCTGGGGCTCAACTTAAAAGGTGCAAAAAACAAATTAAAATTTCCCCCAAAAAGAAATATAACGTAAACTAAAGATATCTAAACAAACTTAAGTCAAAATAAATTCAAAAGAAAGGAAAAAACTCCCCTAAAAAAGGCCTTTTTCGGAGAGCTTTCTTTCACACAGCCTCTCTCCTACACTCTCAGCCCAGAGCTCACATCAGGCTCCCAGTCAGCTGTCTGTCACCTATTATATTTATTTGTTTAGTTATTTATGTATTATTTGTTTTTAAATTTTTAATTTATTTTTTTTTAAGTTGTTCACCCTATCTTATCACAGTCAGTCCAAAAATATAAATAACTAATAAACAAAATCAACAACTTCTTTCCCCAGATTTCCCCAGCACAAGACAATAAAAGCAAAATCAGCAAGTAATTTGGACCCCAGCTGCCTGTATCTTGCCAGTCAGTCACATTAAATTTTGGGGTATTTGGGGTCACCTCCTTCCTCGCTTCTTCTCCCTCAGAGTGGCCCCAGACTCCCCTAATCCAGAGAACAAATATCCTACCTAAAAGACTCCCTAAACTAAGCTTCAATTCCCCTTTATTCTAGCTCAAAAACATGCTGCTTCTTCCTTTCACAAACACAGAATAGCATGCTTTGAGAGAATGACACCCTTGTATATGGCTGTAGAAAAGTAGAGAAAACTTTCATGTGGTGGGGAAAAAATTTTCTTCCCATTGATTTCAATGTAATGAGCTAGGTGAAAAAAAAGCGGGAAAATTCTTCGCCAAGTGAAAAGTGCCATTTTTTTTGTTAATTTTAGTTTGATGCAAAAGTTTTCCACCCATTCCTACTCATTAATATCACCCTTCAAAATTGGATTTAACTTGGGTTTCAAATATAAGCACACCTCCCACTTTACTTTAATTCTGTCTCTTCTAAACATGGAATATCCCTCTATATTTACAGCCAAATCATGTGTATCATCCCACCATGTTTCAGTTAACCCAGTTATGTCCGAATGCTCATTAATCACCAGGAATTCTAGTTCTCCCATTTTATCTACCATACTTCTTGCCTTTTCTAACATACAATTAATGTTGGTGTCTTTATATATTTTACTCACTAGTTGCCTTTTTTCTACATCTTCATTTAATAAGAGTTCCTTCCTATTGACTACATTTATTTCTACCCCTTCTCCACCCCCATGATCATTTATTTGGACCCAATTCCTATCTACTCTAGCTACCCCTTTTTTGCTGTCTATACCGTCCCCCCTTTTCAAATTTAAAAGATTATCCAACCTTCTTAGCATTCTGTTCCCTAGCACGGTGGATTCCCTACCAATTGGGTACAATTCCATATAGATTGTACCCAAGAGCAAAGTGAGCCCAGTGCTCTAAAATCCCAAAACCTTCCTTCCTACAGCAATACTTGACCCATGCATTAAGCTCCCTTAGCTCCCTCTGCCTACCTGCACTGGCGCTTTGCACAGGTAGTACTTCAGAAAACACTACATTGGAGGTACTTGCCTTGAGCTTGCAACCTAAATCCCTGACATCATTTTTCGGCGACCTCCATCTTCCTCCAACTTTGTCATTGGTACCAATATGTACCAAGACAGCTGGTTCATTTACAGCCCCTCACAATAATCTGCCTGCCCTGTCCGCAATATGATGAACCCTGTGCTCACTACTCAGCCTCCCTTTCTGGGGTGGAACCCTCTCCAGTGGATATAATTTATAGTTCCAGCCCCACTTGCTTCAATAATGTTGTAAGATCTGCATGATTGTTAAATGAATATGAGAACAGTGACAGACACCCTCCACATAAATCATATCACACTCCAGCACTTCCCTTACATTTAGGAATATGTTGCTGTTAGTTTGCTTAACAAAGAGGTTAATGTATAAAGTACTGAACAAATTCTGAGACAACTCAGCTGTACCATAGGTAACAAAAGAAATTAATTTTGGTTTAAAAGGGGTTTTAAACTTTTGAATGATATAAAAGTTGCCGGCCCAATTGTAAGTTTGCAATTATAATGGTGGAATTTGTCTCTTTTGGTTGGGATGGAGTTGAATTCCGCTAATTCTTTTAAGTACCTCATTCATTCTTCTGTAGAATATATCTATATATATAAAAGAAGAATTCTGTGTGCCTGGCACACACACACCCAGGGGCGGCAGTAAGGAGGAGATATTAATGTCTCCTCCCTACTTCCTGTCCTGGATGTACACAGGGGCGTGATTTTCACAGGAATGGGCAGGGGTTGAAGGCAAGGGGTTTGCCGGCCCCCAACATCCACTGCTTCAAGAAAAAAAACATGGTTTGTGTCTCACCGCATAAAGTACTGATGCCCGGCACCAGCCTGGTCCCACATACAGCACTGACCGCAATTATGACATATGCGCACCAATATATACATATGCACACCAGCAGAGGAAGACTTTACTATCTCTAAAGACATACACCACTATTTATGTATGGTGTGCCTCCAGTGTGGGTTCAAGTCTCACCTTCTTATCTGGGCCACATGCTCTGCAACACACCAACACTTTCTCCGACTTCACATACCAGTGCACATTGTGCTTCTGGTGCCGGAAGCCCACAATGGTGCCCAGCTGTTTCATGCAGGTCCTGTGCAGGTAGACCTCTGTACCATCGATACACAACAGATTTCAGTGCCTATGGCAACAGCAGGGGGGCGCTTAGAAGTTGTGCCACCATATCCTGCACACACAACACACTGCAGAGGCCACGGAGTGTCTGACAAATTCTCTGTGTCCAGGATATCTGACTGTATGCTGCCACTGAAGGGGTTAATAAATGGTGCTACACAATACTTTGATTTACATCCCCAGAGCTGATTTCTCAGCCGTGCAATCACTCTTTTAAAACTTTAAACAGCACTGCACATGTAAGAACTGTGTATTTAAATCATGTTCACTGTCAGCTCAGAAGTGCACAACATTTAAAGACATTCTTATGTGCATACTAACATAAATTATGACTTAGTGCAGCATGATCAGGCAGCTGTTAACATATTAATCTCTGCATTTTCAGACTCAGTTAACCCCTTCTGTAGCTGTTAACTGAATCCTAAAATAAAGAGATTAATGTGTTAATAGCTGCCCGATCATGCTGGACAAAGTCATAATTTATGTCACTATGCACACAAGTGCTCCATTTGTAAATCTGGTGCATTCCATGCTGATGGTGAACTTGCTTTAAAGAGGCAGTTCTTATGTGTGCAGAACTCATACAAGCTATGATCTACATGGGGCAGTTGTTAACACATTAAGCTCTGAAATTGAGATTTCAGTGAACAACTCAGTACTGCCACTGAATGTGCTAGTAAAGGGCCTGAAGTCTCAGGGAAATAAATTCTTATAGTTATGTGAGCTGGGGAACCTGTGCAATGCCACTACAAATAAACTGGGAAGTAAGGGCGTGAGAGGTGACATTTACTCATCTTTCTACATTCTGTACTGCTTCTCTTTTTAACCCATAGGGACATCCTACTACTCAAGGGGTTAAGGAAGGCCCTCATTCGTTAATTCTTTCATGTATTTCAAAATTTGGTCTGCAACACAAAGGCCATCCAGCCAAGAAAGAAAAAACAACAGTGCCCAAGCAGTCTTATAGAATGGAGGTTGTACCTGCCTCCCAGTTATACACGCATGCACTGGAATTCACAGTATCACTCCAGTATGTGTTATTAGAAGATTATTGTAGTTCCTGTTTGAAAATCCACACATATATGATGTGTGGACTATATACAGGAGCCTTTATTGGTACAAGAAGGTTAAACATAAACCTTTATAGGGTAAATAAAGGGCTAAGCAACAAGTTATACCAAAACAAATAATAGACAATATATATGGTAATAATAATAAGAGTAAAAACACACAATATGGTGAATAAAATAAATTAAATTGACTTAGAAGCAATGTTGCATATAATTAGAAAATACACAACATGATAAAGGCAAATATCCAAAGGTATAATAAAGCTCTCTCTAAAAAAAATAAAGGAAAATGTATATATCTAAAAAAGCTGTACGCGTTTCGTGACATATGCCACTTCACCAGGAGCAATACAGGTACACCGTTACAGAAGGATGTTAAGTGACTACACCACTTTGACCTTTGAGTGCCTGACTGTTGTGCAATGCATTGCCGTGCACCACGTAGTGTATCAGTCTGTCACTCAAAGGGTTAATTGCTATCTACATGGTGTTCCTTTGGTGCTTGGACAATGTACGGTCTTCAAGTTCTCCTGACAACTCCTTCACTTGGCCATGCGAGCCCTTCTCCACTGGTGGGTGAGTTGTTGGACACTTTATACATTAACCCTTTCACTGCTCTATGATGTGAGGATAGCGTGTGGCATCCACGTTCACATAAAAAGCCATTAATGCTAATTCTATATATATATATATGACAAAGCCTCATTACATGAAGGGAGCATGATTTTGACAGGAGTGGACAGGGACCTGAACACCCCCTGCCCACTCCTTTCAAGATCTCTGCAAGGAGTTTGCCCTCCTTCAACATCTGCCTCATAAAAAAAATAATAAACATGGCCGACACTCTGTGTCTTCATACTCTGCATGTATGTGTGTCTCACTCTTTATGTATGTCACTGCATGTGTGTGTGCATGTGTGTGAATGTCACTGTGTGTATTTGTGTGTCTCCATGACTGTTGCGTGTGTCTGTGTGCGTACTTTTGTCTGTCTACATCTGTGATACTGTTACACCCAACACCGTGTCTTTTGTAACATTCATTGCAAACAAATCACACATTCCCTACATAACAAGAAAGGCAACACCGTTCCACATTATTAGTATATCTATATGTTTTTTTGTGCCGGAAGTCTGCAGTTGTCTGTAAATACAAGGGTTTATATAAAATTCTGGAGCAAATAAATTGCATCATGGGAAATAAATAACATTTTACAATATTCCCATTGATTTCAACTTGTATTTACCAGTGTATTGGTTAAAAGCCATATTTAAATTTATGGGACATTTTAGTTGTCTCCTATGGTACAGTTGGTTTGCCCCATAATTGGAAAACATTCATTCTTACACATATGCCCCACAGAGCCCATGTCACACTGCCTGTTTAGATCTAATAAAAACTGAGGATATTTTTCAAAGACAAAATGGAGTCATTCTGGGCAAACCATCTATGTCATAAGGGACAAATACAAATTCCTCCAAATTCCTATAATTTCAATGGGGCTCGTAACATCTTGCATGCTAGAGGGGTCTCTAATGTATTACACATTTTTATTTGAACCCTATGGTGCAGTTGCTTTGCCCTAGAATTACTCTAGTTCTCCTTAGTACATTAGTCTCTAAGTATTGACAGAGAAGTAAACCTTTCATAGTTTCAGAATATATTTTACCATTAAACAAACATATTTCAACTTCTTCTAACTTGCTAAAATACCGTGTTTGATATCTGCATCATTTCATTGGGATTATCTTTAAATGTCATAAAGAATTCAGCGATTAGTAAAATATGACAGCTTCCTCAAGGGACAAGCTAGCTCAAATGTCATGGATATTTTTAAAAGTCATGGTTACAAAAGGCGGTTGATGGAATCAGATCTATGTATAAGTATGACTGAATCTAATTTTTATGCCAATGTTCACTGTTGATATTGCTTTCTGACACTAAAATATGTCACGTTGTACTTACAAAGGGTTGTTGGTAATTAACAATGACATATTCTGTCAAAAGTTGCAATAAAACTAATTGAAGCATAAAGGCTATTGTTCCTTGCCATTTGTTGCCTTGGAAAGTTCTGTGATTTCTTGCAGACATTTTTAAAAATATTAAAGTGGAATAGGGGCATTGCTAGGTTCCAAAATGATCTGGGGCTATAGTCCATGGCAAACTTCAACAGCGCTCCCGCCACTTTCGGTAGAGACAATAACGCTGTAGTGAGGAGTGCGTTATCCTCACACAAATGTAACTGTTTATTTTACTAATTGAATTTTCTCTGTCATCCAATATGACATACAGGTACCAAGGGGCAGGTGACAGCTCCTCTCTGTAGGCTAGAACATTTCTAGAAAAAAGTTGTAGGTGGAGCCTCCCCTCCTCCTTATCAGGCTATCCCACTAGCAGCGCCCCAGTTAGACTTGTTTCAGCAACCTGGATGAAGGCCGAGAACTTTTCTGCATAGTTTTATATTTATTATTTTCTATGTTAGATATGGGCTGTCACAATATCCCATTAGGTGGATTACCATTCCTGACTTCACCTGGAGGATTGTCCAGCTGACAGGTGCTGTTGTGGACCCTTGCAGCCCTGTGGATAGACTCATGCAACCCATGTTTCTCTCTCCTGACTGGGTCTCTCTGAAGCTCTGTCTTTCAATGGTAATCTGAAGACAGAAGACATGTTTGGTGAGTAACGCTTTAAGTGCCGTGGTCCACTTGTCCCAGTGTTCCCCTGCATACAGGGGTCTTCTTGGAGTCTAGAACTCCTGCACTCATGTTGGATATCTTATTTGGTTTGATCCAAGGGGTTTTGGAGCTTGGATGGCTGCATTCATCACTACATGTTCCCTTGGGTAAATTCACTCACTTTTGTAAAATTTATGATTTTTGAGTTCCACACCTTTAAGGTGTGCTTTCCACGTGGCAGCACTTGCTCCATTGACTTCTATGGGACAAACTGAAACCTTTTGACATACAGAATTGAGAGAGGGCTCATTCATCTTTTCTCCTCTTGCCCTATGATCCAGTTCACATCCCCAGTGTTTGGGGGGCCCCATGGGCCCTGAAAGTGCAAGTTCAAGCATTGCAATGTAACAACAAAGAGACTACTACAACTCCCAGAATGTCCATTTCGCCAGCTTTCTTCTGATTGGCTGATGGTTTTACAGACGCCATTTTCTGTATTTGATGGAGTATCCTACGCATAGGCCTGTCTCTTCTTGCTCTCCTTCTCATGTTAGCCATTCGTCTGCCAGATAAGTACTTTATTGGGCTTTCTGAGGTGATTTTTTTTAAATCTGGACTTCAGTATTTGTGTTTCTTATATTGCTTAGACACTACTCCTGTTAGGATGTTGGATCCAAAAGCACATGGGGCTAGACCTAAGGCAAAGGACTCAGGGATGTCTCTTTCTTACTGTTCCACATGCCAATCGGGGCTCCCTAGAGAATTCTCAAGACACTTATGCTCCTCGTGTGCTTTGGCCCCTAATATACCACCTGGGCTCTCCAGCCTTGAACAAGAGCCACTCTGTCAAATTTACAGATATTTAATCTCAACCATAACCATGAGTAACATATAACTCCCTGATGCTCCCAATCAGATCTATTTGAACTTCTGCAAGACAAGTATGTGATTACATATGTTAAACATAACCACTTACATCATAATCCTTATTAAATCCCAAAGAAGATCTTGTACCTAGTTTGAATATCCAAAATACCTCCCTTTTGCCTAATTTTTTATCTAAACTTCCTCACCTAATGCCTAATTTATCTTTTTATACCCTGGACTTGAAAATGTACTATATTCCATGCACAATTCTATTAGAATTGTATTTCAAGAGGTCCACCCTGTTCCTTTGTTGTGCTTTTACCATGGCCCTGTCCAGCATTCAGAAAGGACACCCACATGAACGAAACCTTGAATAAAGGTCATCTGTGGAGTAGTTCTGTCTGAGACGAAGGAACTGCCCCACAGGTATCCTCAATATTGTGTGCCTAGGATGGCAACTGTCAGCACATAGCAGGCTATTGCCTGCAGTTGGCTTACGACAAATTTAAATTGATTAGATTAAAGTATGATATGAGTGGCTCTATATCGGTATCACGGTGCAGTGATTCCATTCCTGTCACTCTCACTTGTGCTGCGCTCTTATTGGTTGAGCCTGTTTGGTCCGCCCCTGGTGACCATTTTATACTGGGCCATTGGCACCTGTCAGGTGCCCTTTCGTGATGTTCCTGAGCCAGTTTTGCTGTGCTGTGTTCCTGTGTTCCTGATTTCCGGTGTACCGACTTGGCTTGCTCTGACTACATTCCTGTGTTCCTGCCCCGTGATTTGACCCGGCCTGGCTGATGTTCCTGGTCGTATCCTGATCTGGCTTGTCTGAGAACCTGCTCCGTGATTCGACCCGGCTTGTATGACGTCCTGCTCCGTGACCTGCACCGGTTACATCTGCCCCGACTATGCTCCAGCTTCCCGCTGTCGCCGAGGCGACATTCTGACTTCCTCCAACTACTGTCCTTCTACGGCTGCAATTGTTAACCCGTGCTGAGCTGAGATCCTGCTACCGGGTAAGGCAACCTATTGATGGAATAATAGGAGGTTCTACCGGCCTTACCAATATACCGGGCAGAGTAGCCTAACGGAATACCGAGGTAGTGGGCTCTACCGGCCTTGCCAATACCGGGTAAGGCAACCTTGAGTTGGAATAATAATAGGTTCTACCGGCCTTACCAATATACCGGGCAAGGCAGCCCCAATAGGAAAGTGACAACCACAATGACTCCAGGCACTGTCAGATGGACAATAGACAGTAGAGCTAAATATAAAGACTACTGGGCAGTGGTTTCACCAGAGTCTGACACTCAGTATCCGTGTATCGCAGAATGAAAGCTGTCTAGGACTGGACAGCGCACTGAGAGGCTTCAAGTGCAAGAGTAAGACACAAGGAGTAAACCAGTGTCCTTACATAGGGTAACATCAAGCATAATAGGAACAGACCCACAGGTCATGGAGCAAACCAACGCCCGAGCGTTGGTAACCAACAATGTCAATAACGCTAGGTAGTGGAGCAAACCAGTGTCCGCACACTGGTACCAAACAATGAGTAAAGCCACAGGCTAATGGAGCAAACCAGCGTCCACACGCTGGGACCAACAGTATTGCAAATGGGCCGCAAGGCCAATGGAGCGAAGCAGCGCCCGCGCGCTGAACCCAACAGTATAGAGTATGGACCGCAAGGCCAATGGAGCAAACCAGCGTCCGCACGCTGGTACCATCGGTATTGTAAATAGGCCGCAAGGCCAATGGAGCAAACCAGCGTCCGCACGCTGGAACCAACAGTATTGTAAATGGACCGCAAGGTCAATGGAGCAAACCAGCATCCGCACGCTGGAACCAACGGTATTGTAAATGGGCCGCAAGGCCAATGTAGCAAACCAGCTTCTGCACGCTGGGACCAACAGTATGGTAAATGGGCCGCAAGGCCAACGGATCAAACCAGCGTCCGCAAGCTGGGAACCAGCAGGATAATGACTGTCGCCGAGACAACTGATGACAATGTCGCCACGAAGCAGGAGCCAAGCAGGAACAGGCAGGCGTAGACAACCGGATCAGTAACGGCAGGGATAGACTGGCAGCAGGAACGGCAACCTCTCTCGATGACAACCGGAACCGGACTGGAACAGACTCAGCAGGCAGGAACTTAGGAACTGGACGATTCAGCAACACAGGAACACAGCAGCAGGCCCAAACATCAGCAGCAGTAAGGAGAAAGAGACTGCTGTCAGAGACAAACGAAAGGGCAACCAGAGGGTGCCCAAACTGAGTTTAAAAAGGCAATGTGAGGCGGGCTGAAGGCAGACAGCCAATGGGAGCCCCCTACAGGTAATAGACATCTGAATGCAGCAATCACGGGCACCGTGATACCCGTGCAGAGTTGTGTTCCAACTATCGAGCTGTTAATCCTTGCAGAGCTGTGTTCCTGGTTCTGAGCCTCCAGTCTGGTACAGAGCGTTGCTATATGTGCTGAGCCGTTTCTCCCATACCACTATTACTGCTGAGCCGGTCCAGTAGGCCTTGTAGGAGACGGTTCATATCACTCCTTGCAGTGTAGTGAAGTTTCATTGCCGCGCCTGGTAGGCGCTATGGCTTTAGCTGTTACTGTGCAAGCCTCTGTTATTACGCCCATGGGGGCTATTGGCTCAAGCTCTTGCAATCCAGTTGCTTCCGTTACTACGCCCGTGGGGGCTATTGGCTCAAGCTCTTGCAATCCAGTTGCTTCCATTATCACACCCGTGGGGGCTATTGGCTCAAGCTCTGGCAGTCTACTTGCTCCGTTATTACGCCCGTGGTGGCTACTGTTCAAGTTCAGCAGGTTCTGGGTTGCAGGTTCCTCTTTGCTGGACAGTTATATCAGTATTATGAACATTTGGTGTTGAGTCCTCTCCACCATTTACTGCCTGTTATCACCTTGGGCATGCCAAACACCACAACTGAGACGGACTGATTATTGTGTTAACCCTTGTATCTCTGCACTCAGTATCTGCTATTTGCCTGTGCTGTTTAAATCAATACCTGTATATTGGTCATACTATTGCCTCCTTGCTGCTACTCAGTGCTGCCTATAGAGGGCGATTTTGTCATTTATTTTGTTCTTAATAAAACTGTGTTTTATTTAACCTACTGGTCTGAGTGTCTTGAAAACCGTGACAATCGGCCTCTATGCCACCTCAAATTATTAGAAGTTGTCAATAAACCTCCCATACCATAGTATATGATCCCTATAGGGGTTTACATCTCCAAAGAAGTGGGACTCCTCCCCCCAGCCCTTATAAAGGCAGTGCACGCTCCGGTCATTTTCTAGGATATTTACAGGTAAGCCACAATGGCTGTCCTGATATGCTTCTTGTAGTGATCCTAAGATAAATCTATGTAATTATTGTTATTAACAGATAGTGATGAGGTGCTTACTAGGGATAGGCAAAACTTTTCGCCTCAGACTGAAATCGGCGAAAAATGGCACTTTCCGCTTGGCGAAAAATTTCCAGAGAAAAGTGCAGATTTTCCGCTTTTTCCTGCTTTTTTCGCCTAGCTCATTCCATTGAAATCAATGGGAACATTGAAGTTACATACAACACATGGCAAATATTATTTTATTTCCCAAAGGCATAGTATAAAAGGGGCATGAGGGTGCCTGTGTTGGTGGAATGTAGGGAAACAATCAGTTGAACAGGGGTTGATTTTTTGGGGGGTTGTTTACTGGGATTGGGGAGCAGTTAATAAAAAATAAATCCTAAATAAAATTAAAAAAACTCCATAGACATGGTATAAAAGCGGTCTGAGGAGGGTGCCCGTGTTGGTGGGTGGAGTCTGGAGAATAAATCAGTTGAAAAGGGAATTTGTTTTTGGGGGGGTTTCTTGACTGCTATTGGGGGGACAGTTAATAAAAAAATAAATCAATAAAATAAAATAAGAAATTTGCATGTAAAGTGATAGACAGGAACCCCTTGACATAAGATGCCACTGGAGTGCACTGATGCTTGACTTGATAGAGTATTTTATAGAGGGTGATTTGTTAGATTTGTTGTTAGAGGCCCAAGCCCTGAGGAAACATTGATTTGTATGACTTAGGCTTGTTAGAAACAAACCCCTAAAAAGTTTTATTTTTTTTGTAGGACTATGTTTTTTATTTATTTATTTTTAAAGCACAAGCCCTGAGAAAAAAATGCACTACTGGTCTAATGCCAGGAGGTCATGTTGGCCAGTGGCCACTAGCCATTGTCAAATGTCCTCCGTCCTGAGTCTGAGTCCATAACTGCGGAATTTGCAGCTGCTGTTCTTGCTGCTGCTGCTGAGATGTTTAAGCAGCAGGCTGATTAGGCAGTTGAAAGGGAATGGGATCAACAATAGCAGTAATATGGGTGATGGGTGATGAAGGTTCCACTTGCCATGACTAGCTCCAGTGATGTGCCTGAGGCAGTAGCGGCACAATAATTAGCCCTCAGTATATGTGGAGAAAAAAAAAAGAAGTTGGCCAATAATTCTTCTCCTCTGCCCCTCCTCCAAAATCATGGGTGTGTTGTTATTAGAATATACATTTTTACCTTCAGAGCAGGAACTGGGCCTCTCATCAGCAACTGCAATATGCAAAGTGTGTGTGGTAAATGATATCTGGGAACACAAGAAGAGGGTAAGGAGAAGATGATGCCAAGTGTGACAGCAGGGGACCCTAAGTCACACTTGCCATCCCCAAACAGTCCTGACAGTGCTAGAACTACTACTGCTACTAAGAAGGTCCAGCAGCTTGTTAGGAATGAAGGAGGGGGTAATCAATATCCTAATATTACGACCTCCAAACACCATATTACACCTCCAAACACCATGACACCAGATCCCAAGTACTGCCGCTGTCACTATATCCCTTGTAAAAACCCCGCTAAGGACACATGACAACTTGCTGACCATTTAATAGTAATGATGAATCCTCCCTGCCAGCATCTTAGCATATTCTGTGGGATGGAATCTCCTCAGATGCAGCTTGATGACCCCTATCGATTCTCCTCCACCACACTGGCATGTGTGGTCAGTGCGCCACACAGTGTGCAATGGGTAGAGACAAACTGCCATATCCTAACATCAACAGAGTGGCTATCATTTGGCAGGGGAGGTAACGATGAACAAGGCAAACTGGCAGAAAAATGTAGTTGTTACCCTAAAGGAAGAAGGTGATGGTGATGGTGAGCTAGTTGTTTCACTCGTCATGGAACTTCCAGTGTCTGTCTGGGTTTCTTTATTCTTCCTCCTCTTTGATCTCTGCCTCACCTCTTGTTGCCTTTCTGGAGAGTCAAGGGGTAGATTTCTGTAATGGGTGTTTGGCTTTAACATGTTTGACATAAATGTCATCTTGTGTTTCATGTGTGATACCAGAGAGGTTGCACTAAAGTGTGTTCCATCCTTTTCCCTTCTCACTGACTTGTCACAAATGTTGCACAGTACCGTTGGTGATGATGACTGCACTGTGCCTGCCTCAAGAGAGAAATAGTCCCACACCCATGACTTCAGGGGGAAGGGAACAGGTGGAAAAGAATGGCCTCTTTCTCGTGTCCTCCACATTCCCCTTCACTGTTTTGGGGCAGAGGATGATGTTGCTGATTTTGCTGCTACTGCCTCAGATTCAGCACTGCAACTAGGACCAGGAGTATTGCTGCTGCTGGCAAGTGGAACCTGTCCTAGTCCTGCATCACTTGTTGACCCCATTCCCACTGTGTCCATGGGGGTCTGTGGCACACTAGCCCTTACTTCTCAGAAGCAGTGGGAATTAGAGCAGTTGCAAATTCTGCAAATTCCAAAAGCATACTGCTGGTGGAGGTGGTGATGCTCATCCTTATCCCTGTCTCCCATTCCTTCTCAGTTTATGATAAAAAGGTCGTCAATGTCTCTTCCACCCCAGCTTTTCCACCACCACCACTAGTCCCTACGTGCTGCTGCTCTATTACAGACATCTCAATGCTGCTTGGAGGAGGTGACGAGCAATGTGACAGAGGGTCCCCTAATGTCACACTTGGCATTTCCTTTTGACCTGAAGAAGAAGGCAGACTTGCACTAGCAGCAGTAGCACCAGGCAGAGGCAGCTCATCTGTGCTCCTGCTGGTGGTGTTATTAATTCTGAGCCTGCTCTCCCCCAACACCAATTCTGGCCTCTTCAGGATCATGTTACACTTGGATACTGTAGTGAAGGGAAGGAGAGGAGGACTCCCAGACCCAGAGAAATGGTGTGGGCTCCCTTGACCGACACTCTCAAATGCTTCCCCTACCACTCCCCCTAACACTAGTTCCACTGGCTGCTTCACCATCACTGTTAGTACTACTAATAACACTATGCACATCAAGTTCAGCCCCAGAGTCTTCCTCCTCACAGTCACTAGTAATATGAGGATACTGATTACCCCCTCCTTCATTCCTAACACTAATAAACTGCTGGACCTTCTTAGTAGTAGTAGTACTAGCACTGGTGGGACTGCTTGGGGATGGCAAGTGTGACTTAGGGTCCCCTGCTGTCACACTTATCATCTTCTCCTTACCCCCCTCCTGAGTATTTCAAGACTTACTAGCAGCTTCAGCATTGGTGGCAGCAGCTTCAACACTGGCAGCAGGCACAGCACTGCTTTCAATAGGGGCAGCAATGGTGGCAGCAGAAGCAGCACATCTAGCAGCAGGCACAGGTAGCTGCCCTGTCCTGCTCTCACCAGTACTACCCTTTTCTCTCTCCCTTCCCATTAAATTCCCCAAGATCCCTTTGGGTGATTTAGGGGAACTCTACAGCATTGGTTCAGTAGTGCTCACTTCCTTCGCCCCCTCAGACTCAGTAGACACATAAGGGTCCTTTCAGCTCCTCCACTGATTATTTTTCAACCTGCTCATAGTGATAGCAGTCCCTTTGAGCCTCTCCTACCTCAATTTTGCAAAAATATCACAGCAGAACTGTACAGTCTTCCTCTCTCTGTAGCTGCTTCTATTGTGTTTGATTTCCGCAAATATTTCATGTTTTTATAGCGAAAAGGCGAAAACAACGTAAATCAATGGGCAGAATCTTTCTAGCCATTGAAAAAATGGTGAAAAATTTTGGCCAATGGGCGAAAAATGCAAAAATTTTAATTGCTAGTTTTGTGGATTTTCACATGAAAAAAGTGGACAACAAAGTGGTTTTTGTGGAATTCCCCATGGGAACATAGAGAGAGATTTCACCCATCCCTAGCGCTTACAGTGGACATGGTATTGATAGTTTGAGACATCTAATATGTGGGTATTGTCATGATACTGGTGTGTTCATTTTGATTTGGGCATTGCAGTCTTTGTCATTCTAAAATGCTCCATTGTATATAGAGAATGTTTTCTTTTATTCGGATTACACCATGTTCTCTGTTTTAATGCCTGCATTGGTGATAGTCTGACTTACAGTATGATATTAAGCATTGTGCATGGGTTTAAGTTATTCATACTGGATGAAGGGTTAATCCTTTTACTCTGGAGACCGGATGTTATAGAATTAATAGCGTCTGATTCCTCTGTGGAAATGGATCTGTTAATCCAACTAATACAAAGTTAGGAGTCCTCGATCATGAGTAAGCGCTAGATGCGAGAAACACGATGATCCAAGTTGAAGGTCTGTAACACCTGACTGGTATGAGTATAGAAGTTTCTTCTAGCTTGGAATATAGGTTGCAACTATATGAGGTATTTTTATTGAATTTTTACTACAATAAAGTTGTCTAATGTTTTTACATTACCAGAATGCTGTGGTGATTAACCATGATGCTGACTCACTTCTATTCTTTGTGCTGTATTAATGGAACCAGGAGACAAGTTCTTGGAGTGAGCACACTTGATTTCCACTATGTCTGGATGTATTATATGTTTGATTAATCAGAGATTTGCCTACATGATCACCAAAGCTAAAACTGCTTGTGAAACAATACTTCGTATGAATTGTGAGTTTGAATTGGAGGCTGAAGTGAGAGCTGTGTCATGGTTTGACTGATCTGGTCTAAACACTCGGTTGTTGATTACTGCTGCCTATCCTTCTTTGTGTCAGTCTGAGTCAGCTGATGCTTAACGAACTGCCTTGACCTCTCAATTTCCATGGTTACTCACCTGACTGTTATCAGCCAACCCCTTCCAGGGCATTAAGCAGCTAGGCTCACTTCCTCCTTGCCCTTGTGTCTGTTTCTGGCTGCAAGTGCGTTCTCCTGAGTTACTGATTATCTGTGCATTACCTGGCTTCCTCTGACATGCCTTCTAGTTCCTGAGTCCTGGCTTGTTCCTGACATTGCTGGTCTCCGTATTCCTGACCCTGGCTTGTCTGAGTACCTGTCTTGGTTCCTGACCCCGGCTTGTCTTTTGGTTTACACTCCTGGATCACAATTTTGCTTTATTTGCTTTTGTTATTTTAATAAAGGTGTTTTTCATTTTACATTTTTGTGTCTGTCTGGTTCCTGGTCCCTAACAGTACACAAGGGCCATGAACCCAGAAGAAGCAGGCAATCCACCAAATGTTTTTTCTGGCTGGCCCAGGTAGACCAGCGCATGGACCAGTTTGTGTTAGCCCTCCAGACTGCACATCTGGCTCCACCACCTCAGCAACCCCAGGTTCAGGCTGCCCCATAGCTGCTACTGCTCCCACTCTGGCTGCCAATGGTGATTTCAGTGTTGCTAGAGGCATGACTGGGTCCGCCCCACTTCCCCAGCATTATGGGGGTGACACTAATCAGTGCAGAGGTTTCCTGAACCAGGTCGGTATCTATCTGGAGATGGTACCACAGGCCTTTCTGTCTGACAGGAGTAAGGTGGGCCTTGTGATTTCCTTATTATTATTATTATTCTTTATTTATATAGCGCCAACTAATTCCGCAGCGCTGTACAATTGGGGAATAGATATACAGAGGTATTAAATAGTACAATCAGATGTGGAGAACAGGAGGATCAGAGGGCCCTGCTCGTGAGAGCTTACAGTCTAGAGGAAGGTAGGTTTGATACAGAAGGAGTAAGTGCTATTGCGTTTAAGTGCCTCCTGCCACATGAACTGCCAGTCAGTGGGTGGGAGTGAGAAGTGCTGTTGAGTGCAGTAGTCCGTGCAAGGGGTGAATCTTGGTGATGATGTTTATAGAGGCAGTTGATAGGCCTCACTGAAGAGGCGAGTCTTCAGGGAGCGTCTGAAGATTTGAAGGCTGGGGGAGAGTCTGATGGGGCGGGGGAGGGAATTCCTTGGACAGGGCCTCCTTTGGGAGATGCAGAAACCTATTGTATACAATTACCCTGAGTTTGTGGCATCCTTTAAAAGGGTATTTGATGTACTGCCTCGCTCCACTTTGGCTGCCAAGAAACTAATGTCCATCTGACAGGGTACAAGGACGGTTTTGGATTATGCCATAGAGTTTTGTACCCTCTCTTTGCTGCCTGAAGAGTACCAAGAGTTCCGTGATGTATTCGATAAGGGCCAGGGTGGTGAGCTCTCACCTCACCGCCCATACTATTGTACCATTGAACTGCAACTGGGTGCCATACCTTCTCAAGGTCAAGTCTATCCTTTTTCTGTCACGGAGAATAAGGCCATGGATGAGTATGCTGAGGATGCGCTGTCCCGGAGGTTCCTCTGCAAGTTCTCCTCTCCCGCTGCGGCCAGATTTTCTTTGTGAAGAAAAAGAGTGGAGAACTGAGACCCTGTTTTGTTTACAGCGGGCTCAGCCGTATCATGGTTAAAACTCCTACCCAATTCCACTTATGTTATGACCGAGCTATTTGATTGATTTAAAGGGTCCAAGGTGTTTACTAAGCTCGACCTGTGAGTGGTGTATAATTTGGTCAGTATAAAGGAGGATCACTAATGGAAAAACGTGTTTAACACCAGAAGCGGCCATTATGAATACCTTGTAATGCTGTTCAGTTTCTGCAATGCTCCCGCAGTTTTACAGGAATTTCTAAATGATGTCCTCCGGGACATACTCCAACAATGCATGGTGGTATAATTGGATGACATTCTGATCCATTCCACCTCCATGGAAAGCCACCACACAGATGTAGCCTGAGTTCTGCAAACATTAAGAGAGAATAATCTATTTTGCAAATAAGAGAAGTGTGACTTCCACTGCAAACAGGTCACCTTCTTGGGGTATGTGATTTCAGAGGTTGGTTTCGCTATGGGCCCTGAGAAACTCTCAGCAGTTATAGAGTGGCCGCAACCCGTAGGTCTGCGCTCTCTTCAAAGTTTCCTCGGGTTCGCCAGCTGCTGCAGGAAATGTATCCGCAATTTTTCCTCTAATGTAAAACCCCTTACCAACATGACCTAAACAGATGGTAACTCCACTCACTGGGCCCCAGAAGCCATCAGAGCATTTGAATCATTAAAAGCTGCTTTTGCCTCAGCACCCATTTTGGCACACCTGAAACCCGAGCTGCCATTCATACTTGAGGTTGATGCGTCTGAGACAGGAGTAGGCACCCTCCTGTCTCAATGTCCTACTCCTGAAAGCCAGTTGCACCCGTGTGGATATTTCTCCAAAAAGCTAAGTCCTGTGGAAGTTGGTGACCGTGAGTTGCTGGTGATAATACTTGCTCTCAAAGAATGGAGGCATTGGCTCGGGGAACTTCAATGTCAATCCTAATCCTCACGGATCATAAAAACCTCACCTACCTGTCCAAGGCTAAGTGCTTTACTCCAAGACAAGCCTGATGGGCCTTATTTTTGTCTTGTTTCAATTACGTGGTCTCGTACCTGCTGGGTACAAAAAAATGTCTGGGCTGATGCCCTATCTAGACAGCTCTCGGGCACTAAGGAGGCGAGCCGTCCTAGTCCTATTATTCCTCTGGACCAAGTACTGGCCATCATACATACCAGCGTAACATCTTCCCTCGGGGAAGGAATATTGGCCGCCCAAGTAGATGGGTGCTATTTCGTACCTGTTAACCTCCATACCAAAGTAATTTCAACCTACCATAATACTAAGTCAGCAGGGCATCCCTGGAAAAAAACAGCTTCTCTGGTCAGTTTCTCATCTTCTCTGGTGGCCAGAACTTAACAGTGCTATTGCTGCCTTTGTCGCTGCCTGTCCAGTGTGTGCGCAGACTAAATCACCCTGTCAACTTCCAGTGGGCCTCCTCCAACCCATTACCAATGGTGAGAAGCCATGGTCACACCTTGCCATGGACTTCATAGTTGACCTCCCTCTGTCCAACTGTAATACTGTCACCCTTATGGTTGTTAACCGATTTTCTAAGATGATCCACTGCATACCATTCAAAAAAATTCCCATCCACTAAAGAGTTGGCTACGGTCTTTATCAAAGAGGTCTATCAGCTAGGGGTAGCCAGGGGTAGCCAGTTTGTCTCGAGATTCTGGAGGGCCTTCTGTGCGTAACTAGTTTTCCAACTCTCCTTATCCTCCGCCTACCACCCGCAATCAAATGGGGCTGTAGAAAGGGCTAATCAGGTGCAATTCCTGCGGTGCTAGATCTCAGACCATCAGAACAACTGGTCGGACCAGCTACCTTGGGCATAGTTTGCTCATAACAGTATAGTCTCCACTTCTATCTGGAGGCTTGAGACGCTAGAACAAATAAAAGACATTTGGAGTTCAGGACGTGGTAACCGTGAGTGTATCATACTCTGTGCAAGACACCAATATTATAGACTCACAAGAATACGGGAAGTATTTGGAGTCTGTAGAGTATGTGTTATGTTTTGGTAACACGTTCTGTTATATACTCTTTACACGAATCATATGACCCGCAAATATCCTAAGTAACAACTGTTCAATTATGATAAATGTGACAGAGGGCCCCCTGATGTCATACTTGCCATTTCTTGGTGAACTGAAGAAGGCAGACTTGCAGCAAGAGCAGGAGGCACAGGCAGCATTTGTGCTTCTGGTGGTGGTGGTATTATTGCTGCTAGGCAACAGTTCTGCTTTCTTCAGGATCATGTTTCACATGGACAATGCCAAGAGGGGAAGGGGACTCCCAGGGTCAGGGGAATAGTGTTGGCTCACTTGACCGCTAGTCTGGATGCTCTGTATGGCTTCCCCTCCCACTCCCCTAATGCTAGTCCCACCAGCTGCTGCACCATCTCTATTACTATTACTAACACCACCCACATTAGTTTCAGTCCCTGAGTCTTCCTATTCACAGTCACTTGTAATATGATGATCACCTCCTCCTTCACTCCTAACACTAACAAGCTGCTGGACCTTCTTAGTAGTAGTACTAGTGGTAGGACTGCTTGGGGATGGAAAGTGTGACTTAGGGTCCCCTACTGTCACACTTGGCATCATCTTCCCCTTCCCCTCCTTCTATGAATTACAAGACACACTGGCAGCGGGTTCAGCACTGGAAGCAGGGGCAGCACTGGCAGCAGGCACAGTCAGCTGACCTGTCCTGCTATTACTACTACCCTCTTCTTCCTCTCGTGAGTTTAATTTCCCAAGATCCCTAGGGGGGATTTAGCAGGACTGACCAGCATTGGGTCTATAGTGGTCACTTCTTCCTCCTCAGACTCACTGGACACATAAGGATCCTTCCAGCTTTTATTGTTCTTAAACCCGATCATACTGATAGCAGTCACCATGAGCCTCTCCTGCCTCAATTTTGCTGTAAATATCACAGCAACAGCACATCACTTCTCTCTCTCTCGCTCCGTAGCTGCTTGTATTGTTTAACTTCCAAGAAAACGGAACATTTTTATAGGAAAAAGGCGAAAAACACATTACTAAAGGGGAGAAAACTTTCTAGCCATTGAAAAAATACTGAAGAATTTTTGACAATGGGCAAAAACATCAAAGAGTTTAATCTCTGTATTTAAAGTGAATTTTCCAGTGAAAAAGTAGCCAAGTATGTGGTTTTTGCAAATTTTTTCACAGGAACACAACGGGACCTTTCGCCCACCCTTACTTCTTTGTGTTGCCAACATTTAAAAAGTTGTTAGAAATAAGTAAAATAAATTCACAAAAATAATCCCAATGTACACATGTGGCATGGCAAACTTGCCAAAAATTTGGATACTGAAATACTACTCTTTTTTTTTTGTAGAAATCAAAGCATTTAAAGAACTCTTGTCAGTGTTGGCATATCCAAAGCTACAGTTATTTCTCAAGAACAGTTGTGCCAAACTTGTACAAATAGGTAGTTAGGCCAAAAGGAAAAGGCCGGCTTAAAAAAAAAAAAAAAATCAAGGCATATCCCATTGAGTGCCAGAGGGGTACGTAGCGTTGTGTACCCCTCTGGCACTCAAAGGGATATGTTGCTGTAGGACTGAGCCTGCTAACTACTTTTATCTTTTTTTTTTTTTTTTTTTTCTTCCTTTCATGTTTAATTTAGACTTTCAGTATGTCCAACCTAATTATAAATGCTAACACTGGTCAGAAAACTGCATTGGGGGAGATGCACTAAGGTGTGATAAACAGGTAATAAAAAGGATATGACTTCTCCAGTGATATCACTTCTCCAGTTCCTATGTTATTCTGTGGAGCCAATGCAGTAAGATTTATCCAGCTTTGGGTCTACAGAATAACATAGGAACTGGAGAAGTGATATCGCTGGAGAAGCCATCTCTGCTTTATGACCTCTTTATCATGCCTTAGTGCATAACTCCTAGCAACTTTGTCGGACACCAGAGTAAATATAACCTCAATTCTACAAGCTTTTTCTCTTTCATGCAGGCTGCCTTCTATGTTCAGACCCTACTTTCATAAATAGTACCCCAACTAGACAGTAATATATTGGATTGTCTAATGCAATACAAATCCATTTGCTTCACATACCCCATTAAATATAACACTTGCTAACTTCTTTGAATTATATGGACACTATCTCAGACATCACATCTATTTCTGTAAACCAATTACTACCTAGCTTTGTTATAAGACTGAAGAGTTCTCTAGTCACATAATTTCATGAGCTGAGTTACCCCCTGATGCACAGATCCTATTTACTGCTGACTATTGGATATTACACACATGCTAACACTTAAATGCATTTTAACTGTTTTGACAGATCTATCCCCACCCACTCTGAAAGTCCTTAAATGGATAGTAATATTTCACAATAAATGAAACTCTAATTAATCTTCGTAGTATTTGAACCAAGGAGAGTGTTATTTTATTACTGTCTGAGTTGTAGTTCAAGGGTAATTGAATGATAAAGTCTCCTGCCCCTTTTATTGATGTAACATTGCTCACCTCAGAGCAGCAAGACTGTTCAGATGGATTGCTGAGAGAGACAATCTTCAGTGAGCATAAGAAAAAACCTGAAAAAACTGTCAAGGGGTCAGAGTGTTCCTTATTCTCACAGTAAGTAGACTGTCCCTTTCTGCGTCTATTTGGTCAAGTAACCAGATTCCACATCTGAGGGGAGGTGGTTTACACTAGGTAAAAGGGACTGGAGGGGGATACTTTATCATTCAGTTACTCTTGAACTACAGCTCTCACAGTATTGAAATAATACTCTCCATGGCCAAAATACTATGGAGCCAATTTTTTTGTGACACAATACTATCTCTTTTAAAAAAAAGGTTAATTTTACTAAAATCCACTGGACCCTGGCTTTACAAAATAAGGGACATAAGGGTGAAAGTTCATCAAATTGTGGGGGTCTTACATAGATACTTTTCACAGTTTCCGGTATGCTATGAAGCTTGGAACACAATAACTATAACAAAGGTTTAACACTGATACTAATGACAAAAGACAACACATCCTTCTTCTAAATCTGGGCAAGGGGGAGGGGTGCTTCTGTTCCTCTCCTTTTCTCTCTTTCTGCCATTTTTTTTCTTTTTCCTACCCCCCCCCCCTTTATTTTTTCTCTCATCTTTCTCACTTGTTTTAATTTTCATGGTTAAATGTATTGATGTACATTTCAGAACACCATATTTTTTAACATTATGTATCACACTAAAATGTCAGGCTCAGTCGAATTCACTTATATTCAGTACATTGTGTACTATACCTTACTTTGTCTAATACTGTTTTCAGAACTTGTATAGACTGGTATGAAACCCTGACTATTTTTAACTGTGAAATGTGAATCTCGAAACAGTATTTTAAACAAGGAAATTATTGGACTGAAATGATAGATTTCCTCACTTCCCTCCTATCGACCCAAGCAGTGTACAGAGGACCATATTAATATATGTAGCTTAGTGAATTGGAGCAAGGCAGGAGTAGTACTGAAAGCTGTTACAGTGCCTTTTTTTTATCATGGAATTGTATTATCAAATTTCTGTTAAGAAGGCTGGACTATTAAGAAGAACTGGAACATTCTGGTGGTTAAAAGACCCATTTCAATCAAGAATCATTTTGTAAATATTTGTCTCCATTGTTGCAGTTGGTTTCCAGATAATTGTTCTAATATTTTTAGCACATCAACATAATACTGCAATATCATATACTAGTTGAAGAGCCCATTATATGGGCCACAGTGCCACTGGCAGCCGGTCGCGGTGCAGTCATGCTCAGTAGAGACTGTCCGCACCGCGACTGATACAGAATGGTATGCTCCTTCGTGGCGCGGGCAGTCTCTACTGCGCATGACTGCAGCACACACAGCAGTGTCTACTGCGCATGACGTGGAGTTACACACGATTTAGCGAATTATTATAGGATATTTAGTACTAGCGGGGTATATATTGTAGCATGCTACTACAACTTCCTTTCCATATATTATAATGCTCCTCCCAGCACACTAGTATCTGATTCTTGTAAACAGGAGACTCACAAGGCATACATTCACGATGTTTTAACCCTTTCTGATCCACAGAGATTAGCAATGTACATCCCTATTGTACTCAAAAGATTAAGGAAGGGCAGCTGCTGTCTCAGTTCTCTGGAAACTGTCCTCTGGCTTTTTGAAGATCCCAAAAACACAGGTAGCCATCAGACCTTAGCAAAGTGCAATGAGTATATAAACACACACAATAATCCGACAATGGCTCATTAAGCTGCATTTAATTTTGCAAATAATCCATTGTTGAAGTAGTCTCTGCAAATCTGTAAACATGGTAGAGACATGGTGAAGCATGACGATGTTGGCACATTTGTGGCATATTCAAGGTTAATTGGGACAACTTAGATGTAACTGAAGCAAATACATGTCCATCTTGGCTCCTTATCCAACATTAGGGCATCTTCCCCAAGTTTTTCCAAGGATATCAGCCTCACTGAGAAGTAGGTAGAATCATATCAGTGCAGAATGGTCTAGTTATTTGGTCATACAAAATACTTGAACAAACATTAGTTAGTAATAAATTATATTCATCTTTTCAAAACCATTGCTAGTAAATTAATTGGACACCCCTTTGGATCTTAGAGAGTTAAATTAAAAATAGCAAATGAGAGCTAAAGTGATTAAATGGCTCTGAAAATGTAAGTGAATAACAGAATGAGTGCAGATTAGTTCACAGAACCAGAGCAAGTCAAAATGACTAAAGATAGCTTGTCACAGAAATCATTATGTCTGCAGTCATGCATATAGAAAATGAAATAAGGGAATTTCTTATCTTCTCTTCTGCCTAATGATAGACTAAGCAAGAAGAAACTGATAATTCTTCTCTCATCCCTTTTTTAATGTTAATCTCTAAAATTATTATGCAAAGCATTTCAAATCAAACACAATAATTACTTTTAATTAAATCATAAAACAGAATACTTCCTGAAGGTTTTGCATATTGGAGAGATACATAGAATTTTTTTTTGTGACTAGCACGTCTACACCAAAGTAGTGGCTAAAGAAATCAATTTTGCAACAAAGAAACAGTATGAATGACATATTTGTTCATATAGAATCTAGGATATATTTAGCATAATACAATAGGAGTTTGTTTGAATATATTGCAGTGACTCAATCTCACAGTTGTTTAGGGACTGGGAGGCATAGCAGCTTACTACCACTGCAAGGGAGAATCCTCATTGTTCCAGTGTTAAATTTTAAAATTCAACTTAGGAGTTTATTTGAATAATTTGCAGAGTGACACAATCTCACAGTTGTGTAGGGAATGGGAGGCCTACTACCTTACTGCTACCGCAAGGGAGAATCATCAGTGTTCCAGTGTTAAATATAAAAATTCAACTTAGGAATGTGTTTGACTATATTGCAGAGTGACACAATATCACAGGTGTGTAGGGACTGGGAGGCCTACTACCTTACTGCAACTGCAGGGAGAATCATCAGTGTTCCAGTGTTAAATATAAAAATTCAACTTAGGAATGTGTTTGAATAATTTGCAGAGTGACACAATCTCACAGTTATGTAGGGACTGGGAGGCCTACTACCTTACTGCAACTGCAGGGAGAATCATCAGTGTTCCAGTGTTCAATTTTAAAATTCAGCTTAGGAGTTTGTTTGAATATATTGCAGAGTGACACAATCTCACAGTTGTGTACGGACTGGGAGGCCTACTATCTCACTTCCAACGCAAGGGAGAATCATCAGTGTTCCAGTGTTAAATTTTAAAATTCAGCTTAGGAGTTTGTTTGAATAATTTTACAAAGTGACACAATCTCACAGTTGTGTAGGGACTGGGAGGCCTACTACCTTACTGCCACCGCAAGGGAGAATCATCAGTGTTCCAGTGTTAAATTTTAAATTTCAACTTAGGAGTTTGTTTGAGTTATTTGCAGAGTGACACAGACAATCTCACAGTTGTCGTGTGGCCAGGTTGTAAAATTGTCAAATTATTATATTACAATACTTACCTCTCTGTAATGGATTTGAGTCCTAGTGAAGACCTTGATGTTCCTCGCCCTGGTACCAGCTGCAGTGACCTAGCAACCACCAACACCATCACAGTGATGTTGCTTTCAAGCAGAGCTAGCAGCAGTAGGTGAGCAAAGAAGAGTACTAGTACTAGTCAGACACAGCAGCAGCATTCCAAACCCAAAAATAAAAATAAGAAGGGAACTGTAAGCCGTTCTTCTACTAGCAGGGTAGAGAGGTCCAGGTCAACCTCTGAGACCAGAGCAGCCGTCACCTGTGTTTTGTCAGCTGTTTGGTGATGATCCCCTCTGAACCACCTGCACAATGACTAGTGCCACTGGCAGTTTAGTAACCACCTCCACTACAGCCACTTCTATAAACCTTGGGACACCTACCGTGTGTAAGACTACTGGTTGGATACTGCGGGCTGTATGAGCACAGGATTTTTACAGTGAATGTCCGTGTAAGCAGCAAAAACAGAAATGATTGCAGTATTTGGATAACATTTTTCCTGCCACCACTGTCACTGCCACTGATAGCATATCTTCTCCAGAAAATGTTATTGACTCTATTGAGCAAGTCTCCCCAAAATCTGCTGCTGCTGCTCATTTTTCTCACTGTCAAAAACTACAAGAGGTAGAAGAAGAAGAATCAGAGGGATCAAGGCCTCCTAAGCTTGATTTGTCCCATGAGCTTGATTTTTCCAGTGACCTTGATTATTCCCCTGAGCTTCATTTTTCACCTGCTTCCTATAGTACTCCTCTTGTTACTCCTGTTACACTTGTGACTTCTATTGGCAACTCAACACCTGCCTCTCTAGTTCCATTTGAGTTTCCCAGCCAGGTAGTAGCTGCTAGTGTCTCTCCCACCAGTACCACTGTTACTCCACAATTCTCCTCCAATCCCAGTCCCAACATCCCTGCTGACATCTTTAAGTCTACTGGTATCCCTGTAACAGTACGTAGAAGGAAAAAGCAAAGTGAGGTTGCTCCAGCATGTGAAGATGAAGAAAGTGTCACCTTAGTTTCTTCTTCTCCAACACCTTCCAGAGTTATCTGTCGCTCCAAAGCATGGGACCATTTTGTAGCAGCTGGCGATGGCCGGTAGCAAAATGTAAATTGAGTGGCAGGGAAGTCAGCTGTGGGAAGGTGTTGGGTCATCTGACCACCTCCGGGATGAACCAACACCTGAACAACTACCACAAATCAGTGTTGATAACTACAGAAGGTGGCAGTACTAGTACTGCATATACTAATGTCACACCCACCACCAGTAGGCAGCAGGAGAAAGGGCAGGGGGATCATGCCACATCTGGTCCTAGTAAGAGCAGCAGACAGTCACAGCCCATCCCAAAATCAATACAGGCCATACTGGAAGATTTTGGTGGGTTTCATTCCAAGGGGATGTGCAGACAGCAGACCAGGAAAATCACACGCCTCATTGCACAGCTCATAGCCATTGGGGGTGCTACTTTTAATGTGGTGGGCAGGGAGCCTTTCCAGCAACTTCTGGAGGCTGTTGCACCCAGATATAAAATTACATCCCACAGCACATTTAGTAGAACAATAGTGCCCTCACTGTACCGGTCATGAGTTGGGCTTTTGAAGGACCTGCTAGGAAGGGCTGGTGGCCAGTCAGTGCATGATACCACTGACTTATGGAGTGCTCCGAGTGGCCAGCATGGCTTCCTGTCATTGACAGCTCATTGGTGGCAGCCCAATGTGTTGAAAGACACACAGATAGCAACAACAAGTTCAGGTGCAGTAGCCAAGTTGGCAGGGCACCTCTCTTTCCTCCTCCATGTTGAGGTCATGGATCAGCAGCACAGCTCAGATAACATTTGCAAAGCACTGCAGAACATGGTGGCACAGTGGCTAGAGGAGCAGGCAGACACACATAATCAAATGGGGTTTGTTTTTACTGATAGTGCAGCTAACATGATCAAGGCTCTCCAGGATGGCAGATTTGTGGGTTTGCGCTGCTCAGCGCATGTCCTGCATCCAGTAGTGAAGGCTGCTCTTGAGGATGGCAGTAACACTGGAAGGTTGTCAGCACTTCTAGAGTTGTGCCGACAAATTGCTGGGCACTTCCATTGGAGCGTCAAAGATAGCCAGCTCCTCAGGGAGGAACAGAAAAAGGCAGACCTACCAGTGCACCGCCTAAAACAAGATGTTGGGACCAGGAGGAACTCCACCTTAGATTTGCTAGAGCATATTACTGGAACAGAAAAAGGCAATTCACACAATGTCATGTCACTATTTAATTGGCAGTAACAGAACGCTGGGCATGGCTGACTGGGCCCTGATGGAACAGGTAGTGAAAGTCCTCACGTCTTTCTGTGCTTTGACAGAAATTTTAAGCAAAGAGAATGCTAGCCTGGCAGAAGTCATTCCCCTCTTCACTCACCTCTCCTTAAAATTGGACAATTTCCTTCCCCATAGGGAACGCTTGCCTGGTGCTGATGGTAATATTCTTCCTCATGTTGCTGCCCTTATAATGAGGCTGAAGAAGGAACTGACTCGGCGCATGGAAGAGCACATGGACAATTGTCCAGAGTTAATGCTTGCCACAGTGTGCGATCCACGAATCAAAGACAAGATGGCACTTACTTCCAATTCACTCACTGCCTGGAGGGAACAATTGATAGTAGCAAGGGTGCATGAGAGGCAAAGAAAAAACAGGATGCAGTCACATGAGGCAGGAGAAGATTCCACAGATGAGCTGGAGGAGTGTGGTGGTCTACCTATAAGTAGCAGCTCCAGTAGCACGTCATCTTCTTCCAGTGGAGCAGCTGCTGCTTTTTATGCTGAGGCAATGGACAGATTATGCTTCGGACAAAACAAACAGCTCCCCATAAATAGAAAAAGTGCTGAGTTTGAGGTTAAGGCTTACCTTGCAGAACCTTCTTTGCCCCAAGTACAGATCCCTTGACTTTCTGGGATAACAAGAGGGCTGTGTGGCCTACTTTGTCCCTGGTAGCCCAGGAGTTGCTTTCTTGCCCCCCAACCACTGTCCAGAATGAGCGGGTATTTTCCGTAACTGGAAATATACTTATCCCCCAGCGTTCTCACTTGGCTCCCCAGCTCATGGATCAAGTTATTTTTTTAAAAGTCAACCTGCCAAAGCTAGGTTACCCTGCTCTCAGGTTCGTTGCAGATTAGAAAAACAAAAAGGTCTTTATCTAGAATCATCCATAGTACCATAATACACTGAGCTCTCCAGCTTACCCAGCTCTAGAACAGTGGTTGGTTGGGCAGAGGACACCACCCTGACTTGGTGGGACTCAGGGGGAAAATTAAATTCTACATTGTTGTCCCACTATACAGGTTGTTAAGTCTAGCTCTGCGGTATATATTTACTGAGTTCTGTCTGCTCTAGTGTTCTGCAGTTCTGGCTACATCTCCAGTGTTGCTGTCATTCTGAGTCTGCCTCACACCAGTCTTTCTCAGTTGCTGCTGTATCCATCTGTTGACTGAGTCCTGCCTGCTCCAGTGTTCTGCTGTTTGCTGCTGGCTACACCTCCAGTGTTGCTGTCATCCTGAGTCTGCCTTGCACCAGTCTTCCTCAGTTGCTGTTTCCATCTACTGACTGAGTCCTGCCTGCTCCAGGGTTCTGTGGTTTGCTGCTGGCTACATCTCCTGTGTTGCTTTCATCCTGAGTCTGCCTCGCACCAGTCTTCCTCAGTCACTGTATCCATCTACTGACTGAGTCCTGCCTGCTCCAGTGTTCTGCGGTTTGCTGCTGGCTACATCTCCTGTGTTGCTTTCATCCTGAGTCTGCATCGCACCAGTCTTCCTCAGTTGCTGTTTCCATCTACTGACTGAGTCCTGCCTGCTCCAGTGTTCTGTGGTTTGCTGCTGGCTACATCTCCTGTGTTGCTGTCATCCTGAGTCTGCCTCGCACCAGTATTCCTCAGTCGCTGTATCCATTTACTGACTGAGTCCTGCTTGCTCCAGTGTTCTGCAGTTCTGGCTACATCTCCAGTGTTGCTGTCATTCTGAGTCTCCCTCAGTCACTGTATCCATCTTCTGACTGAGTCCTGCCTGCTCCAGTGTTCTGAGGTTTGCTGCTGGCTACTTCTCCTGTGTTGCTGTCATCCAGAGTCTGCCTCGCAACAGTCATCCTCAGTTGCTGTATCCATCTACTGACTGAGTCCTGCCTGCTCCCGTGTTCTACAGTTTGCTGCTGGCTACATCTCCAGTGTTGCTGTCATCCTGAGTCTGCCTGCTCCCATTATCCTACATTTTGTAGTCTAACTCTAATCTAGAAAAGTCATACATATTTATCTACTGAGTCTTGCCTGCTCCACGCTTCTTCAGTTTTTAGTCTAATTTTAATATAAGAAAAGTTGTATGTCTATGAGTCCTGCGTGCTGCAGGCTTCTTCAGTTTTGTAGTCTAACTGTAATCTAAGAAAAGTTGTATGTCTATGAATCCTGCCTGCTCCAGGCTTCTTCAGTTTTGTAGTCTAACTCTAATCTAAGAAAAGTCGTATGTTTGAGTCCTGCCTGCTCCAGGCTTCCTCGGTTTTATAGTCTAACTCTAATCTAAGAAAAGTCATATGTCTATGAGTCCTGTCTACTCCAGGCTTCTTCAATTTTGTAGTCTAACTGTAACCTAAGAAAAGTCATAACCAAAAACCCTTAGCCTAACCCTAATACCCAACGCTACACTAAATACAAATTTCTCCACACTGGCCCTGGCTCTGGTATAAAAAAATCACGTTACCTTTTTTCTCTCCTGTATGACTGATTTTTGTGTTGTTATCTGATGGTACCTCTTTTCGTTGGAAACGGGATGAAGTCAAAGACAATATTGTCTCAACACCGGATCTCAAAGACATTTGCCACATGGTGACTACTAAACTCACACTCTAGCAAACAAGTGGTGGCATCAGTAAACTCCTGCCTGCTCCAGGCTTCCACAGTTTTGCACTGTATCTGTCACGGTTTTGCTATCTTATGCTTGCTGGGACTCTTCTGTCCCCTTACTTTGGTATCCCTGGGCTGCTATTGGTGCATTAGGGTTTTTAGCTTAACCGGCCCTTACCTTCCTTGCTCGATTATTCGTGCTCCCTAGTGACTCTGTTCCTGTTGGCATATCCGGTTCCTGACTTCGGCTTGTTGACCTGGCTCCTGTTTCCTTTCTGGCTGCTGATTCTCCCGGCTTTGTCTGACCTGAATCTGCCCATCCTCCGTGGTTGCTGTTGCCTTTGGTAAGTTCCTGGCTGGTTTGACTATTCTCCTTCTCTTCCTCCGATGCTCCTGACTGCCCCTGGTACCTCGGTTTGTTTGACCCTTCTGTGGCGCGGTGGCGCCGGATCCGATCCCTCCATTGGTTCTGGCCCTATAGGACTGGGTGTCTACCTAGTGTTGGGCGAAGTCTAGGCTGGTGCTCCGCCAATTCCGTGGCTCTGTGTCGGCCGGTTTGTCCGATGCCCTCCTCCTGTATCTGGTCGGTCCCTTTTACTCTCTCTCTCGTCTCCCTGTGCTCGCGTGGTCCCAGACCTCTCCCGGCGGCCTAACTCCGGCCTCGGTTGTGGGTTATTCTCCGCTGTGTCTGGCGGGTCCCCACTTAGGCAGTGGTCTCCTCGCCTGTAGGTGCTCTGCTGTAAGGGTGGCGCATTGCAGGCGTGGGGCTGGTCTGGCCTGTTGAGAGAGTAGGGTCTTCCCGTGCTGCAGCCTTGCAGCTGTTGTCTGGGGCAATTGTTGGACCGTTTGGCCTTTCCCCTTGTGGCCTTCTCCAGTAGCCCGGTTCTAGGCTCACCCTTGGTTTGCGGCCATGTCCCGCAGGTTAGCCCCAGTCCTGTGGCTTGGTAGGGGGCTTGTCCCTCTGAGGTCCTTCCCTTGAGGCCCAGGGGATTTCTCCCCTTTGTGGACTGTCAGTAGGAGTTCGGACGAGGAGTTGGGAGTTTAGATACCTACCTCGGCTTATCTTCCTCTATTCCTTTGGTTGGTTCCGCTGGAGGTGGGCAGTTCCTGGGTTTGGTCCTAGTCTAGAGTTCCTTGGGGTCTAGCCCCACTATCCTGGGACCTTGGGTCCTTCTCAGAGCCTGGCATTCTCAGTGACCAGTCCGTTGGTAGGAGGTTCTCCACCTACCTTGTCTTCCTGTTGCTTCCTCAGGAATCCGTCTTCAGGAGGGCCTTCCACAAGCTCCTTCTGGTCGGGGGGGAAGATCTCCAGTGTGTGCTCCTGACTTCCTGCTTCTCTGCTTTAGGATCCTCTCTGAAGACTGGGGGGGGACTAGGCCCGTACAGTGTTCCCTCGTCTCCATCCTGGTCAGGGTCCCGGCTTAACCGGGGTCGGACATCTGGCTTCGCGGCCAGCACCTTTAACCCGGCTTCGGCCGCAGCAAGGAGACGGGGGTGACTGTCACCGCACCGAGCATCGCTCTCCAGCATCGCTCTCTAGCTACTTGCCTAGTCCCTCTTCATGACGTAACAGTATCTCTATACTTGTGTTGATCAATAAAGCTTGTGTCTTTCCAATATTTAATCTGAATAAAGATAAAGTTGAATATATTAAAACCAAAGGAGAGCGCTAATCATGTTGTATACACTGACACAATATATATATATATAGACCCCCTTCCTATATTTATAAGCACACAATAGCACAGTGTATAAAATACAAATATTTAAATTTATATAATACAATGTCTATGGCATTTACACATAAAATAGTCCCTGAGGAAGTGCCCAGGAGGCAGGAAAAGTGTTGAACGAGACCCTTACACAGTTAATCTGAGTTCCCGTGTAGCTGTGATTGCTGTCTAAGGCTTAGAGCTCCCAGAGCCTGTGAGTGGTAGGCAAATCCTCAGACAGCAACATATGAATTGGTGCTGAGTGCCGTCAATAACATCCGATTGATATCTTCCCACTCTCTGCCCGCATAAAGCTGCACACGTTTGGACACTCAGGACGGGGTAGCCCTGGAATCCCGGTGAGATTTTGATAGCTGCCAATCTATTCATCCAGCGGCCGCCACCGGAGGGGCACCCCGGAATAGAAAACTACAATTACTAAAGACGGGGTAGAGGTTTGTTGGAGGATACAGCTACCATTCTATGGGAGAGGTAACAACAGGACAGCCTCATGGACTTTTGCAACACACAGCCCGGGTGTTTATGCATTAATGCCTATATATTTTTAGCCATATTTGAGTGGTACCACCTTAATATATAGTTAATTTATTCTCTATATTCATGAATATATACTATTTTATGTGTGTATGCCATAGAAATTGTATTATATAAATTAAAATATTTGTAATTCATACAACGTGCTGTTGTGTGCTTATAGATATAGGAAGGGGGTCTCTCTCTATATATATATATATTGTGTCAGTGCATACAACATGATTAGCGCTCTCCTTTGGTTTTAATGTTTGTTGTTAGTTTAGATTGTTTCCACACCAGTCTGGGGATTGTAGCAGCTTCTTAAAGGGACATACCTACTTCCTTCAATTTTTTTTATTTTTTTACTTTTTGCATTAACAACTTGAGCTCCTATTTGGTCTCCACATATATATCTAGGTAAAGTTGAATATATTTCAATTTCCTCCATCAAGATCTTCAGTGATGACACTGGATTTGTCAGTGTTAAGATTATATCATCTGCAAAGAGGGATATCTTTATTTCAGAAGACCTCAATCCAAGACACTTTATTCCCTCTTGCTGTCTTACTCTTTGAGGTAGTGGCTCCAGTGACATCACATAAAGCATTGGTGCCAAAAGGCACCCCTGATGAGTACAGTTTGATATTCTAAACCATGGTGACACAATTCCTGAGCCCATTATTCTGGCCTCTGGAGAATCATAAAGTGCCCAAATATAAATCCTGACTGTTCATTGTGGATCAATTTGGATATATAACGCCTCAATCTATTCGCTAAGATGGAAGAACTTATCTTAGTGTCCACATTGATCAATGATATCAGGCAATAGTTTTTAATATCTGTTCTATCTTTACCAGTTTTCAGAATAGGCAAACCATTTGTCAATAGCATCTCATCCCTAAAAAGTTTTGCCATTATCACTTCATTAAAAAGACTTGTGAGAACTGGATTAAGCTCTACTGTATATGTTTGGTAAAACAGATTTGAAAACCCATCTGGACCTGGGGATTTCAGTTTGCTAACCACCTCATTAACTTGAGTTTGAGCAATCAGGGAATTCCACCTCTGCCGCACTGAGGGTTGGGAGACCCAGACTGGACAAATATTTTCTAATCTCCTCCCTATTCATTCTATCTTCTTCTCCACCCAAGGACTCAAGATTACATAACTCTGATAAAATTCCAAGAAATGATTAGCTATCTTGTGAGGTTCTAATATAACCTTTTTCCCTATCATAATTTTATTAATTGTATTTTTAGCATTTTGTTTTTTCAATCTATTTGACAACATTTTATCCGCTTTATCTCCTCTAATATACCATGTTTGTTTTAATCTTAACATATTCATATTTATTCTTTCTACATTCTTTTCACTGATTTTCTTTAACTTGTTGAATTTATATGTTATTAAACTCTTGAGGATTACATTTATTAGAGTTCTCCAAACTGGATAACTTCATTAATAATTGCTGCATATTTAATCCTTTTTTCTTTTTTTCTATTTAGGCTAATTTTATTATATTATATTATATTATTATTCAAAGCACACCATATTGTAGACCTTGATAATTTCTTTCAAATAATTGACAATATTTTTTTGTATCTTTTCTTTAATTTCTTTATTTTTTAATAACTATTCATTTATTCCATGAAGATATGGTTTTAATTCTCATACTACAGTTAATTGAAAGCTTAACCGGGGAATGATCTGACCATACTTCTTGAAGAATGCTCTCTCTAATAGGGTTTTCAAAACTTTCTCTCTTAACCAAAAAATAATCTATACGTGAATAAGAAACCTGTGGTGCTAAATAAAAAGTATATTCCTTTGTATAAGGATTCAAAGTTCTCCAAACATCATAAAGTGCATCTTATTCAAAAATTCTAGAAATTTTTTTTGCCGAAAGTTTTTTATTTAGTGAAAGCGACTTACCATTACTTAACTTTTTATCAAAATTTACATCTGAAATAGTGTTTAAATCCCCCCTATTATTAATTTCCCGTTTTAATAAATCTACTTTATACATACATTTTTCCAAAAATAGGGTTGGACTAACATTTGGTGCATATATGATCACTAAAGTGTATAGATGATTGTTGATATTGCAAACCACAATCAAAAATCTACCCCTATTATCCTTAGTTTTGTGAATCAATTCCAAGGTGACAGTGTTTCTAATTATGATTACTACTCCTCTTTTTTTAATTTTCGTGTCATAACTTGAAGAAAATATGTGCGTAATTCTTTTATCATAAATCAATTTTTATGCCCTTTGACCCAATGAGATTCCTGTACAAGCCCAATATCAACATTCTCAGTCATAATCGTATCAATCAACATTTTTCTATTATAAGGAGAATACAAGCCTTCAGATTTAATCGAAAATTTAAATCTGACATATGCAACATATGTAAGCTCTTATTCCATAAAAAACGTCCCCGTATCGACCCCATTCATTCTCAACATTCAAACCAAATCATGCTCCTGGGTCCACTAAAAAGAGGGCCCAAGAGTTGGATCTCCATTGATGAAAATATCTAGGTCCTAAAGCAGCAACAAGAGGAAATCTGCAAGGCACCCATGTAGGTCCCCCCCACTCCTACTTTCAAAAGGAAGAGAGAGAAAAAAAGAAAAAAAAAAAAAAGGAAAAATTGTCCATCATCCATCTGAATAGGGGTGGACAAAACTTGTCGCCGTGTTCTTGTGGGTAATTTTGAGAAAACCACGTTGTTAGACGCTTTTTTGTGCAAAAATCTGCTTTAAAACTAGCGGTTAAAATTTTTGCATCTTTCGGCCATTGGCCAAAATCTTTCACCATTTTTTCAATGGCTAAAAAGTTTTTGCCCATTGATTTACATTGTTTTTGCACTTCTGCTATAAAAATGTGACATTTATGCTGAAGGCAAACACAATAGAAGCAGCTACAGAGCGAGATAGATGTGCTGTGCTGTTCTCTTGTGATATTTAGCAAAAATTGAAACCAGAGAGGCTCATAGTGACTACTATCACTATGAGCAGCAAAAAGAGGAACTGGAAGGACCCTTATTATGTGTCCACTGAGTCTGAGAAGCTGGAGGAGGAGGAAGTGGCTGGCAGTACTGAACCAATGCTGTCCAGTCCCCCTAAATCACATCAAGGGATCTTGGAGAATTTAATAATAAGGGAGGGAGAAAAGGGAATGGGAAGGAAGGGAGAAAAGGGAAAGGGAAGGAAGGGAGAAAAGGATAATGAGAGCAGGACAGGTTAGCTGCCTGTGCCTGCTGCAAGACGTGCTGCCCCTGCTACCAGTGCCACCATTTCTGATCCTGCAGCCACTAGTGTTTTACCTGCTGCCAGTGCGGAACCTGCTGCCACCAACATTTTGCCTGCTGCTAGTGTTTCTTGTAGTACTCAGGGGGGAAGGAGAAAATGATGCCAAGTATGACAGCAGGGGACCCTCTGTCATATTGCTCATCACCTCCTCCAAGCAACAGTGAGATGTCTGGAATAGAGCAGCATCATGTAGGGACTAGTCGTGGTGGTGGTGGTGTTGGAGAAGCTGGGGTGGAAGAAATATTGATGGCCTTTTTATCAGAAAGTGAGAAAGAATGGGAGACAGGGATGATGATGGGTATCAGCAACACCACTAGCAATCAGCTTTTGGAATTAGCAGAAATTGCAGGTGCTCTAATTTCTACTGCTGCTGAGATGAAAGGGCAGCAGGGTGCTGAGGAGCTGGCTAGTGTGCAAAGACCACTGTGGACACAGTGGGAATGGGGTCAACAAGTAATGCAGGACTAGGACAGGTTCCACTTGCCAGTGCCAGCAAGACTCCTGGTCCTAGTTGCAGTGCTAAATCTGAGCCAGTAGCAGCAAAATTATCAGCTGCCATAAAAAGTGAAGGGGAATGTGGAGGACAAGAAGAAAGGCCATTCTTCTCCCCCTGTTCCCTATTCCTCCCCCCAGAACTCCTGGGTTTGGGGCTATTATTCTTTTCCAGCAGGTACAGTGCAGTCATCATCAACAATGGTACAGTGCAAAATTTGTGACAAGTTAGTGAGAAGGGGAAAGGAGGGTACACACCTTGGCACAACCTCCCTGATAACACACATGAAACGCAGACACCATGACATTTATATCAAACATGTTAAAGCCAAACACCAATTACAGAAATCTAGCTCTGCTGTTACTGTACCCCCCTCCAGAAAGGTGGAGATCAAAAAGGAGGACTAATAAAGAAACCCAGAAAGTCACTGGAAGTTCCATCATGAGAGAAACAACTAGCTCACCATCAACATCGCCTTCTTCCTTTAGGGTAACAAGTACATCTCCTGCCAATCCACTTCGTTCATCGTTACCTCCCCCACCAAATGATAGACACTCTTTTGATGTTAGGATATGGCAATTTGTCTCTAACCATTGCACACTGTGTGGTGCACTGACCACACATGCCTGTATGGTGGAGGAGAATCAATATCAGGCCACGAAGCGGCATCTGAGGAGATTCCATCCTGCAGAATATGCTAAGATGGAGGCAGGGAGGGTTCATCATTACTATTAAACTGTCAGTAAGTTGTCATATGTCCTTAGTGGGGTCTGGACAAGGGCTACAGTGACAGCGGCTGTACTTGGTTTCGGATGTCATGTTGTTTGGATACAGTTGCGCCCCCAGATGTTATTTACCACACACACACTGTGCACATTGCAGTTGCTGATGGAAGCCACAATTCCTGTTCCAAGGGGAAAATATATATTCTAATAACAACGCACCCATGATTTTGGAGGAGGGGCAGGTAGAGAAGACTTAATGGCCAAATTCTTCTTTTCTCCACATAGACTAGGGGCTACTTTTTCTTCTGCTACTGCCTCAGGCGCATCACTGCCAGATGTGGCAAGTGGAACCTTCATCATCCATCTTTCATGTTACTGCTATTGTTGATCCCATTCCCTTTCAGCTGCCTAATCATCCTGCTGCTTAAACAACTCAGTAGCAGCAGGACAAACAGCAGTTGCAATTCAGGACTCAGGAGGACATTTGACAATGGCCAGTGGCTACCGGCCAACATGACCTGCTGGCATTAGGCCAGTAGGGCATTTTTATTTTTTTCTCAGGTCTTGTGCTTTAAAAAAAAACAAAAAACATAGTCCTACAAAAAAATAAACAATTTTTGGGGGGTTTGTTTCTAACAAGCTTAAGTCCTACAAATCAATGTTTCCTTAGGCCTTGTGCCAAACAAGCTTAAGTCCTACAAATCATTGTTTCCTCAGGACTTGGTCCTCTAATCTAACAAATCATCCTCTACGAAAAACTCTATCAAGTATGAGTCCACCCCAGTGGCAGCTTATGTCAATGGGTTCCTGTCTCTATAACTTTAAACACAAATTTCTTATTTTATTTTGTTATTAATTGTCCCCCCCAACAGAAGTCACGAAACCCCCCAAAACAAATTCCCTGTTCAAATGATTCATTCATTCACCAACACAGGCACCCTCCTCAGACCCCTTTACATCATGTCTTATGGTTTCTATTTTCTTTTCTTTTATTTTATTTAGGATTTCTTTTTTATCAAGTGCCCCCCAACCCCAGTAAACAACCCCCAAAAAATCATCCCCTGTTCAACTGATTCTTTCCCCATACCCCACCAACACAGGGACCCTCGTGCCCCTTTTATACAATGCCTTTGGGAAATAAAATATTATTTGTAATGCGTTGTGTGTAACTTCTATGTTCCACTGATTTCAATGGGTAAAAAAGCGGAAAATCTGCACTTTTTGCGGGATTTTTTTTGCCAAGCGGAAAGTGCCATTTTTTGCCAATTTCAGTTTGAGGCGGAAAGTTTCACCCATCCTTACATCTGATACCAGACCCTAGGTCCCTTTTACTCTACAGAAAGGCTTCATGGAGTCATCAGGTTCTGTCCTTGGTCCAAGGAATTTATTATATAATGGGTATCTTTGTAGTATAGAAGACTTTTAGCTGGATAATTCTATGTAAATCTTATTTTGGTCTGATGTAGTGTTTTCACAATTTTCCTAAGTTCATTTCTTTGTTCCCGTGTGTGGTGAGACAGATCCGGTAGTATTCTAAGAACTTTAAACTTCTCTTTTATGTTTGTCTTATTATTTCATGACTTCCAAATCTTCTCTTTATCTATGATGTTATGAAAATGAATTAGTACGTCTCTTGGAAGATGTTGAGAAACTGAAGAAGCTTTATAGGTTCTGTGACACCTTTCAACAATCCTTTCCTTTGGGGTGCGTTCTGGTATCATATCAGTAAAAAATTTGTATAAATAATCTCTTAATATATCTGTAGTGAGATCTTCTGGTATGCCACAAATTCTCAGATTTTTAGCCTGGCCCGATCTTCCATATGCGTGACTTTATTGCTTAAGTCTGTTATACTTTTCTCTAGCATAGAATGTTTTTCCTGAATTTTTATGATATCAAAGGCCAATGACTCAAAATGTCCTTTATACTCCACAAATTGTTGATTCAAAAGGCCTAATTCATTCTTAATTTCCTATTCTTTTTTAAAAAAATTCTTTACAGATCTTATGTCTATGTTCTTCTAATATCTTCAGAAAAACCTCCTTAGTCAAAACATTCAATCCAGACAAATCTGAAGATGGGGATCCCAATATCGATATTCCTTCTTTCTCAGGGGGAGAGTAATCCATCTTGATCTTTTAAAACTGTCGAAAATGAATCTCTATTTGACTTGGGATGTCTTTTCTGTTCTGGTGTAGTAGAGTAGGATGTAATAGATTTATTTGATTTTTCTATTTTATCTGTTTTTTCTGCTTTGTCTTCCTTATTTTTCTTGTGTGATTTATTCTCCTGTTGATTCCTTGACACCAAATTGGATTTACCTTTACGTTTCTTTTCACTTCCTTGCAAAGGACCAATATTTCGAGAACCACACAAACAGTTGTTAGCTTTAGATCTGTGCAACACCTTTCCAGGTTAACAAGACATAGTCCTCCCCACCTTCGTGTGCCAAACAAGTGCAATAAATTCAGTATTTTTATAGCCACAATACTCAATATAAAGAAATAATCTTCATTATAAAATGTTACATTGTGCATCATTTGTTAATGCAGTTGTTGTTACAACAGTCCAAGGGCTAGATTCTATTACAGTTGCTAATTTTATCTCTATAGACTTCAATAGGAAAATGTTTGATAAAACGGGCATTAACATTTAGCACCAGCAATAGAATTTACCCCCAAGTTTCTTAATCAATTTACACTTGAAGTAGTCTTTATTTGTTCTATTCATTTGTCTCCTTTTCCAAAACCAATAATGAGTTGTTTTGTTAATGCCACCAACAGATTAGCACATTAAGGAGTAAGAGATCTTAATTTCTTATGTAAATATTATTTCTTGATTATCCTCCATTTTCTTATTCATAAACATCTAAAATTCCAGCTGCTTATTCTTAGAACCAGCACTATACAAGAGATGAATAGAAAGATCTTTACTTTAGTTGACATTTATGTCTTCATTTTATTAGTATGTCTCAGATGTCTTTCTATTCCCTTTCACCTCCCTTTTTTTGGAGATATAAAGCAGACTTAAAAGCATCTTTATCATTCCTTTTATTTCACTCTGTACCTCTTTTCTCTCTCTCTCTCTCTCTCTCAGACAGTAAAATAAGCAGCTTATTCTAAAAGTTTTTAAAGCCAAAAAGTCACTTCCCTGTTTGGTGAAGCCTCTCTTGGTTCTTCTAGTCTCTTCTATGTCTGTATGCTGCTCACAGTCCCGTTCAAAATTGAAGTGGATAATTGTCTCTCTCTCCCTTATCTCCCCAATTCACTGAGATCCCGGTAAAGAGCAGTAGATTTCAGAGCCTCTAGTCCTTCTATGCAGCTTTACCCTCTCTCAACACCGCTCAGAGGCTCAGTCCTCTCTATGGCCAGGCTCAGCAAGGACCTCATTACAGACCTCATCGAGAGTGACACTTGGTGCCAAACATCTCCCCCTGTGCAAGCTGCACGCTCACGCAACATTACACTCTGCTCTTCCCATCACTTCCCATTAGCATACAAACTAATGAAAAGTTCAGCAAACTGTTTAGACACTTAAAGGGACTTTATCACATAAATACAATCTTTACAGTTCTGAAAGAGCTCTCCAAACCCACCGGCTGCTTCACCATCACTGTTTCTACTACTACTACTAACACCAACCACATCAAGTTCAGCCCCTGAGTCTTCCTCCTCACAGTCACTAGTAATATGATTGCCCCCTCCTTCACTCCTAAAAGTAACAAGCTGCTGGACCTTCTTAGTACTAGCACTGGCAGGACTGCTTGGGGATGGCAAGTATGACTTAGGGTCCCCTGCTGTCATACTTGACATCATCTTCCCCCCCCCCCAAGTATTACAAGACACACTAGCAGCTTCAGCACTGGTGGCAGCAGCTTCAACACTGGCAGAAGGCACAGCACTGGTGGCACTGGCAATAGGGGAGGCACGTCTGACAGCAGGCACAGTATTGGTGGCACTAAGTTCAGCACTGGCAGCAGGCACAGCACTGGTTTCAACAGGGGCAGCATGTCTGACAGTAGGTACAGGCAAGCTGACCTGTCGCGCTCTCACTAGCACTACCCTTTTCTCTCTCCCTTTGCATTCCCTTTTCTCCTTCCCTTTGCCTTCCCTTTTCTCCCTCCCTTCCCATTAAATTCCCCAAGATCCCTTGGGTGATTTAGGGGGACTAGACAGCATTGGTTCAGTAGTGTTCACTTCCTCCTCAGACTCAGACACATAAGGGTCCCTCCAGTTCCTCCTTTTAATATTTTTAAACCTGCTCATAATGATATCAGTCACTATGAGCCTTTCCTGGCTCAATTTTTCCAAAAGATTACAGCAGAATAGCACAGCATGTCTACCTCACTCTATAGCTGCATCTATTGTGTTTGACTTCCGTAAATACATCATGTTTTTATAGCGAAAATGTGAAAACCACGTGAACCAATGGACAGAAACTTTCTAGCCATTGAAAAAATGGCGAAAAATTTGAAAATTTTAATTGTTACTTTTAAAGTGGATTTGCCCGCAAAAAGCGGACAACAACTTGGTTTTTGCTAAATTTCTTGTGGGAACACGGCGAGAGATTTTGCCCACTCCTATTCTTCTCCTCTTTGATCTCCACCTTGCCTCTTGTTGCCTTTTGGGAGAGTCAGGGGGTACAGCAACAGCGGTGCCTAATTTCTGTGGTAGGTAGACTTTAAAATGCTTCATATAATTGTCATGGCATCTGTGGTTCATGTGTGTTATCAGGGCAGCTGTGCCAAGGTGTGTTCTCTCTTTTCTCCCTTTTCACTGACTTATAGTCCCACATCCATCAATTCAGTGGCGAGGGGGAAAGGTGGAGAAAAATAGATTCTTTCTTCTTCTCCTCCACATTCCACTTCACTGGCTGGGACAGAGGATGATGTTGCTGCTCTTGCTGCTACTGCCTCAGAATCAGCACTGCTACTAGGACCAGGAGTATTGCTGCTGGCAAGTGGAACCTATCCTAGTTCAGCATCACTAGACCCTATTCCAACTGTATCCATGGTGGTCTGTGGTACCTCGGCATCCTGCTGCCCTTGCAAATCAGCAGCAGAAAGAATTACAACAGTAGCAAACTCTGCAAATTCCAAAAGCTCACTGCTGGTGGTGATGGTGATGCCCATCCTTGTCTCCTATTCCCATTAATGTTTCTTCCACCCCAGCTTCTCCACCATCATCATCACCGCCACCAGTCCCTCTGTGCTGCTGCTGCTGCTCTATTACACACATCAAACCAGTTGGAGGAGGTGATGAGTAATGTGACAGAGGGTCACCTAATGTCACACTTGCCATTTCTTGTTGACCTTAAGGCAGACTGGCAGCACTAGCAGCAGACACAGGCAGCTGATCTGTGCTCCTGGTGGTGGTGATATTATTGCTTCTGGGCAACAATTCTGCCTTCTTCAGGATCATGTTCCACCTGGACAATGCCGTGGGGGGAAAGGGACTTCCAGGGCCAGGGAAATGGTGAGGGCTCCCTTGACCACTAGTCTGGATGCTCTGCATTACTTGCCCTACCACTCCCCTAACTCTAATCCTACCAGCTGCTTCACCATTGCTGTTACTACTACTTACAACAACCACGTTAATTTCAGTCCTCAACCCATCTGAGTCTTATTCCACACTAGTAATCTGATAATTGCCCCCTCCCTCACCCCTAACACTGCTGCTTTAGCTTATTAGTAGTAGTACTACTAGTGATGGGATTGCTTGAGGTTGGCTCACACTTGGCCTCATCTTCTCCTTACCCCCTCCTGAGAATTACAAGACACACTGGCAGCAGGTTCAGCACTTGCAGCCGGCACAGCACTGGCGGCAGCAGGGGCAGCACTGGCAGCAGGTGCAGCACTGACAGCAGGCACAGGCAGCTGGCCTGTCTTGCTCACACTACTACCCTCTTCTTCCTCCTATGAAATAAATTTCCCCAAGATCCCTAGGGGTGATATACACATAAGGGTCCTTCCAGCTCCTCCTTTTATTGTTAGTGAACCTTATCATAGTGATATATCACGGTGCCTGTGATTGCTTGTTTTTCCTGTCAGTTAACAATGGGTGCTTCCCATTTGTTGCCTGTGGTTAGCCTGCCCAGCATTGCCTATATAGACTGGGCTCCTGCACCCTTTCACTGCCCTTTCGTGGTGTTTCTATGCCAGTGCAAGGCCTGTCTGTGGATTCCAGTGTACTTCCTTGGCCTGCCTGACTTCTTTCTTGTTCCTGCACCTGTGTACCAACCCAGATAGCCTGATTATGCTCCTGTATTGTTCCTGTGTACCGTTCCGGCCTGGCTGACGTTCCTGCTCCCGTATCCGACCCAGTTTGGCTGACGTTCCTGCTCCAGTATCCTGACCCGGCCTGGCTGACGTTCCTGTTGCCTTGCCTCCGTGATTGCACTGGTATTCAGTAGTTGGTTTGCGCCACTCAGTCACCGGTTGCTAGTGCTGCCTCCGTTATAGCACTGGTAGGGCCTTCGTGTTTGTCCAGTACGTAGTACTGGTTAGCTCCACTCTGACCTTCCAGTTGCAAGAGTTGCTTCTGTGATTGCACTGGTATTCAGCAGTTGGTTTGCTCCACTCAGACACCAGTTGCTAGTGCTGCCTCCGTTATAGCACCGGTAGGGCCTCCGTGTTGCTCAGTTTATGGCACTGGTTCGCTCCACTCTGAACTTACAATCGCATGTGTTGCCTCCGTGAATGTGCTGGTATACAGTAGTTGGTTGCTCCACTCCATCTAACCGGCTGCTTTGCTACCTCCGTTATAGCACCAGTAGGGCCTCCGCTACACCGTGTCGCACCAGTCATAGGCTGCCTTACCCGGTATTTGGTAAGGCCGGTAGAGCCTCCTCAGTTCCTTGTTGTACCAGATTAGGCTGCCTTACCCGGTATTTTGGTAAGGCCGGTAGAGCCTCCTCAGTCCTATTGCACCATCTTCTAGGCTGCCACACACGGTATTTTGGTGAGGCCGGTATGCTATATTACTTGAACCTGTCGTGTATCTGTAACATATGTTGATGTTCAGGACCTGTGAGAGTTCTTTATTATTTTTTCAATAAAGCTGTGTTTCTATCTTAACTCTCTGTATGTGAGTCAAACAAACCGTGACATGATAGCAGTCACTATGAGCCTCTCCTGCATCAATTTTGCTATAACTATCACAACACAACAGCCTAGCACCTTTCTTTCTCGCTCTGTATTTGCTTCCTGGAAAACAGCAAAAAGACGAAAAACACATTAATAAATGGGCAAATACTTTCTCACATTAAAAAAATACTGAATAATTTTGCCAATGGGTGAAAACTGTGAAGATTATAATCATGGATTTTTTTTTTAAAGCAGATTTTCCTGTGAAAAAGCAGACAACCACGTGGTTTTTGTGGATTTTTTTTTAACAGAAACACAATGGGACCTTTTGCCCACAACTACCCCTGACACAGGAAACCAAACAAGAAAAAGAAAAAGGGGTGCTATTAGTGTAAAATTGGTCAACTGAACGGGTGAGGGATTCAGGACAGCCCCCACTCTGTCACTCCTTCAATGGAAGATGGATGCAGCTCCACAATAAAAGTCAAATACCACACCAGGATCCTTAGCAGAAAACAAACAGGAAAAAAGGAGTACAGGGCATCATAATAGTAAATAGATAGATATTTCTCTTTCTTCAGATATACGCACATTTTAGAGTTCGAAACCAGTTGTGGAATACATGCGGTCAAGGCAAGCAGGGTATTTGAATCTGCCCTGCTACGAAATACACCTCCTGAGAAAAAAGGTTAAATAAATAAATAAAAAACACCTGATCTGCTGAAGTGTCAGTGAAAAACAGCCAGAGCCACATACATATATATATAAAATAACAAAGCAGTCAAGAGCATACATAACAAATATAATCAAAAATATATAATAGAAAAATATACATAAAAAATTTATAAAAATAAAATAATACTAAGCAATAATATATAAAATATATTCAAATAAAAAAATAATAATGAGAAAATAATAAATGTGAAATTGGCATATATAAGTGAACCAATTAATCGTGTCATAACCATATTAAATATGATTAATAAAATTATGTTATGTTTCCTTAGATCTGAGGCAACCATACACATATACTTTATCAGGTTTTTGAAAATGCCAACAATGTCAAGTTTCCCAATGACTAAACACCAGGACTAAAGAACAGTAGGAGGCGAGCTTCATGTATGTGAAGTCAACTTTTTAACAGGGTCACCTGGACAGTCCTCTGTTCCATGATGGTTCATGCCATGCATGCCTGTGGGAAGGGATGACAGGATTTGAAACTGCCCTGTCTAACTGTCTGTCATTCACGAGATGAACCATCAATATTCATTAACCTTTTGAGTTTCAGAGGGGTAGACAACCCTTGTGTGTCAACCTGCCCCCAATTTGTTACTGGGATACTGTAACCAACACTAACAGTATATCCATCCATATTCCTCTACATTATGCAAAGCAAAACTATTTTTCTCATAGTAACTCTAATACCCCTCTAACACCTGGAACACCAGAGTGGTATCCATACATTGCACATCATTGCATTGGATATCCCTCTTTCGTTGCAAGGATTAAATGGTTAAGATGGCTCAATAAATGTTGTTGAGATGGCTCAATAAATGTTGTTTGCTGCCAGTTGAACTCATGAATCTGATGAACATGGGCAATGTGATGTACATTTGTTTGCAGGGGGATAGATGTGATCCTTGAAGTGACAGTTATCATGGCTGAAGGAATGACAGATTCCAGTGAAATTCATACCCTCAATATGACACAGTGTGGGTACCTGTTAGTTCCAGCGTCTCTTAGCGGAGTGACGCTGAAGGCCTGGATTTGGGTATGACGCTCCGGCGTCAGTGCCTGCGTCTCTCTGGGCTTGTGTCTGAGTGTCTCCTACTGCCTCTAGCGGTCGTCTGTGTCCTCTTCCAATGCGACACGGCGGGGCCAGTTGACGCACGGCTGGTTGCAGGCATGGACGCATCTCCGGTTCACTGTGTCACTTTCGGGAGTGAACCGGAATAGGTGATGCAGGCATCAGTCTTATACCTGAGGAGGCTGAAGACTCCACCCTCCTACTTCCTGGCTGGCTATTTAAGGGCTCTGGACTTGTGTTCAGTCGCCCTTACGTTGTTGTCTGATGCAGTTTATCCTCTTGGCATTTCCTGTGTATGACTAGTGTTTCTGGCTGACTACCCGCTCTGTGTATGACCTAGAATCTGTCTGATTATCCCAGACATCTCCCAGTGGGTCTGCTCCAACCTGTGCCTAATGGTGAACGCCCTTGTTCCCACATATCCATTGATTTTTTGGGAGAGTTGCCGGTATCTAAGGGCTATAAGTTTATCCTGATGGTGGTAGATAGGTTCTCGAAGATGGCTCATTTTGTACCCCTCCCTGGTCTTCCTTCGGCCCAGGAATTGGCAATAGTTTTTGCCAGAGAAGTATTTCGCTTGCACGGGGTTCCCAGAGAGATAGTGTTGGACCAAGGGAGTCAATTCGTGTCGAGATTCTGAAGGGCGTTCTGTAGCCAAATGGGCATACAACTGTCCTTCTCCTCCGCCTACCATCCCCAGACCAACGGGGCCGCTGAGCGTGCCAATCAGGGACTGGAGCAGTTTCTGCGATGTTTCGTGACTGATCATCATGATAATTGGGCTGACCTGTTTCCGTGGGCAGAGTTCGCCAGGAACTGTGCAGTTAATTCATCGTCTGGGAGCTCTCCGTTTCTTGTTAATTATGGGTTCCAGCCATGTCTGCTCCCAGACTCGCTTCAGTCACAACAGATTACGGCTCTGGATGAGCACATCGAGCAGCTCCGCTCCACTTGGGCACAGGTGCAGAGGTCCCTCAGCCAGTCCTTCCAGAGACATCAGCGGCATGTCAATCGCAGACGGCTGCCAGCGGTATCCTTCCAGGTTGGGAACAGGGTATGGCTTTCCTCCAGGAATCTCAATCTGCAAGTGCCATCCAACAAATTGGCTCCCCGGTTCATTGGTCCGTTCAAGAGTATCCGTAAGGTTAACCCCGTGGCATACGCACTGGAACTCCCGACGTCTATGCGCATTCACAATGTGTTCCATGTGTCACTGTTGAAGCTCTTGGTATGCAACCGCTATACTACCACTCCAGTGGTTCCTGGGCCGGTGGATGTTCAAGGCCAAGAGGAATACGAAGTACAGAGTATTATTGACTCCAGGAGATTTAGATGCAAATTGCAATATTTGGTCCACTGGAAAGGTTACGGGCCTGAGGAGCGCTCTTGGGTCGACCAGAAGGACCTTCATGCTCCACGATTAATGCACAATTTTCACTCTAAATATCCTCAGAAACCTAGACCCTCAGGCAAGGGAGGGGGTCTTTGAGAGGGGGGTACTATCACGGTCCCCGTGATTCCCTGTCAGTCTCTGTGATGATACCTGTGCATTGGAGGAGGCTGATTGGCCCGCCCAGGATGTTCCTTTATATACTGGGCCTATGGCACCTGTCAGATGCCCTTTCGTGGTGTTCCTGATCCTGCGCTTTGTTGCTGTGTTCCTGTGTACCGACCTGGCTCGTCTGACCATTCTCTGTTCCTGCTCCGTGATTTGACCCGGTTCTGGCTGACGTTCCTGCTCTGTGATTGACCCGGCTTTGGCTGACGTTCCTGATTCGTGATTGACCCAGTTCCGGCTACACTGCCTTCTCCGTGATCGCATCCTGTGTTCCTGTGTTCCTGGTCGCGTGCCGGCGACATTCTGAACTGTGCATAGTATTGCTCTGACTAATCACTTCTCTGCTAAGCCGAGCTGTGGCCTCTGTTACCGGGCAGTCTTATAGCCTTGCTGAGCTGTTGTCTCCGTTACCGAACCTGCCCTACACCCTTGCTGTGCTGGTTGCCTCCGTTATCGAGCCTGCATCCGTACACTTGCCAAGCCTGTGCGTTTCATCCGAGTCAATTACACTTACTGAGCCTGTGCCTTACTGACCTAGCCTATCCCTTCACACGAGCATTTCAGTTTCCTTCCGGTGCTCGGTCTGCACTGTGGTAGCAACACCGGGTGCAAGTGGCCTCCTGTTTGCCGTGTGTTGCTCTGTGATGGCACTGGAAGGGTATCTCGGCTCTGGTCTCCAAGTGCTCACTGTGTTACACTATCTATCGCACTACCAGTGCGTTGGCTCACTATCGCTTGTGCAGTGTTGATTCATACTGGCACTCAAGGGGTGTTCTGGCTCTGTTTCCGTTGGCACGCAGGGTTTCTTCCAGTTGCGAGTGCTAAGGGCTTTTCAGGTTCCAGTTCCATTTGCTCCAGCAGTGGCTTCCATCCATTACATTCCTCTAAAGAGGTATTAGCCCAGCTCTGGTCTAACCTTTGCTGTTCTCTTGGGTGTCCTATTATACAGCTAGCAGAGAGTGATTCTGTTCAGTTGCCTACTACACCTTTCCTTTGCACCATCAAGAGACTGATATTTTCTTCTGGGCGTTGGCTTATTACCATCACAGAGACTGATAAGTTGCTCTCACATTAACCCTTGTTCATTCATTTATTCTGATCATTATAGTTTACTCATACGTATTTGAGTCTGTCTCTGTCATTACTGTTTATGCCTGTCCTGGCCACCAGGGGCGCTGTCCTTTGATTTTGTTTCAATAAAACTGTGTTTTTACTTTTAACCTTTGTCTGAGTGTCAGAAAACCGTAACAGTGTTGTCCCGATACCCTATCTGGTGCAGAACTGTGGCTCTGGCTGACTACCCATTCTGGTATCAACCCCTGGCTTGTCGCTGGGCCTTGACCACTGGTCCTGGATTACTCTGTACTACCCCAGGTGGTTCACACCCTTTTGACTGACTGCAGTCGTGAGTCAGTAGGGTTCTCCCTGTTGTGCTTTCCTATGGGAGATTTCTTAGGTTCTGGGTACTGGGGATGCTTCCCTCATTCTCATTGGGACTAAAGTTGGCCTAGTGCTTGGTCCCTAGCAGAGAGTTAACGTAAAAGTAGTCTCCTATTTCTGATAGAGTCACGGGCTTCTTCAGTTACCCTCTGTCCCTCTATATATTGTGCTCATATCCGATATGCGATTAATAAAGGTGATTTTACATTATCAGTACTGACTCCTGGTTTATTCCTGGATGAGGCTGACACACAGAATAGCTGCTGCATGGGTTACATACTGTAGCAGTTATGTGGTTGTGATGCTGTAGCAGCCAATATCAGGAATGTGTACGTCATTCATCCTTTGTGAAATCATTATGTGTTTTTTTTTAGTGTGTTTGCACACATTTCCCAAGCCTGATCATGGACATACTTGCATTGTGTTTGATTCATGTGTTATACTCAAGGCGGGTGAAGTGGTCCCATATCTCCTTCCCTCTCAGGGTTTCCTCATCTTGTGCAAGTGGAACAGGTACCTCCACAATAGGTAGTGGCTCAATCTCATCCATTAGATGTGTGTCCACAGCTATGTTGTGTAGTATGGCACATGTTAAGATGATATTGCATGCCTTGCCTGGTGCATATTGCAGAGCTCCCCCTGAGTGATCCAGGCACTGGAATCTGGATTTGAGTAGGCAAAAGGTGCGCTCAATGTAATTTCTTGTTTGGATGTTAAACTGGGTGCAGATCTGTGATCTTAAAACTGCATAAGATGGCTAATTGAATTGATTACCATGATTTTAAAACAGCTATTAGATGGCTAATTGAATTGATTACCATGCTTACAAAATCTGCAGTAGGCTATTTTTAGAATTTGTACAGGTCAACAGGGACAATTGAATTGAGACCAATATGTGTCTATTGCTGACATTGTTTCCATCCTGTTCAAAGTAACAAGTGGGGATCCCCAAGGCTCAACTCTTGGCCCTCTATTACTTTCCCTATTTATAAATGATTTGCCCATAGTTTGCAAAGGATCATCTGTGCACATGCATGCATTGTATGTATTACAGGATGATTTTTTGGAAGCTGAAAGAGGGATTGCTATAAACAAATTGTTTCTAAACACTGACAAAATGGTTACAATGGTATCTGATACACAGATCTAAATAATTAAACTTCATATACCCAGTTAACCATTGTAACAAAGTCTAGATGTAACTTGGTCCTAAACAACTACAAATTGATAAATTAACATTCAAACTTTATCCTAAATTAGGCACAATGTTTAGAAACAAATCATAAGTCCCCAGGTAATAAAATGTGTTGTCCAACAGATGTTAATGACAGTCATAGACTACGGAGATATAGTATATGCTTCTGCACCACAGATCCATCTTGGGAAATTCAACAATTCATTGTAATATGTTTAAAAAATGTAACTGGATGTTATGGTTGGCAAGCAAAACCAGGAGTCAGATGGTATAGTTAATAGAACCTTTATTATGAGAATACTGACAGTAATTCAATATATAAATATACACACAGTGGGTGATTGAAACGGCGATCACTGTATCAGGAATAGCAGTCTCCCAATCTCTGTACCACACTGTCCGAGACTGGGCCTAAGCCTACTGGAGTCTCGTGGTAAGGTAATGCCCAAGAGATACTGACTCAGCCTGCAGTCAGTAGCTAGGAGTCTGCTAGAGCCCCAGGTCAATACTAGGAAGGATGTCTGAATAACGGAACCAACAAACTGAGCAAACAGACAAATCCTTCTAGTAAGCACCAGATAGGATAGACAGACGAGCCAAAGTCATACACGGAGCGGGTAGTCAGCCAGAACCACAGGTTTGTACCAGAAAAAAATATCCACTGAAGAGATGGAATGTTGGATGCACAGTGGATAGAGCCCCAGGTCAACACGGGAGTGGGTAGTCAGACAAGCCTAGTTTATACACGGAGCGGGTAGTCAGCCAGAGCCACAGGTTTGTACCAGAAAGGATATCCACTGAAGCGATGGAATGCTGGATGCACAGTGGATAGAGCCCCAGGTCAACACCAGAGTGGGTAGTCAGACAAGCCCAGGTCATACACAGAACGGGTAGTCAGCCAGAGCAACAGGTTTGCACCAGAAAGGATATCTGAGCCAAATCAGAACGTCAAGTAGAATAGTCAGACAGAGCCACAGGTCAACACCAGAATGGATGGACAGACAAGCTGGATCATACACAGGAATCAGGAATAGTAGAAAATGAACTGCTCAGAACAACAACGTCAGGACTCAGTCTGCCCTTTAAACTCCTCCACATGAAGTAGGTAGGAGGAGCAGCTAGAGGGAGGATGTAGGTAGGAGGAGACTACAGGAAACAAACACACATAAAATAGAGGCTTGCAGCATGCTTGAAGCCTCTTGCCTGCAAATGACCTGTGGAAAGACGCTGAGCACTGCTGAAGCAGTGGCGCTGGAAACAAGGGACTGTGACACTGGATAACACTCAAATACAGACGTACCCTTCACCTTTCTTGCCTTACTTCCACTGGAAAGCTACCAGACTACCTGATCAGTATGCTTATTCCAGCTCTCCACACTAACTCTAATCTCCACTCCACTGCTAACAACTCACTGAGTATTCCACATTACAAGAAAGAACCCAGTCAATCTGAAAAAAACTGCTCCCTGAAATATGGGTGTGGTAGAGTCACTCCCCCTGGGGTCTCTCTGTCTCTGCCTGAGTATCTCTTGGGGATGTCTGGGGATATGGCCTCTCCTGTGGATCTCTGGACTTCTTTTGGACTTCTGACCTCCACTTGATCTTTCTTGTGTATCCCTGGATCTTCTTCGGTCTCCCTCAGTTTCAGTTCTTCCTCTGTCAGTTCCTTCAGTTCCTCCCCTACTAGCCTCTGGCTCCTATTTTTATTTAATTTTCCACATGTAAAGTGGAACACTCTCAAAAGGTGTGGTGACTAATCTCATTGGAGACCCGAGAAGCTTCCTTAATTAATCTTTACTGGAGTGTAGTTATCTCTGTTCACTCCATGGCCACTAGGTGGCACCCTTAGCCCATGAGTGTAACAATGGTTTTATCTCAATTTATTACTCAGTCACCAAAGAAATAAAATGTGTAATATATATATATATATATATATATATATATATATATAGAACAACAAAAACACACTATGAGGGAAGTGCAAAGTTTTCTGTATAGTAATAAAAAGTGATTTTTTTAAGCAATAAAACTCAGAGAAGATATTAGTACTATGGAGATCTCCAAGCAGTAATTATCTCATATATAGACATCCATGTGTAAACTACACTAAAAATAAAACAATGTAAAAGATAACTAAATGCTGTAGAGTACCAACTACCAATATTTTATCAATATTGTATGAAGATAAATAGGTATTTTGAATATAGTGTAAATGGATGGTAGTACAAAAAACAATCTCTGCAACTTTTATATCAATATACATCTTTGTAATGAACTATTCTCTGTGGACTGACTGTTAAAAAGTCATAAATTGAAAACTGTGTGGCTTCTCTCCCATCTATTATATATTAAAAAGATATGGAGTGATTCTGACTTAGCTGTTTTTAACCCCTCCAGTGGGCAGAGTCCTTATTGTAGTCGGCCTTGCAATCGGATACACTTGATCTTCTCCCGTCTCTATCTGTGTGGTGTGAATCTACCACACCTTCCGCAGGCAGAACCAGGATCCTAATCTGTTTATTGGCACATATCCAATGCCCTCTCCCATCCTCAATCCCAGATTTGTGGTTCATCCTGATACCAATATTTGCAACATATCTATTGGACTGCTCTGTAATACATTGTTGCTACCAGTTTTGAGGACGTGACGTATATACACAACATCAAAGTGTTATATTTTGAGTCGGCCACACTCCAATTAAATGTTCCTCTGCTCACTGGTGGTGTTGGAGACAAACGAAAAAGATCCAGCACATAGGATTGAGGATGGGAGAGGACATTGGATATGTGCCAGTAAACAGATTAGGATCCTGGTTCTGCCCGCGGAAGGTGTTGGAGATCCACGCCACACAGATAGAGACGGAAGACGATCAAGTGTATCCAATTGCAAGGATGACTACAATATGGACTCTGCCCGCTGGAGGGGTAAAAACAGCTAAATTAGACTCACTCCATATATTTTTAGTATATAATAGACGGGAGAGAAACCATGCAGTTTTCACTTCATGACTTTTTAACAGTCCGTCCACAGAGAACAGTTCATTACAAAGATCTATATTGATATAAAAGTTGCAGAGACTGTTTTTTTAACAGCTATTCTTTTACACAATATATCTGTATATTTTCAAAATACCTATTTATATTGATACAATATTGATAAAATATTGGTACTTGGAACTCTATAACATTTAGTGATATTTTAGATTGTTTTATTTTTTTAGTGTAGTTTACACATGGATGTCTATATATGAGATAACTACAGCTTGGAGATCTCCATAGCACTAATATCTTCTCTGTGTTTTATTGTTTAATAAATCATTTTCATTACTATACAGACAACTTTGCGCTTCCCTCATAGTGTGTTTTTTTTTTTGTCCTATTTTTTATTCTGTCCATTGTCAGAATCTGAGGAGAGCAGTGTCTAGTCTTGTGTGTGGTTCTGTGGGTCTTTAATATTCAGGGGAGCCATTGTTCCAATAATTGTTGATAATATATATATATATATATATATATATATATATATATATATATGTGTATACACACACACACACACACACACACACACATATATATATGTATGTCCTTTACGTTTCCCAGCATATATGTCAATATAGCTAAATTCCTGGCAGTGGTACACATATAGTTCATCTGTGAGAATTTTCTTAATTGGAATCATGTGAGATATACTAATACAGATTAGACTGGATGTTGGATATTGCTAGTGTCAAGAATATTTATGTGTGATGATAATTCAGACAGAATCTTCAAAACATAATAGACAGTGATCAATATGAACCAACGGTTGTCAGTATAGATGTGCATAGATGGGAAGCACACACATGCACCCACATTTATACACATATATCTATACATACCCCCAAGTAAACATGTGTATAAAAGATTAATTCATTTGATCACTCCTAAGGTTAGATTGAACCTCTGACCTGATATCCAAGTGTTCTGACTATTAGTCTTTCTCAGACCTGGGTGACAATGTAACTTTATGTTTCATTTTATCAGTTTCACTGTTCACACACCTGGTCCTCTTCTGTTGTTCTGAGTAAACAAAGACTGACCAGGGGAACACACAGCTTACACATTTGTAAACAGAAATGTTTTCTAGGTAACTAATTCACTAAAAAATTATTAATTTCCATATCTACAAAGAAATGCCTAGGTCCCATTTTTAGCTCTTTTTAATTTTTGTATGGTGAGCTATTCTGACAGTGATAATTTTTCAAGACAAACAAATGGTGATACAGTACAGATAAACTGTCTGAAGTGTTACCAGAACATAGTATCTCATTCCATTGAACATCACCAAGAAGGCATCTAAGTGATATAACAATATACCAAACAAAATTAGATCACCTAAACACCTTAATTAAACTATAAGTAATAGTAATAGGATAATTTTTTGATAAAGATCTCAGATCTACCTTTCAGCCTGTGCCTCAGTGCAGCCTCCGTTTGTATACCATACAGTCTGTGCCTTAACGGTCACTAGTGGTTGCTCTACCTGTCAGTCTGCGCTTATCCGTTGCATCCGGTTATGCTACTTAGATCAGTGCCTCACTGTTAACACCGGTTACACTCTATTCTGCCTTGCCTCAGTGGGTACTTGTGGTTGCACGACCTGTCCGTTTGCACCTACCAGCTGTCTCAGGTTGTGTTGCTGTACCGCTGCTCTCTCTATTGCCTCCGGGCGCATTAAACTCAGTCTGCCTACTATCACCTCCGGTTGCTTTCCGTGCAGACTGTGCCTATTCCGGTTGCCTCCAGGCATCTCCTCAGTGTACTCATTTGAGCCGTCACGTGGGCTGCCTTACCCGGTTATAGGTAAGGCCGGTAGAGCCTATCCTCTCCTCAATCTATTGGGGTGTCTGTCCTGCAGTACTTGCCACTCCTAGGGCTTCTCCTGACCTATTATCACGGCGCCCGTGATTGGGTGACATTCTGATTATTTTATTGCTTGCTTCCCATTGGTTGCGCTGTACAGCTCTTCCCAGTGATAGCCTTTTTATACCCTGGGCTGTCACTCTGCTGTTGCCCTTTCATGGTGTACCTGATGCCTAGTGCTAGTTTTGCTGTCTTGATACCAGTGTATGACCCCGGACTGCCTGACCACACCATTGTCTTGTTCCTGACTCTGTGTACTGATTCAGATTGGCTGACGTTCCTGTTTCCTGTTCTGACCCAGCCTGGCTAACATTCCTGCTCCGTGTACCGACCTGGTGAGGCCGACGATCCTGCTCCGTGTACCGACCCGGCGAGTCTGAGGTTCCTGCTCCGTGTTCCAGTGCTGTGTACCGAATCAACTTGGCGGTGGTTACTGCTTTCTCTGTGCCCGGCTGCGCTTTTACCGGTCTATTCCTGCTGCTGACTGCCTGGCACCGTTTCCACATTACTGGGCCTCCGTGTATCCCGGCACTCCGGTGGCCGATTCTATTCTGTCCGTAGGTCAGAGTCTCTGTGTGCCCCCACACCGTGCTGCAATCGCTTAGTCTATACTTAGTTCAGTTGGGTGCATCCGGTGGTTGCCGTTATCCAGACCATAGCACTATTAACCCCTTCGGGGGCGGTGCCTCATTCCGTTGCTGACTACCCTGGTGCTGTTGGGCTCCGTTATTCTGTGCGATTGAGTCTCCATTAGGTTCTGTTGGGCGCTTCCGGTTGCCATCCATTTTATACTATCGCACATTAACCCTTGAGGTTAGTACGTGCACACGGTGGTGGATAGTCTCGGTAGGGCCTCCGTTCTGGCACAAGCTCTGACCTGCCTTGTGTAGTCGACGGTGGGCGTCCACAGTAGAATCCTCCCTACAGGTGATCCTTGCCTGTTTTGCTTTTGCAGTCCTGTCACTGTCGCCTCCCACTGCCTATAGGCGACATTGGGCCTTCGCTATACTGACACTTTGCCAGTGGCTCCACTGGCCACACTGAACTTTCATGCACTGTATCTATCTAGTTTACCTGACCTGTGTCAGTATTGTGTGTGTTATACATACTGGACCCATGTGGGTTAACTTGCTTGTAGCCTGTCCTGTGTCAGTTACTGCTGTTGTTATTGGACCCGTGAGGGTAAACTCATTCCTTGTGTGCTTCAATAAAATTGTGTTTTACCAACATCTACCATGTCTGAGTGTACAAAACCATAACACCTGTACTGCTGAGGTTTTGTTTCAGCTCCTGTTCCAGTTATTTGTCTGCATTTCTGCATTTTTGTCATATCTAATGTTATTTACCCTGACCTGTGTCAGACTCAAAAGTGCTATCCTCTGTTTGGGTCTGGGCCTTTGAAGGGCCTTTCTGTTCTTTAGTTTGTTTAATAAAGCTTCATTGTTTTTACCTTAACCAAACTGTCTGAGTGTTCAATAAAACCGTCACAGTTATATGGTGCTTCTCAACAAGCTTGGCAAATCACCTGAAGCAATAAGAGACCTCAATAATGATACCAGCTGGAATCTGCAAAATATTAACTAGGGCTAACAGACAAATCAAAAGTAATATAATATTAAATCAAGATTCTGCAATGCTAGAGGATGCTTATAACCATAGTAGAGGCAAATTGCAGCACCTCAGTCATGCACAGTGGCACCCATTCACTCTACAATAATAATAATAATAATAATAAAAACATGAATACAAGGTCTAGCAATTTTGTTTTACTTACACTTTTGTGTCAATCGCCATATATAACTACAGATGTGTAAGTGAAAGTCTTCAGAATCAATTTAAATACTCACCTGGCATTGTATGTATGTATGTACCTTTATTTATATAGCACCATACATGTACACAGCGCTTTACAGAAGTTGAAATAGTACACTACTATAATACAGAACTGGGATAAGAGCATTAGGCTAAAGTGTGATCATTGCATTATTTGTGGGGGAAAGTGCAGCAAGGGAATCATACACTGGAAAAGGCACCCTGCCCCAAGGAGCTTAGAGACTAATTAGAATTCATGACATACAGAGACAGTAGGAGGAGGATCATAAGTGCAAGTGCATAATGTATTGTAAAGAACACAATAACACGGTAATTAACAAACATGCATTAATGTCTCTGCTTTGTGTTTCAACTGTATTTTTAATGATATCACAATTTTTTTAATGATGCCTCCAGTTTTTGCAATTTTTTAATGACAGTACATTTTCAGTACATTTACTGTTGGTCGGCAACTCTGCCCCATGCCTGCCAAGATGCAGCCCTTCACAAAGTTTAAATAAAAATGTTATGCTTTTTAACATTCCAGTCTAAAACAGTGATGCTAAAATGTATTCTAAATTTAGATCAGGATTTCCAAATAAAAATTTTTGGCCTTTAAGGGCTAGATTTAAAGGCAGCTGACACCAAAGAAAACAACCACCAGGTGTTTTGTAAGTACAGTAAGCCATTTAAAAGGCCGTTTTGTAAACAGCTAATGGCAGCCCTAAAATCATTATGGATGCTAATCTTACGTCCATTGAGACCTAAGGAACAAGGCTCTCCAAAGCCGTTTAAAGGAGTGCTAGCCAATGATAAACTGATACATTTAATGGTCAAAAGTTAAGACCAAGTTTTATTAGGCATAAAACACATAGAGCAAAAAAAAACAAAAAACCAACAGTCACACAAAATAAAACACAGAAACAACAGTCTACACAACATATAGCACAAGTATGAAAATGGCAATATTATTCCCTGCAAAGCCAAGAGAACACACAAACAATGCCCATGCCCTACAAATAACTGTCAAACAAAACACAAAAACCTAGCAACACTAGAGGGACAAGGGCTTCAAAAAGCAAACCAACACAAGCCATCACAATATAGCACAGAACAATGGGGGTTAACATACAACATGTACACCTGTCAATACAAATCAAGCTCCCTGTGCAACATCACCAGCCGATTGAGACACAACCTGCACCTCCAATGTCACACTCGCACCTGACAGCAATGCAGTAATCAGAACACAGCAGATTTTAAACCAAAAACATACCATCAAACACTTTCCTGGACAACAAACACCTTTCCATTGGTCAACACTCACCTCGTGACCATGCCTGGACAACACCCCACCACTGTCTTAAAACGACAGCTCACCATTATCACTGAGACCACTCAGGGAGAGAGACAAAGAGAGAGTGAGGGAGATGGAGAGAGGGGGAGAAAGAGAGAGAGAGAGAAAACAGAGAGTGACAGAGAGAGAACCCAGAGAGGGAGAAGGGGAGAGAGAACAACAAGGATGTTTGCATACTTATTGATGAGAAGGTGTTCAAGGGCTTGGGAACACCAGCAACTCCCATGCACACCTGTTCAATAGCCTTCACCTGTTGCAAGTGAGGAGGCTCTGGATGAAGAGCTGCACAGGAGCCCATCCCCACCTGGAGCACAACACCTGCTGCAGATCCCCAGCTGCTGCCACAGGATGCTCCCCAGCTTCCACAGGGACCCCTGGAGCGGTACAGGATTCACAGACGACCGCCATGGCCCAGAGTATACTGCACAAGTGTCATGCTCTTGGGAATGACTGATGATGAGTTGATAGACTGCTACAGGTTGACGCAGCACAGCATCATTGACCTATATGACGTCAAAGATGAGGTTAAGCCTATATACATCCACAACCATGCCCTGTCTAGCTTGCAGAAACTCATGTGGGCCAAGAAACATGTTAGAATAATATATTATGTGTGATTACATTTAAAAAAAAATAGATTTTAGTTTCATCGGTCCGCCTGTATCCAGTCCTTTCTTCACAGAAGGTGATCCATCAGTGCCATTTGCCTTTTGAGGTCCATTTGCGGGGAGGACCGGCAATTATTCCCGCTGTCATTCACACAGGTTCTAGTCATGCACAGACCGGTTGGGGCTTTTGATGTAAATATAATTTGATACTTGCGTATTATTTGAACATTTCTGTACTGCCTTAAAGTGATAGTAATGTCAAACAATAATATTTTTTATTGTACATGAAAAAAAAAATATTTGCTGCAAATCCCATCTCTCAAACCACTATGGTTTGAAAGATATTCACATTGAAAATTCCCCCCTCCCTCCCCTTCTCCTGACATCAGGGCTCTAGCTGACAGCAGGAGATCCCAGTCCTGGGATTAGCTTTTGGCTCTTCAGCAGAACCAAAATCGCATTATTTAAAATAATTACTTCATTGGAACAGTCTACAAAGTGTGCTTGGGTTGAAAGCACACTTTGTAGACCGTTCCAATGAAGTAGTTCTTTTAAATAACGCGATTTTGACTCTGCTGATAATGTTAAGGCAGTTCATGTCGTATATCTAAATTTTGCAAAGGCATTTGATACAGTGCCACACAGAAGGCTGGGGCATAAAATAAGGAAACTGGGACAAGAGGATAACCTTTGCAATTGGATAGAAAACTGGTTGAAGGATAGGGAACAGTGTGTGGTTGTAAATGGACAATTCTCCAAGTCAGTTACATTTGAGAGTGGAGTACCTTTGGTTCAGTACTAGGTTATCACGGTGCCCTTGCTCTCTGTCAGTCTCTGTGTGTTGCGCTCCTATTGGCTGAGCTATGTTTGGCCCGAGCTATGTTTGGCCTGAGCTATGTTTGGCCCACCCAGTATGGCTCTGGCACCTGTCTGGTGCCCTTTCGTGGTGTTCCTGTACCAGTGCTGACTTGAGTTGCTGTGTTCCCGTGTACCGACTTGGCCCGTCTGACTACTCCGCTTCTGGTTCCTGCTCCGTGATCCGACCCGGCCTGGCTGACGTTCCTGCTCAGTGACCTGACCCGGCTTGTCTGATGTTCCTGCTCTGTGATTCGACCCAGCCTGGCTGACGTTCCTGCTCTGTGACCTGACCTGGCTTGTCTGACATTCCTGCTCCGTGATCCGGCCCGGCTCTCCAGTTCCTGCTTCGTTGTGTCACCTGGGCGACATTCTGACTTCCGCTTGTCTGGGCCTACCAGACTGTGTGTCTGTGCTGCCTCCGTTAACTCTTGCAGAGCTACTGTTGCCTCCGTTACTGCTCCACAAGTGTACCTATCGCTGAGCATCCCGTTAACTCTTACAGAGCTACTGTTGCCTCCGTTACTGCTACTGCAGTGTACCTATCGCTGATCCTTCCGTTAACTCTTGCAGAGCTACTGTTGCCTCCGTTACTGCTACGGCAGTTTACCGATTGCTGAGCCTTCCGTTAATTCTTGCAGAGCTTACTGTGGCCTCCGTTACTGTTGTGGCAGTGTGCCATTGGTTGCGTTTCCATTCAGCTCTTGCAGAATACTGTTGCCTCCGTTACTGCACCGGCAGGGTGCCCTTATCTCTATTCTGTTCAGCTCGTGCAGAGTACTGTTGCCTCCGTTACTGCACTGGCAGGGTGCCCTTGGCTCTATTCCGTTCAGCTCATGCAGAGTACTGTTGCCTCCGTTACTGCACTGGCAGGGTGCCCTTGGCTCTACTCCGTACAGCTCTTGTAGAGTATTGTGTGGCCTCCGTTTACTGCTACGGCAGGGGGTATAAGTCTCAGCTCTGCTCCGGCAGATCTATAGTGCTCTGTCTCCATTCTACCACTACAGTCTCCTTATCGCTGTTATTCCATCATACTGGGCGTTACTGAGAACTCGCCACATCAGAGACTGATTATATCTATTGGGATTTTAACCCATGCTGTGCTGGGTATTCACCCTGTCATGCCTGACCTGTGACAGTATATGAACTCTCTCACTTACTATTATACTGGGCCTGTGTAGGCATAAGTCTAAGTCCTGTATTGCACCTGTCTATTCTTCTGAATTACGCTATAGCCCGTCAAGGGTAATTCTCATTGTGTTTGTTTTAATAAAACTGTGTTTTATCCTAACCCTCTGTGTCTGAGTGTTGAACAAACCATTACATAGGTCCACTGCTTTTTAACATGTTTATAAATTACTTGGAAATAGATATAGAAAGCAAAATGTCAATACTTGCAGATGACACTAAATTGTGCAGGATAATTAATTCAGAACAGGATATTTGCTCTCTACAGAGGGATTTACATAAAATGGCAGATTGGGCAACCAAATGGAATATGAAGTTTAATGTGGGAAAGTGTAAATTCATGCATTTTTGTTAAGAAAAGATCCCAATGCTACTTATGAACTTAATAGAATCTTTTAGGGGACTCGTTGCTAGAGAAAGACCTGAGAATCCTTGTAAACTACAAACTTGGAAACAGTGACCAGTGTCAAATAGCAGTAGCAAAAGCAAACAAAGTCCTGTCTTGCATAAAAAGAAGTATTGAAGCAAGAGTGGATAACAGCATTTTGCTATTGTACAAATCACTGTTAAGTCCTCACCTCAAATATGCAATGCAATTTTGGGTGCCAGTTCTGAAAAAGGATATTCTAGAACTGCAGAGGGTTCAACAAAGAGCAACAAAATTAATCAAGGGAATGGGGGACTTGACGTACGAGGAATGACTAGACAAACTTGGCTTATTTACTCTAGAGAAAACATGACTAAGAGGAGATCTTATCACAATGTACAAGTATACCAGAGGTCAATACAAGGATCTCTGTAGTGAGCTATTCATTCCAAGGCCTGATCAAATGACCAGGGGACAGGCCTTGATATCTGAGGAAAGGATGATTAGACTTCAGCAGAGGAAGGGTTTTTTTATAGTAAGGAGTGTTGAATTGTGGAACTCCTTGGCAAAGGATGTGGTTATAGCAGATACAATGGATGCATTTAAGAGAAGATTAAATACATTTCTTTCAAAAGAGAACATACAGGGTTATACTGTATATTAGTAGGCAAATCAGGAAGGTCAGGTAAAGACTAACTTATTTGGTAGCAGGAAAGATATATAACTCTAATTTCTCTGAGTTATAAGGCAGGTGTTGAACTTGATGGACTTGTGTCTTTTTCCAACTTAATTTAATATGTCACTATGTTACAATTCACCTCTTTACCATTCCCACTCTTTGTATACATTTTATTCATAGTATGTTGAATCTACTTGATTTTCATTTAATTCAACAGTGCTGGTTATTTTGAGGCCTGTGTGCTGCACATACACTCAATTTGTCTTAGTGGTACTGTGATGTGTGACCTGATCCATCTTTATTGAGATTCACTGAGTGGTGATGAAGGGTTGATGAAGTGTAGGTTATATGGAGATGATGACTTCTCCAGTGATATAATTTCTCCATTTTCTATGTTTTTCTAGGGGGTCTATGCACCGAGATCTCAATAAACTTGAAACATGTTATTGAATTTTCTCCATGGAATAACACGGAAATTGGTGATATGGAAGGGCTACCTCCACATCATCATCTCTTTATCACTGCTTAGTTAATGTCCCCTGTGACACATTTAATTGTAACCCCATCAACTTGTCTTTGTTGTCGGTTAACCCTTTGAGCCATAGGAGCAGCCAAAGCATTGTGGAGTGATACGTTGAGGATTCCTTTAGCACTCAAGGGATTATATGCTGACTTCCTTGGGGGTACATTGGTGACATTGTGGAAGAACAGTAATGATCTTTAACAGACAACGTTTTGGGAAGCATGGTTTGTGTGGGTTGTGTCTGATCAGCACATCAAGAAGAGGGTTAAACTGGGACTTGGGCAGAACTGGGCCTGGCTGATCCTTCCCATTTGTTCTTAAATTGTGTTATTGCTTGAACCCTCAAAGTGCTGTGTTGGTGCAGTTGTGTGGATCAATGATGACCATGTGCTGAAGTGTTACTGTGTTTGTGTGTGAAGGTTGCTTTGATTGATATGGTGTGTGGTTATGTGATGATGCACTTGCCTGTAGTGTAGAGGCTGCTTTCTTCCCCAGTGTCCGATCCTCCAGGGACCCCTCCAACTGCCATGGCTGACAGGTTCTGCCTCAGCATCTCCTCCCAGCTGTTGAAGGTGATGTGGGCAGGGGGACCACCTCCGGTGCCTCGGACATGAAGGGCAACCTCACCTATCTTGTTCTTCACCACTCTCTTGTCTCCCTATCAATTTTTAATGGACTTTATGGTCCGTCTGCAGGTGGACACTGCATTGACTCTGCTGCAGACTTGACTCCAGATGGCCTTCTTCCTAGCAGCTAGTCCAGGGACCCTCTCCCTTGGCAAGAGGATGCTCATACTCTCTAAGACAGCCTGGATGAGGGGCCTGTTCTCCTCATAGGTGTAATGAGGATCCCTCAGCCTCTCCTCCTCAGCTCCAGCCTGCAAGGTGTCGGAGGTGTGGCTGGAATGCCCTGCCTACACTGCCTTTGACTGTGTGGGATGCTCCGTAACAAGTACCCCTCGTCCCACTGACAGTTTTGTCCCTGTCCTCCATGTGCCTTTTCTAGGCCAGGTCCCCCTCCAACCAACAATACCTGACCTCCCTCTCCCACTCCTACCCTGACCGGAGATGCCCTGTTCTCCTTCCTCCTCTTCTGCTACTGTCACGTTAACCAGTACAAACAGAAGGTCAGACACAAGTAATTAGAAATAAAACCACCTTAATTAGGAAACAAATATAATAGGCAATACATCTAAAACCCCCGAACAGTATGACAATAGACCACAGTCTACTACCCAGACTGACAGTAAGTAGAGGCCTGCGCTACTTGAGGAGAAGCGTAATATAGAACCTAGCCTATGGTTCTATCTGTAGGTAGGACTGAGCACTCAGAGGTATGTGTATCCTACTGTACAGTACTAAGTACAGATAGGGGCAATCTGAGAGAGGGCAGCATAGCCACAGTACCATACTACGAATAACCAGCCCGGAGTAGGTCACAAGGAGCAAGTAGTCAGCCTGTACCAAGTTCAGTACCGAGAGGATAGTAAGACAATCAGCAATAAGGAGTGAGTAGTTGGCTAGAGCCACAGGCCAGACCCAAATGATTAGTCAGACAACCAGGGACAACAAGGAGTGAGTAGTCAGCCAAAGCTACTAGTCAGCACTGGTGGATAGTCATACAAATCGGGGTCATACACGGAGCGAGTAGTCAGCCAAAGCCACAGGTCAATACCGATGTGGATAGTTAGACAAGCCGGGGTCATACAGAGAGCGAGTAGTCAGTCAGAGCCACAGGTCATTACCGATGTGGATAGTCAGACAAGCCAGGGTCATACATGGAGCGAGATCAGCCAGAGCCATGGGTAGTACCGATGTGGATAGTCAGACAAGCTGGGGTCATACACAGAACAAGATCGGAGGCCAGTGATACAGAGCAGACAAACAAGACTAGCTGGAACACCACGTAAGGGCAACTGGTACTAGGTCCAGAGGCGTTCAAATAGGTGGGAACCAATCAGGAGAATAGGCTCCATGCGTATAACCAAGCACACATCACAGACGCACCTCTGCACCTGTGATCATCAGACACCAATGAGGAGAGGCACAGGGAGCAGGCAGCATGGCTGCCAAGCACACTGTGATATCTACTCTCCCCATCCCTCTCTCCTGCCCTCCTCTCCTCACCATCATGAACCCACTCACACCCAGGCACTCACATAGGCCCTCACAGACACACTTGATCCCACTCACACTCTGTCACTCTCTGATTCACACCGTCCAAATAAAGGGTATAAAATGTGTTATAAACAAAATGGATATGTGTGTGTGTTTGTATGGGTGTATGGAATATGTACCAAGGTGAATTATGTGTCGATGTGGTGTGCCAACTTTCTCGAACTGTCTCCGCTCCAAACTCCTACCTCAAGTGTACGTGCATCTCTATCTCTCACTCTATCACCAGCCTCTGCCTGGGTCCTGTGCTGTAGCTCATCAAAACTTGAAACACAGAAAAGACATGTCCATTATTTTTGGGTATATTTAGGCTTATTTGATACTTTGGGGTCTTGTGATTGGTTTTGGGGTTGAATTTGATTGACCAGCAATCAGGGTTACTAGTTAACGTTGACTGTTATGTTTTAACATGACTTTAGATCTGTTTTATTGGCTGATTGGGATGCACAGTGATGCACAAAAAAGTGCAACACAAATTTTTTGTGTTATGTATTTGTTGGGCCTACGCTCATTAGCTATTCTTGTAGACTACCTCTCGAATCATCATCATGCATTATTAGCTATCGTTGGGATTTTTTACATAAACTACGGTTTTAGTGCATTCCTTTAATTTGAGCCCTAAATGATTATATTGATTTTTTTACAGCTAAAGTTGACTATCAATATCAGGACTTTTATGACACCAAACTTTATGCAACTTAAAGGGATAGTAATACTTGAAAATAAGTTTATTTTATATTGTAGCCCTAAAAAAAACATGAAAAATGATATAAGTCTTATCTCCCAAACCTTTACGGTTTGGGAGATATTCAGAAGTAAATTTTCCCCTGGAGTGACGTCATTGCTCCACCCTTCAGACTTGGAATCCGGTCCCGGGACCGGATGTGCCTCTCCAGAAGTGCCAAGATCACCATCTTTAAAAAGAATTTCTTAATTGGAATGGTCTACAAAGTGTGCTTTCAAGCCAGTCACACTTTGTAGATAGTCCCAATTAAGTAGTTCTTTTCAAAGATCGCGATCTCTGCACTGCTAAAGAGCTGCCAGTTGCTCTGTGGACAGAATTCCACATCTGTCCACTAGATGGCAGACTTGGCTGAAACAGCCAGGAAAGAGAATTTTACTATATTTTACATATGATTATCTCTCAAACCATAAAGGTTTGGGAGATAAGACTTATATAATTTTTCATGATTTTTTAAGGGTTACAATATAACATACAATTATTTTCAAGTATTAATATCCCTTTAACCCCTTAGTGACGGCCACGTGCAGACGCGGCCGTCACTTAACGCCCGTCTAACATTTTTTTTTTTTTTTTTAAAACAATCCGGAGTCCCCGAACGGCGCGCAGCCGCGCGGGGAGCCGGATTTCCGGGACGTACATGTACGTCCTCTGTCACTAAGTGACAGCCACACAGGACGTACATGTACGTCCTGTGTCACGAAGAGGTTAAAGAGGAATTCACACCTTCACATACCAATCCACCAGAATAAAATGACATAATCTTAAAGAATATCTAATGTACTTATATACTGCATATTAACCTTTAACCACTTAGGTGTAGCATTATAAAACCTCCTTGTGCTGCATAGCAGTTTACAGGCAAACAATTCAATGTTATTTCTGAGTAAAACATCTAATACATGATTTCTTTTTCAGCAGAACTTCCACTTTTACAAGTGTTCATGCCCCCACCATGGAAGAAAAAACCTACCCAGAATTAAAAAATATATATATTTTATTGACATTTAAAAATTAATGAGAACTGTATGGAAGTAAGTTGACTTTTTCTCCTAGCAAATGCCTGTGGTTTACATCTGGTAAAAAAGCAATATATATCATGTTTTTACGTATTGGCCTTACTATAAAAAATAGCCAATAAAAATAGATGGCAATGGGGTGGAGGCTTCTTTATTTAACTGTAAGTATTCTAGATTGTAGTTTTTATTTGTCGACTATGGTGCAATTAGTTTTCTACAGAATTGCTCAATTTTTTTGTGCATATGGTCCTTTATATAAATAGCAATTCAGTCAATTGAAATAATAACAAATAAAGCAGCATTTTGCAATAATAAACATATAACATAATTCTACTGGAAGAAGAAAACTAATTACATTTTCATTAATGTTGTTGACAGCACTGCCAACTTTAATGATCCTTAGCTTCATTCTGTAGAGAAATAGCCTTTTTGAGACAGCTTTCTGGTTTGTGGTAGATTATATTAATGACTATTTTTTCATTGTTATTCAAGATAAATTAGCATACAACTGAATAATACACTCCAGATATGTGAATTATGTCCAAGAAGTGCACTTAGTTTCAGTTTTGGTAAGTCAACCTTGTGTGAAATTGTTGATCTCATCAGGACTGAGGCTATAAAATTGGTTATAACTGATGAAAGCAGGGATTTTATCAGCTAGTTGGACAGCAGCTGCCACATTATTTCTTAATGCCTTTTTTATTTTTGTAATAAAATTTTGTAGGAATATTCCTTGGCAGATACAGTTGTAGCTAGCTGTATTGCACTTTTTATGCTATAAAAGGTACAGACATTCATGTTAAAATCAAAGTAAGATTTCACTATAAGCAGAAGGGTTTGATTCTATGAATTCAATATAGCCATCCACATTACAGGGATTTCGAAGATCACAGGATCATATTGCTGCACTTCAAAGAATGCAGTATATATGATTTAGTGGATGCTACATTGGGGAAACATGCCAAAAATTACAAGCAATTAGAATAAGCACATACACACAATGACACATCATGATGAAGAAGATGACTGTACTAGAGTTGGACACCATTTTTCTCAACCAGATCACTCAATGAAAAATCTTACAATTAGTATCCCTACAGGTAATTTTAAAAAAATCCAAGAAAGAAAGACACGTGAATTAAGAATGATAGTTCTCTTTAAAATGTCTGAAAAAGAACTTAATAAAGAGCAGGGTTTTTTTTAAAAAGCTAGTACAAGTGTCACAAGTAACAGAAGATAACTATGCAATAAACAGTCACAGTAGAAATTTAAGATAATGCAAACAGCATACAGAGCATCTTGTGCATTTGCGCTTTGCAACTCCCGTAACAAAACAACCAATTAAGAAATTAAGTGATACTCTCCCACAACACATCATAAATGAGGTTGTGTTGGTCTGCCGGAAAGCAAGACTCGTCTTAATGTTGGAAAGAGGTGTCAGGGGAACAGTGACAGAAAGAGGTTGGTGTATTAGCAGCATTTATTAGATAAGTGAGAAGTTGAATTTGATATTTCAAGATAGAGAAGAAGTTAGGAAGGGTGAAAAAAAAAATCAGTGGGTCTGGCTAAAGGGGAGTGTCCAGGACGGATTTAAAGTTAGTCACCACCTCTGACCAGTAGGGTTGAATAAGAAGGTAAGCCCACCAGATATGATAAAATAACCTAACATCTTCAACAAATGGGAGAGGTATTGTGGTACATTTTGTGCAATTTGGATGGAGTATAGTACAATCTAGTAAAAAGCTTGAGATTGGATTCCTTCATAAGAGTGTTTGGGGTACTAGCTAAAGATTTTAAACATCTAAATCATTTTGGGAGGGGCCAGGATATGTGCAGATCCACCCCACTTTGGGTTATAAAAGGAGGTTTCTGGTCAGAAGTGGGGCTATTCAGCAGTTTGTATTGTTTGGACAAAGTGCTAGTAGATAGAGTGCCATTACAGAGTGCAGACTCAAACTGTGTTAGGTCTCGATGAGAATAACTTTACACAATATTATTTAATGGAAAGTCATGAACATGCATTACAGCACTGAAAAGTGGCCTCCTCTTCAGCCCGGGATGAAAGCTGTGTGACCATAGATAGAGAGGAGAGGACAGGAAGGAGGGGCAAAGTGAGATTTTGTTGAAATCATCCCTTTGGGTCAGTGAATGAGTGACAATGGGAAAAAGCATGGTGGGAGGTCTATTCTTTGGTCCTAACTGGAGTGCATTATAAAGTGAGGGAAATTTAAATATGAAGCCACAGTCAATTCTTTGCTCTCCTGAACATGATAGTCCAAAAGAGTCGAGACAACTGTAGAGAGATAGAATTTCTTTAAGTTAGGAAGACCTACACCACCTTGTGAGGGGAGTAAGTAAAGAAAGAAGCAGCTAGACTAGGTTTTCTGAACGACCAAATGAAAGAATTATTGAGAAATTGCAATTTAGCAATATATTATGGGGATAAGTATAGAGGGATAGTCAGGATGTAAATGATCTTGGGAGGACCATTATTTTTATCAAATTGATTTTACCAAACCAGGATATAAAGAACCCATTCCATCTTTCCAGTTCATCCTTGATGTCTTGGTAGAGTCCGGTGAAGTTAAGGTCTACTAACTGCTTTAGGTTGGAGGATAGAGAAATACCCAAGTAGTTAATATTGTTTGTGGCCCAACGGAATGGGAAGCAGTGACGAAAAAAATTGCTTCTGAGGAGGTGAGATAGTTAGATTGAGGACTTCAGATTTCTGATTGTTTATTTTAAAATTTGAAATGTTGCAAAAGTCCACAAGAACATGTAATAGAGGGGCAGGGAGGTATCTGGAGAAGAAATAAAAATAAGATGTCAGCAAAATTATAAAGTCCAATAGAGGAAGAACAGAAATATCCGAGCGAAGATGAATCAGCTCTTTCTGGTCCCATTTTAAATGGGGAAGAAGTCTCACAGGTCCTCATTCATTTTTAATTTTGCTGAGGGGAATGAATAAAGGCTCAGATTCCTGCTGAGGGAATGAATAAAGGCTCAGCTTCTGTCCGATAGAGGAAGAACAGAAATATCCGAGTGAAGACGAATCAGCTCTTTCTGGTCCCATTTTAAATGGGGAAGAAGGTCCTCATTCATTTTTAGTTTTGCTGAGGGGAATGAATAAAGGCTCAGCATGCTGGGAAGGCCTGAGAAAGGAAAGAAGTTCTTCTATATAGATCCAATTGACCCTCTCAAAGGCATTCTTGGCATCAGTTGTGAACATTAAGGAAAGAATGTTGTGCTGGAATGCAGTGTGGAGAAATAAGCTATATGTCTTATTATGTGGGAAGCCAACTGGGCCTGAATTCATTCTCATGGGAGAGCTGCTGACCTTAAGTAAGTGATTTTTGGTGAAGATTTGCTGTAGTCTTCCGGGTGTCCTCTGGGAACATGGGAGTTTGTGATTGGGCAAGAAAGTCTATGATGAGAGACCTCAACTGTAATAAATTACAAATGCACACACTTTCCACAAGGTTGTATAGTGACTTGTAGTAGTCTCTGAATATGTCTGTAATTTTCAGGTATGAGTAATGGATTGTACTAGTCTTATCTCCAATGTCTGTAATGTAATGATCATTAGGGGTGGGCGTAAAGTGAAAACATTTTTCTGCATTACTTTTTTTGCAAAAAACTGAAAATTTTTCTCTTTTTTTGTGAAAGTTTTCTCCTTTTCGCCAATGAAAAATGTTTCCTTCTTTTAGCCGTCCAACAATTTTCTTTTACAACCTACAACGTGGCATGTGTGTATGGTAGTGGTGGTGGAAGACTGGCATGGTGTGATTGATGTGTGTGCATCTCTCTCTCTATCTCTCTCTCTAAATCAAATCAATATTTGGTATGGCCACTCTGACTTCAAAACAGCATCAATTCTTCTAGACACAATTGCACACAATTTGTTAAAGAATTCTGCAGGTAGGTTGTTCCAAACATCTTGGAGCACTAACCACAGTTTTTCTGTGCATTTAGGCAGCCTTAGTTGCTGCTCTTAATTTAATCCCAGTCAGACTCAATGATGTTGAGCTCAGGGCTCTGTGAGGAGCATACCATCACTTCCAGGACTCCTTATTTTTCTTTACACTAAAGATAGTTCTTAATGACTTTGGCTGTGTGTTTGGGATTGTTGTCATGCTACAGAATAAATTTTGGGTCAGTCATATGCGTCCCTGATGGTATTGCATAATGTATAAATATGTGCTTGTACTTCTCAGCATTGAGGATACCATTCATTCTGACCAAATCCATTTGCAGAAATGCAGCCCCAAACATGCAAGGAACATCCACCATGCTTCACTGTTGCCTGCAAACTCTCATTCTTGTACCGATCTACAGTTCTTCGGCAGACAAACTGCCTTCTCTTATAGTCAAATATTTCAAATTTTGACTTATCAGTCCAGAACACCTGCTGCCATTTTCTGCACCCCAGTTTCTGTGTTTTCATGCATAGTTGAGTCACTTGGTCTTGTTTCCATGTTGGATATATTGCTTTTTGGCCACAAGTCTTCCATGAAGACCACTTCTGGTTAGACTTCTCCGGACAGTAGATGTGTGTACCAGGTTTCCACTGTTTTCTGCCAATTCTGAGCTGATGGCAGTGCTGGACATATTCAGATTGAGAAGGGAAGTAAGCCTGATATATCTTTCGTTTGCTGCACTAAGTTTCCTTGGCCACCACTCCATCTACGGTCTTCAAAGTTGCCTGTTTGTTTGTGCTTCTTCAAAAAGCTTGTGCTTCTTCAAAGAGCTTGGACAGCACATCTAGAATCTCCTGTCTGCTTGAAACTTCTTCCTGGGAGTGACCTTGCTGATGCAGTATAACTACCTAGTGTCTTGTTGCTGTGCTCAGTCTTGCCATGGTGTATGACTTTTGACATTAAACTGTCTTCAGCAACCTCACCTTATTAGGATAGCTTGACTGTTCCTCACCCAGTTTTATTCTTCCACACAGCTGTTTCTGTTTCAGTTAATGATTGTGTTTCAACCCACATATTAATTGATGTGCAAGTGTACCTAAAAGAATTGATGCTCTTTTGAAGGCAAATGGTGGTCACACCAAGTATTAATTTGATTTAGATCTTTCTTCTGTTCCCTCACTGTTCTTTTTGTTAATAGATAAAAATAAACTATTAACATGTCTATTTTTGAAAAGCATTCTTACTTTACAGCATTTGTTCACACCTGCCTAAAACTTTTGCACTGAACTGTATATATGTTCCTACAGCGGTTTTTACCATTACAATGTTTGTGTCAAATGCAAGCTATCAGTCTTCTCAGATTACAGATAGACATTACTTATTGGGCATAGAGTGGTCCCACTCCCAGGTTTGGTGGATGGTAGCAAACCTAATTCACATCCCTCCTCCTCCTCCCCATCTGTGTTGCTGTTAATACATTTGACCTGGCTTTCTGCTTTTACAATTCAGGCACAGCAGTCATGGACAAATAACTGAGGCTTGGGATATGCCAGCATGGAGCTAAACATGACATTAGTTCTCTGAAACCTTTGTTTTCTACAAAAGAATACGGCAGCATGTGCACTGCCAACATCTTGGCAATCATTTCATTCCACAGGTGTACTTTGGGATTGTTTTTGTGAAGTTTTGGACTCCCTACCAGGAACTTGGTCAGTGTAGTTTTGCAGGACATGGCAGAAGAACCTTGTAAATTGCTTTAAGAACATGACTAGAGGAGGTGGTGGAGGTAGAGGTAGCATGTGTGGGCAGTCTATGACTCTTGCCATCTCCTACAGCAAACCCAGAGTCATCATACTCCACTGCAGCAGGAGCCATAGATGTTATTAGAATTAACTAACTGTTGACAGTGGCACACTCTTTGACACATCAGTAACATCACTACATCTCTTATCTGCCCCAGGGCCATGAGGACTGTTTGGAGTGCTGCTGAGTTGTGGCATCTCTGACCTGCTGATAGCGTGTTTCCAAGTCAGACCTGTTGTTGTGCTTCACTTGGGATCTCATAGAGGAGGTGTGATCCTGCTTTCCCCCTGCTCACATGCTTTTTGCACAGACAACAGATTGCAACATTCTTAGCTTTTGGATCCTTGGTGAAATATCTCCATATTGTGGACTTCATGGACTCAGGGGTTCCTGATGGGGCTGATACTACTACTGGGCTAGATGTTGAAACAATTCTACTGCTACTACTACTAAGTATCAAAGGTGCAGCACTTCCAGCAGCAGCAGACACACTCGTCATAGCTAAGGTTGTGGATGTTTAAAACCTTTGTTGCTGTTGCTACTGGTTACTTAACACAAGTTGCTGATGATGCTGATGATGACTGACAGGATGACTGTGTACTTTTTGCCATCTTTGCTTGTCCATGGTCAGAGTCTCCAATGGTTTTCTTAAACAGTTTATAGACAGGCACAGTGCTCCTTTTCACTGGTGGAAGATTGAGCCTTTGCCTTTCTGCTAACTTTCTGGCCATGCCATCATTTCTCTAGCAACTTCATCCATATCTGAACAAGACGAGGATGCTGGATTGATATATTCTAGATCTGCATCATTATCATCAGTTATCATTACAGTAATCCTCAGTATCAGCATAGCCCCCCACTTCTTGTCCACTACCTTTATATTCCTCTAAGCTTTTTGGAGGTGTCAGATAATTTCTTTTTGCTTTTACTTTCACGCGGTTCACTAATACTTTGAGGATAGATGCTTGTTTGTCTCACTGTCAGATGCAGCAGTTGGTTCAGCAGCTACACCTTCCTCCATTATGCTATTGCCTTCATCAACACTAGAATGCGACTCGTTCTCATCTTCAATGTTCTTCTTATATATTTTTTTTGTACTGGCGCTGGTGGTGGAGTATGGTGTCTTGACTTAGCCCTTAGCAAAATTCTTAATGTCGTCTTCTGTCTATCAAGTCTGCCTCAGTCACACAACTCACATCAGGCTCCCAGTCACTCTATCTTATCACAGTCTGTCCAAAAAAAATAAAATTACAACTAAAAACCAAAATCAACAACTTCTTTCCCCAGATGTCCCCAGCACAGAGACAATAACAGCAAGATCAGCAAGCAAATTGGACCCCAGCAGCCTATTTTGCCAGTCCTCTCACAAACACAGAATGGCATGCTGTGAGAGATTGATACCCTTTTATATAACTGTAGGAAAAGTAGAGAAAACTGCCACGTGGTGGAAAAAAATCCAGTCTTCCCATTTCTTTCAATGCAATGATCTAGGAGAAAAAAGAATGAAAATTGTACTTTTCATGGGAAATTATTCGCAAAGAGGGAAGGGCCATTTTTTGCCGATTTTTGTTTGAGGTGAAAATTTTCACCCAACCCTACTGATTATGTGTTTTGATTTGAAAAATACATGCCGGAAGTCTAGCTATTTCTTGCGTTGTTTCTGTCAGTGCTATATATTTCTCATGGGAGAGAGAAGTTTATCAAGGATAGAGTTTAAATTGAGCATCTGCTGCTTTTTCCTAAATGCCCCTATTTTAATTAAAGGGATAGTAATACTTAAGTATTACTAATCCCTATAGTAAAGTACTACTAAAAAAAAAAACGCATTGCCTCCAGTGTCATCTCTCAAACCTTTATGGTTTGAGAGATGATCGCTTTTAAAGTTGCCCTCTCCATCCCCCTTCCCCGTAGTCAGCATTCTAGCTGACTCAGGGAAATCTGGTCAGAGATCATCAAGCGGCTCTGCAGCAGAGCCGCGATCGCATTAACTAAAAAAAAACTTTCATTAAAACGGTCTTCTACGTGTGCTTGCAAGCCAAGCACACGTAGAAGACCATTTCAGTGAAAGTTTTCTTTTTTAGTAACGCGATCCGACTGTGCTGGAGAGCCGCCTGAAAGTTGTATGACTTTCTTCCCTGTAGTCAGCAAGAATGCTGACTACGCGGAATGGGGAGGGAGAGGCAACTGTAGAAGCGATCATCTCTCAAGCCATAAAGGTTTGAGAGATGACACTGGGGCAATACGTTTTTTTTAAGTAGTACTTTGCTATAGGGATTAGTAATACTTAAGTATTACCATCCCTTTAACTCTACCCGCACCCTGCATTTATGTGCCTCCCATATGGAGGTGGCTGAAGCCACAGATCCACTGTTGAGAATGAAGAAGGTACATAGTGTTTGATCAATTTTAACTGCAGTCTGGGCTTCTTTCAACAGAAGACTCGTTCATTCTCTAAGCCATGGCTCCCCCATTGCCACACTCGATCTGGAATTCAGTCCAGACCAGAGCATGGCTGGACCAAGTGATTGGCTCAATAGAGGCTGACTTTAGAATGTTTATTTTATATTGTTTTATAATGTTCCCTATTGAATGTAGTCTATGTGTGAGTAATGGAAATGGCACTGGGAGAAATAAGTATAGTCGCACAATAAGGGAAACAGGAGGTGCCATGCATAAAATAAATGTGCCTATTTAACTCAGACGTTTAGCACATCTTGAGACAGAGGAATGAGTGAGATGTGAGGAACCAGAGGAGCAGTCCATAGGTGCGTCCAGGGGTGCATTAAACACCCCCCCAATGAGAAGTTGGCCTCCTTTAAAGTCTAAAAGTTTCTTGAAGGTAACAGATAATAAGGGAATATGTTTGGTGTTGGGTACATAAATGGAGGCAAGGGTAAAGAGTGGGCCAAAGAGAAGTCCTTAAATAAATATAAGTTTAACCTCTGAGGCTGAAAGGGTGGCATGGTTAATACATGAAATTCTTTTATGTATCAGAATATCTACTGCTTTATGTTTCTTATTGCTCTGGATAAAAGAATGCCAGATCTAAGTGTATTTTTGGTAGTTAAGGAGGGGGTTTGGGCACTTGGGAAATGGGGTTCTTTTATGAGGGCTATATCAATTTTCTGGTGTGTAAATTCCCTAACAGTGGCGGATTCAGACCCCTATCAGATTGAGATGGCACTCTTTAAATACGTTTGATATTAGTCATTGTGAGCAACTGCGTGAACCGCTAGGTCATACGTGTTATACACGCATCTATGCCACACCCCCACCCACAGGCCAACTTGCTCCAGAGAAATAAAAATAAAGATATAAGATGGCAGTGCATCAGATCAACCTTTTTTCACCCCAAACCAACCAAACCCAAGAAAAAACAGCACACGCAATAAATCTGCTTACAACTGTATATAGTGGAAATAAGGAGGTCACAGCTTTATTAATTTGGGTTTGACCCAGGCCATTTCACCAGCATGGGCCCATGTCCAGCTCACTGGTAGTCCGGGCCCCTGCTCATCAGCCAACTGCCCGCCACCCAGGAGGTGTGTAGGGAATTCTCAGGCACTCATGGCCTACCCTGAACCTCCAAAATGGCCCTAACCATAAGGGATTGCGATTGCTGGTCCTTATGAAAACCTCCCCAAGCCCTCCTCTCTCCTCAGTGCTCCCTGGTGTTAGTCCACCCTGTATTTGGGGGCTGCCATACAGTCAATCCCCCAAGGCCAACTGAAAACTTTAATGGGCAGTACCCGCCCCCGGTTAGCTAGGCCCTCTGGAAACTGTACATTCTGAGGCTAACCCACACTGAGTCGGCCTGAGGGCCTGCACTACGACCCTTAAGTGCTCTATTCCTGGGAAGGACATCCTTTTGACCTAAGCATGACCTCTTCTGTAGCTGCTTCTATGCTGCATCACCTGCCCTGGCAGGGCAGATCTCAGGGCCTGAGAGGGAGAGAAAAAGAAAAGGTAATATTAGATATTATTTTACATGGCTCACCTATATACAGTCCATCCACTCCCCTCCTACCCCCCAGGCCAGCCTCCTTGCCACATGGTGATTGACCACCCTCCCCCCTCCACACTGATCTCTCCCCCCAGCTGGACGGGGGAGGATGTAAAGAGGAAGGGTGGCCAAGGCCCAATAACTAGAAAAGAAGGCAGGGCTGCCTGCCATTTTAATTGGTCAGCTGCCTGCCACCTGGGAGTTATGTTGAGAGGTATGTAGGGAATTCTCAGGCAATCATGGGTTACCTTAAACCACTATGATGTCCCAAACCATGAGGGCTTGCAATTACCAGTCTGCACCGACACATCCCCAAGTCCTCCTGGTTTTAATCAACTTTGTATTTGGGGGTCGCCATATAACCAGTCCCCCAAGGACAACTGAAACCTTCAGTGGGCAGAACCTGGCCCCTGCTCGGCCAGACCCCCTGGAAACTGTACCTTCTTAGGCTAACCCTCACTGAGTTGGCCTGGGGACCCACATGCCACCACCCAAAGAGAGGTCTCTAATGGGGACCCTCTATGGCCCACTCCTGTGCTGTGACCCCATGCTGTCCCATAGAGAAGTGCTTAGTGTGCCATTAAACAAATCCAACCCTGATCTGTCTAGGTGCACATCATCAGCCCGGTTCAAGCCCCCTGCCATGATTACAATCTTATTATGAGAGATAGTGTGACCCCCTCAAGAAGGCATACATCTAGCCAAGGACAGTTTACCTTTTGCTGAGCTCTGTTGATGGTGTAGGACGAAATTTCCCTATGCCAACACAGCCTGGGCACTATTTCTGACCAGATGAGCCCAACGCCAGGACAGGCAGGTCTCTTTAATACTGCGACTGAGCTCCAAGGTTTTTAACCCCACTAAGTAATTCCCACCTGCTTAAATGAACACCACTTGGAGATGCCCCCATTTAGCCAATGCTTCCTGCCACAGACTCCACACCTGCCCCCAATCTTAGGCCCCTTTTACCTAACAGACCATCAAGCATTCTTGAAGGATTCTTAGATGACTGTTGCCCTCCTTTTCTACAGTATGCGTCTCTGCCCAATATACGAGTGTACTGGAATGAAAGCCTTATTCCCTGAAGTCAATGACACTAAAGAAGGAACAAAAAAAGGTTAGCTCAACATCAAACAACACCCAGTCCCCAAGACTGGGATGGGGGCACATATCTTTTGTACACTCTCAAATGCCACCTTCCCAACTGCATAATTTTACCAGTGGACTGACCTTTTGCTGTCTCCACTGTTGCTGCCCCAATATCTCTACCCCAGGGACATGTCTGGCTTGAAACTGAATGTTACATCTCATGCATACCAGAACCATGGGCAAACACTTCCCCATGGTTACTCCACTGGAACATAGCGCTTGTGCTGGATAAACTCTGCTGGGCTGCAGGCGCTATCCTCCCTGATCCAGCCATAGCTCTGATGCTCCCAATACTGGCGTATGGGCCTCCCTGCATCTACTGAAAGTGATGTAGGAGAATTCCGATGCCAAGGCCATGTGGGCTGCCGATGATGCAGTGAGAAGAATGGGTTCCTCTCACAGCGGCCAGGAGCATGGAAAGAGCGGGTAAAAGGGAGTGGGGAATCGTGAGCATTGTCTTCAGCCTCAAGCCCCTACTCTATGTAAGGGAAAAACACTGGAGGGGAGAGGACAACTGGGACACAATCAGAGAGGGAGAATGAGGCAGAGACACAGAGGTGTATAAGGCTTAGGTAACCACAGAGGAGCACGCGACTGGGACAATGGCACATTATGCGAAAAGGGATTGGAGACAGAGGGTGAAGGACCACACAGAGAAGGAGAGCAGACAGACAAAGTAGGTAGAGCAGGGGGAGGCAACACTTGTGGCCCATACTGAAATGATACTTACTTGCTTCCCACAGGCCTGCTTCTCTTCCTGGACTCCTCCACCAGATCATCCCAATATCTGCTAGGGTCTGGATTTCTCTTGGAGTGCTTCATCTTATTCCTGAAAAAGAAAAGGTAGTATTAGCTCTTATTTTGCACCGCTCAACTATATACCATCTCTTCACTCCCCCTGGGCAACCCACTGGGGGGATGGATGCAGAGAAGGTGAGGGAGGCCAAGGCCCAGTAACAAGAAAAGCTGGCATCTTAATGTGTTTTAAGGGGCATAATGCTCCTTCTGCCCTCATAAGAGACATAGATAGAAGAGAAGTGTTATGAGAATAAGAACTGTTTCCCAGGAGATTAAACCAAACACAAATATAAAAGTTGATTAGGAAGTGCCTCCGCTGAGCATGATGATCCCAACCAGTGAAACCTCATTAGGAACACGAAAATTACATGAGGGAGTATCATCCAAACTGTAGAAAGAAAGGCCACAAGCCGTGGCAAGGACCAGTATGAATCATAAGATAGAAAGGGGAGTGAGGGGGAAAGAAAAAAAAAGTGGGATGGAGGTTGAAAGAAGTGGGGAAAAGCCAGAGGACTTGAAGTGCAGCTTGTAGGAAAAGAGGGCAGGGCAAGAAAAACAAGTTTAACTCTTCCACCAAATGGGCAGATGACTGGTGCAGGCACCACAGGTACCAGGTTCCCTGGAGGCATGGGCTAAATCAAGCTCACCATCAGTTGACCACTATTGTCACACCTGGTGTGAACTCAAAAGATATTTCTCTGCCCAAAATGGGACCTGACTCTTACTGACCTCGCCCATGTTGGAGCAATATTGACACATATACAATATACTCTCCCTAGGTCAGTTCACGTTGACCCCGATTTGCCTACAAACAAATCCTCCACAGCCCTCTGTGGAATCCCAAATGCCCAGCGAGGAGTTGGGAGCACAACACCACTGTTGTTACTGCACCATTCCCCCTGTTACTACTCTTTTACATTAAAGTACTTGTCTGGGTGATGTTACATCTGTCATCAGTGCTTAGATGTGTGTACAAGAATTTGTTATCAATTTGCCTAAAAACAATCCTCCATAGCCCTCTGGGGAATTCCAAATGCCCAGAAAGGAGTTGGGAGCACAAAACCACTGCAGTTACTACACCATCCCTGCCCTGGTACTACTCTTCCACAATAAAGTACTTGTCTGGGTGGTGTTACATCTGTCATTTCAGGGTTTAGATGAAGAAGAGTCTAGTACCTTCATCTCTGTGGAGGTGAATACCTGGAGGTCACAGGGGTAGTCAAGTAGTCAAGCACGCAACAACCTCAAGAGCACAACCCTGTCAAGGTAAAAGTGAAGCTAGCATATACTAGGTCCACTGATCCATCTCTGTCCCATTCAACCAAGATATCCAACAACCTAACCCCTCACTACCTTTCAAAGAGGTTGTCCACCTTGAAGCAATGTGCTTGGACCCCCCACCCTATATTGGAGATCCTGTAACCCAACCCAACCAATAAACAGTGCACAGAATAAGCAGTATAAAAGCATATAAGAGATTTTGTAAGAGATCAAGGAGGGATGAAGTTTAGCCATTACTGAAGGGCTTGGAGCATTAAAGTAAGTAGCTCCATCCGGGACCAGGCAACCATCAAACATTTCAACCTGACCTAGGACGTCTGCCACCCTGTAATGGAGCAACAGAGATTGGGGATCTACACAAGGTGTAAAACATTTGCAGTCTGCATACCCAAAAGTGAATACAAAGTTTTGTAAGTCTGAAGTAAGATAAGGGCCAGATATGGAAATCCTGCCTGGAGATAGAGGCAGGAAGACCAGATCTCACCCCATCCTAACATGTACATCGCAGTCCCTCCTGAGGGCCACCTGCATGCATTATATATATTATATATCTAAAAACAGGTAGAAAAAAGAAGGGGATTTCTTCCTCTTAGTATAGTATACATCACATATTTGAGCCAAAACAATTGTCTGACCAGAGATCATGGCAGGAAGTGATATACATGAAGCCACCTAATCAGAAATGAGATTAAAACATCTAAAATGCTTATGTTTAATTTTGAGGAGGTATAGCCTCCATGGCCCTCAGGGAAAAGGGATAACCACAATTATATTGAATTGGCAATGTTCATATGTGTTCTGTTAGTGGTTGGAGTGCTTATCTCTAATGCAAAGTGAACATGGAGAAAGTGATTATATGAACTCCTCTGATCTCTCCCATTTCACTACTCTTCCTCAGAATATTTTTATGTATTTGAAAGTTAAGGAATCAACATACCACATCCTGGGTGTTCACATGGACGAGTGTCTAGGCTGCAGAGCCCTGTGTACCCTTTACATCATCATGGGGGTATAGACTGCAGGCCCATAACATTGAAGAATATAGTAAGCAGCACGGTGGGAAGGTCATTGGTAGGAATGGATCCTGTAAGGCCTCAAGTCCTGAGGTTATTATGATGTGCGCTTTTGTCGATATAGTCAGTTTTAGCTGTTAGGAGGCTGATGGTTTCATTTTGTTGCTCAATGAGCTGGGGTTGTATGGTATATTCCCTGTCTTTCTCCAGTTGGTTGATACACTGGCCAAGTGATGAAACGTCTTTCCTGAGTTCTGAGACCTCATCCTTAACTACACATTTGATCTCTGACCTTTACGTAGTCCTTAGTGGGCAGATGTCAAACATCCTCCTTGTTCATTAGGTGGTTCCATAGCTGGATATTTAGGGGTTAGACATTTTATTATGTTGGCCGGTACTCACTTTGGCCCTACCAGCTGTTTTACTGCAAACCTCTAAATCTGGCCCTATGGGTCTTATATAACATTGACTAGGGACCCTACCAGGTCGTTGAGGTATAAGTCTCTTTGGTTGTATTTAAGAAGGAAGAATCTGAATTCTTAAACTTTGCTGATTCCGTTACCCCAATATTTCAACACTTCCCAAAGGTACACATGAAGGAGAGACCCCCGGTGGGTCACCCTAGTGTACTGGGGATATTCTTTCTTAATGAGAACCTTTCTGAGTTTGTGGATGCGTACCTACAACACTTTGTGTTGCATTTGAGTAGTTACACTTGGGATTCCAGTCACATCCTTGAAGTAGTAAATTAGAGTACGGTCATAGATGGGGATCAATGGATGTTACTTCTCTTTACTCCATGATCCCTCATGAGAAAGGCTTACAAGTAGTTCAGTACTATCTTGATAGTTATGGTTAAAACATTCCTATTACTGTCTATCACATACCTTTTGCAGCACAATTTTTTTTAAAATACAATTGAGTATTTTGACCCCAGTCCCCATGCTACACCACCAACACACCTTGTTGCCCCTAGTCCTCATGCTGCACCACCACTGGAGCTTTCTGCTCCCAGTACCCATGCTGCCCCAGTCCCCATGCTGAATCACCACTGGAGTTTGCTGCCCCAAGTCCCCATGCTGAATCATCACTGGAGTCTGCTGCCCCCAGTCCCCATGCTGTACCACCATTGGAGCCTGCTTCCCCAATTCCACATGCTGAATCACTACTGGAGCCTGCTGGGGATGCACCACAGTTTACTGAGGATGCATCATCTGCCTTCCCTCGTCATCCACACCAGATAAGGGAAAAGTGGCCCAGTATAGGCAGTACATAAGAATTCAGAGGCGGAGGTGGAGGGAGTCGGGGAGACACAATCCGAGGTGAGCACACCATCAACATGTCATGGAAAACCAGTTCATGTCACTCACCAATGAAATTCAAGAGATCAGGGATGACAGAGTTCCCTAACCACAACAGGATACAAGCTCAACTGTTGGCCATACACCAATCCTTCTCCACACCCTCTTCCTACACGGTGAATCCAGCTCAAACTTTAGTTCACTCAATGGTAACCAGAAGCTCTGGAAGGCTTGGCCCTTCTGCCCCCCCCAAGGAGAGGAAACTTTGGCATGTGTTTTTTCCACAACACAAATGTAACAGAGCTGTTGAATATACCTGTAATTATACCAAACTTCAATGTGCTCCAACTGAGTGAGGTGTAGATTTCAGCAAGGATAGTATAGCACATTCTTCAAAAAACATAACCTTTAAAGCGGAACTACCACTCATTTGAAACTTAGCCCCAAATAATTACCCATATGGTGACTAGCTGCTAAAAAGTGCTAGTCCCCAGAATTATTACCGCGTTACTGAGAATGCACACTGCTCCCGGGACTGACAGCCAGCAACCAGTGCAGACATCTTTCCAAAGTGACGTCTGCACTGCTGCGCTGTCAGTCCCTTTTGGAGCCGAAAGGCTCCTAGCAACGCCTCCTAGAGCAGACTGGGACTGACAGCAAATCAGATCACTATCGGGGCAAGAACACATAGTCCCCAGCTATCAGAATGGCAATATGTATGCCAACTGACAATTGGGACACCTGCAAACAAACAAACCTACAGGCCACATCAGGTAACAATCACTGAGCCATTGTTTCCATAACCATCCTCAAACATTCACAGTAGTGCTTGTGTTTTTGATCTCTTCAGTATGGCACATGTATCAATATCATCATCACAGATGATATATCATCCATGTAAATGGAAAAATTAGTGATTCCACAGCATGGGATGAGATCAAGAAACATGCCCTTTGGGGTGTATTGAGGCTAGATTGTGTGAACAACAAACTCAAACAACATTTGGTTCATGTTTGTGGGAAAGTATAGAAGATGGGACCTGTGGATATTCCATTTATTCTGAACCGAAGGTCCGACACCTTTCATGGCAGATTAGTTTGTAACACTACCCATACCTTTGTGTTTCAGACATATCTACCATTCAACAGGTTAAGAGCAGAGTTCAGAACATTGACATAGTGGATGTGTGTGAGGTCTCCCCTGTGGCGCAGTTAATTGCTTTACCATCTGTTAGGGACCAGGAATCAGACAGATACAAAAATGTGAAGTGCAAAACACCTATAACCAAAGCAAACAAAGCAAAATCGTGATTCAGGCACATAAACCAAAAGACAAGCTGGGATCAGGAACTAAGTCAGGTACTCAGACAAGCTGGGGTCAGAAATACAGGGGTCAGAGATGTCAGGAACAAGCGAGGAGTCAGGAGCCAGAAGGGACGTTAGAGGAAGCCAGGTCATGAATGGATAATCAGGATCACAGAAGAATGCACTTGCAGCCAGAAACAACACAAGGGCAAAGAGGAAGTGAGCCTAGCTGCTTTAAATAGTCTGGATGGGGTTGGCTGATAACAGTCAGGAGAGTAACCATGGAAACAGAGAGGTAAAGGCAGTTCATTAATCGTCAGCCTGATCCAGGGAAGGAAAAGCAGCTAGTATACAACAGCAGAGTGTAGAGCAGAGGAAGCGTTCAAGACAGCGAAGACCTATGGGTCGCGGCCACTCGAGAACAGCTGAGAGTTTTCCAGGATCCATATCGAAACCAACCTCTGAAATTACGTACCCCAAGAAGGTGACCTGTTTTTGGTAGGACTCACACTTCTCTAGTTTGCAAAATAGGTTATTCACTCTTAACCTTTGCAGAACTTGGGCTACATCTGAGTGGTGGCTTTCCATGGAGGCAGAATGGATCAAAATGTTGTCTAGGTATATCACCATGCATTGTTGGAGCATGTCCCATAGGACATCATTTAAGAATTCCTGGAAAAACACAGGAGCATTGCCTAAGGGCATTACGAGGTATTTGTGGTTTTAAAGCGGTTTTCTATTCATGTCCCTCTTCATGAAGAAGAAGCCAGCCCCAGGGGGAGAGGAGGACTTGCGGATGAACCCCCTGGACAGTGCATCCACAATGTACTCCTCCATCGCCTTATTCTCTGCAACAGATAGAGGGTAGACTCAATTTTGAGGAGGTATGGCACCCGGCTGCAGCTCAATGGTGCAATCGTATGGATGGTGAGGAGGGAGCTCCCCAGCCCGGCCCTTATCAAATACATCTTGGAATTCTTGGTATTCCTCAGGCAGAGAAGAGAGTGGAGATGTGGTTAGCACTTTTACCACTTTCACTAGGCATGTCTTGGAACAGTGGGGTGACCATGCCATGACTTTGGCCCTAATCCAATTGAACGTAGGATTGTGCTTGTGCAACCACGGGTATCCCAGGACCATAGGATAGTGAGGAGAGTGGATCACCTGGAATTGTATGATTTTGTGATGGAGAGCCCCTACAGCCATGGCCAGGAGCGGTTTTGTGGGTGACCTGCGGAGATTGTAGGGGTCTGCCATCAATTGCCTCAATGGCAAGTGGAGTGGTACAGAACTGCAATGGAATGGAGTGCTTCTGGGCACTGTGAATAAAGAGGCCCGCTGTCTCAGACTCAATAAGTGCCGCAGTAATAATGGAAAACTTGCCCCAAGAGAGCCCAACGGAGACTATGGTTTATCATTCTGGATAGCCAAGGAAGTAGAGACTCCACCAAAGGTCTGGCCCTATAGAGCCTTTGGTACGGGTGTTTCCCGGATGTGTGGGGCAAGTTTGCAGTAGGTGCCCTGCCTTACTGCAGTAAAGGCACAAGTCCTCCCTCCTCCTAAACACGCTCCACAACCAAAAGATGGATGAACACAAGCTGCCTGGTCTCCACACTTCCAGGGGTCTCAAGACCAGTAAGCGTGGGAGAGGGAGACATGGGTGGGGACAAAAAGTTTGGGGATAAATGGTTGGGAGGCCTCCGCAGGCGCTCCCTGAAGGAAGGTCTCTCACGGATTCGGGAATCAATTAGGATGCAATATGAGACAAGGTCCTCTAAATCTCTGGGGAGGTCCCAGGCTGAAATCTCATCTTGAATCATATCTGAGAGCCTGAGAAAGCAGCCACGAGAGCCTTATTATTCCAACCAACCTCGGCTACCAGGGTATGAAACTCAATGGCGTAAGCAGAAAATGCCCCTGTACCTTGCCGGATGGACATTAGTTGTTTGGCAGCCGAAGTTGAGTGGGCCGGTACATCAAATACCCTTTTAAAGGATGCCACAAACTCAGGGTAATTGTATACTACAGGTTTCTTACTCTCCCAAAGGGAATTAGCTCATGCCAAGGCCCCGTTAGAGAGTAAGGAAATTACGAAGCCGACCTTACTCCTATCAGACTGGTATCACGGTTCCCGTGATTACCTGTCACTCTCTGAGGTGGTGTGTTCCTTTTGGCAGTGCTTGTTATGCCCGTCCAGTATGGCCTTCTTATACCGGGCCTCTGGCACCTGTCAGGTGCCCTTTTGTGGTGTTCTAGTACCAGTGCTTCCGTTGCTGTGTTCCTGCGTTCCTATCACGGTGCCCGTGATTGCTGCAGTTCCTTGTCTGTCACCAGTAGGGGGCTTCTATTGGCTGTCTGCAGATAGCCTGCCTCTTATTGCCTGTTTAAACCTGGATTGGGCACCCTTTGAGTGCCCTTTCGTGTTGTTTCTGACCTTCTGCTATCACTATGCTAGTGATAGCTGGGCCTCTGTTCCAGTGTTCCTGAGTTCCTGATCTCTTGTGTTCCTGAGTTCCTGATCTCTACTGTTCCAGTGTTTCCTGCATGCTGAAGTACTTCCAGTCCTGGTTCCGGCCTAGTCTCTGGTGTTGCAGTTCCTGCTGAACTTCTTCTCTGCTGTTTCCTGACCTGACTGATCGTTGTTGGTTCCTGTCATCGCATCGCCTGTCTCCTGTATCCTGGCGACCTCCTGCCTAGTCGCGTCGGCGACTCGCTTGTTACACCAGTATGCGGTCACGGGTTTGCTCCTAAGCCTTGCGGCTATACAAACTCGCTTGTTACACCAGTGTGCGGTCACTGGTTTGCTCCAAAGCCTATCAGCTATACAATTCTGTGTTTGTTCCAGCGTGCGGACGCTGGTTTGCTCCAAAGCCTTGCGGCTATACAAACTCGCTTGTTACACCAGTGTGCGGTCACTGGTTTGCTCCACAGCCTATCGGCTGTACCATCCTGTGTTAGTCCCAGCGTGCGGACGCTGGTTTGCTCCAAAGCCTTGCAGCTATACAAACTCGCTTGTTACACCAGTGTGCGGTCACTGGTTTGCTCCAAAGCCTATCGGCTATACAATCCTGTGTTAGTCCCAGCGTGCGGGCGCTGGTTTGCTCCAAAGCCTTGCGGCTATACAAACTCGCTTGTTACACCAGTGTGCGGTCACTGGTTTGCTCCAAAGCCTATCGGCTATACAATCCTGTGTTTGTCCCAGCGTGCGGGCGCTGGTTTGCTCCAAAGCCTTGCGGCTATACAAACTCGCTTGTTACACCAGTGTGCGGTCACTGGTTTGCTCCAAAGCCTATCGGCTATACAATCCTGTGTTAGTCCCAGCGTGCGGACGCTGGTTTGCTCCAAAGCCTTGCGGCTATACAAACTCGCTTGTTACACCAGTGTGCGGTCACTGGTTTGCTCCTAGGCCTATCAGCTATACAATTCTGTGTTTGTCCCAGCGTGCGGACGCTGGTTTGCTCCAAAGCCTTGCGGCTATACAAACTCACTTGTTACACCAGTATGCGGATGCTGGTTTGCTCCCAAGCCTTACGGCTGTACTAACTCGCTTGTTACACCAGTGTGCGGTCACTGGTTTGCTCCTAAGCCTATCGGCTATACAATTCAGTGTTGGTCCCAGCGTGCGGACGCTGGTTTGCTCCAAAGCCTTGCGGCTTTACGATTCTGTCAATTTGCCATTACCATCTGACTGCTGCTACTATCTCAGAGCTGCCCTGCCCGGTATTGGTAAGGCCGGTAGAACCTTTTGCCACATTCCATCTGAGGTTGCCTTACCCGGTATTGGCAGGGCCGGTAGAGCCTACATTATGAATCTATTGAGGCTGCCTTGCCCGGTAAATTGGTAAGGTCGGTAGAACCGTTATGCGATTCCATCTGCAGGTTGCCTTACCCGGTATTGGCAAGGCCGGTAGAGCCTATCATTCTATTACTTCAGACTGTCCTGTCCGGTATATTGACAGGACCGGTAGAGTCTGCCTTCTGTCTTGTTATTTCTGAATATATCTGTATGTATGTGATTGCCATCCTACGTTATCAATTTATTATTTCAATAAAATTGATTTTTACCTAAAACTTGTGTCTGAGAGTCATAATAAACCGTGACAGTACGAAAGGGCCATGACCTCAGACAGCAAAGGTGAAGGTAATGCACAGAATATCCATTGTAGGATGGATGTGCACGAGCAACGTTTGGATCAGTTGGCAGTTGCAATTCAAACGATCCTTGAACGCACGGTACTTGCTGACAAATCTAGCTCTAGCCCGGTGGTCTCGCCAAGTCAGACACCGGAGAGTGATACCAGACCCCTAGGGGGCACTGTTAAAGGGTTAACGGCTTCTGCACCCTTGCCGCTAAGATACGATGGTGACCCTAGTCTCTGCAGAGGGTTCATCAACCAACTCGAGATTTTTATGGAATTGACGGCACACGCATTTCCCAATGATCGTAGTAAGGTGGGGTTTACAATATCTTTGCTCACTGGCAGAGCTTTGGCTTGGGCTAACCCCTTGTGGGAGAATGCTAAACCTTGTACTAAAAACTTTAGAGAATTTGTGCAATCCTTTCGAAGAGTGTTTGAGCCTCCTGGTAGAACCACCTCTGCTGCCAAACGCCTTATGGAGATACATCAGGGCAGGCGCACAGTAGGCGACTACGCCATCGAATTCCGCACATTGGCAGCAGAGGTAGGTTGGAATAACGAGGCATTATTGGCAGCTTTTTCTCAAGGCCTGAACGACCACATTAAGGACGAAATTGCTGCTAAAGATCTACCTATTGATCTAGATGACTACATTGAATATGTTATGATAATTGACTCCAGAATACGTGAGAGATCAATTGCCAGAGATCGTAAGTTACGGTCAAAGAATAATGAGCCTAGTGGCATGTTTTGCCCACCCATCCCTCCCCTGGCATTCAAGTCTAGTGAACCTGTACGGGAGACAAGTGAACCTATGCAAATAGGCTTCACTAGACTAACCAAGGCTGAGAGACTTTATCGCAGAAGACAAGGGTTGTGTTTATACTGCGGTAAAAAAGGGCATTTGCTAAATTCCTGTCCGGTACGTCCGGGAAACGCACACACCTAGGGTACCTTGGGGGACAGGCCCTAGGTGGTGTACAATCGTCCCCAGTGTCAGGCACAACGCTCTGTGGAGGTTTTGGCCTTGGTTGACTCTGGTGCAGCAGGGTATTTTATGGATAATACCTTTGCTGAATTGCACGGAGTTCCACGCATTGAAAGAGAAAATCCCTTGACTATTGAAGCGATTGATGGCAGACCCTTAGAACCGCCTCAGGTTATGTTTGAAACTATGCCACTGTCTATGACTATTGGGGCACTTCACAGAGAAGAGCAGCAGTTTCAACTGATTAATTCTCCGCACCATGCGGTAATATTGGGCTTTCCGTGGTTACAGTTACATAACCCACAATTTGATTGGAAAAAGTGTGAAATTGCTGCTTGGTCCCAGTTTTGTATGGACAAGTGCGTCATCCAGCCTGTTAAGGTCCTGTGCACCTCCTCGGCTATACCGGATGTGTACCAACAGTTTGGCGATGTTTTTAGCAAAGGAGAGGCCAGTTTGCTACCTCAGCATAGACCTTATGATTGTTGCATCGAATTGCAGCCTGGGGCAGTACCTCCGAAAGGACGCACTTATCCATTATCTTGTGAGGAAAATAAGGCTATGGAGGATTACATTTCTGATGCCCTTGCTAGAGGGATCATACGAAAATCTACCTCTCCAGCTGGGGCTGGGTTCTTTTTTGTAAAAAAGAAAAATGGCGAATTAAGACCATGCATTGACTACCGGGGCTTGAATAAACTAATGGCAAAAAACGCATACCCAATACCACTCATCACCGAGCTTTTTGACAGGCTTAAGGGCGCTTCGATTTTTACCAAATTGGACCTACAGGCCGCTTACAATCTGGTGCGCATTCGAGCAGGTGATGAGTGGAAAACTGCCTTTAATACTCGAGCTGGGCACTACGAGTATCTTGTAATGCCATTTGGGCTATGTAATGCCCCCGCAGTTTTCCAGGAACTGATAAACGATGTGCTGAGAGATATGTTACAGACATGTGTTGTGGTTTATCTGGACGATATATTGATTTACTCTCAAGACATGGCACAGCACATCAAAGATGTATCTGCAGTATTGCTACGACTCCGTGAGAACAAATTATTTTGTAAACTGGAAAAATGTGACTTTCATAGAACCAGTGTGCCATTCTTGGGGTTCATAATTGGCAATGATGGCATTGCCATGGACAAGGATAAGTTGTCAGCTGTCTTACAATGGCCAAAACCCAAGGGGCTTAAAGCCATACAGCGTTTCCTGGGTTTCGCTAATTATTATAGGCGGTTTATTAAGAACTTTTCTTCCATTGTTAAACCTTTGTCCGATCTTACGCACAAGGGCGCTAATCCTTCTTGTTGGCCGGTATCTGCTGAGAATGCCTTTGAGAATTTGAAGCTGGCATTTGCTGCGGCTCCTGTGTTATCCCACCCCAATCCTCTACTTCCATTTATGTTAGAGGTGGATGCCTCAGATATTGGGGTTGGGGCAGTACTTTCGCAACGACACGAGAAAGGTGGTACTCTCAGACCTTGTGGGTTTTTCTCTAAGAAGTTGACTGTCACTCAAGGCCACTATGAGATAGGTGACAAAGAATTATTGGCCATTATCCTCGCTCTTAAGGAGTGGCGTCATTTGCTTGAAGGTACCAAGACTCCCGTATTAATCCTAACAGATCATAAAAATCTGACTTATCTCTCGGAGGCCAAGAGATTGTCCTCCCGTCAGGCCAGGTGGGCACTGTTCCTGTCTCGATTTAATTTCATTGTATCATACTTACCGGGGTCAAAGAATATCAGGGCTGATGCACTGTCAAGACAATTTGAGGCCGACAGTGACAGTGTGGAAGCACCAGCACCCATCATCCAACCTGATAGAATACTGGCTACTATACGCACGAGTATCACTTCTCCTTTAGGGGAGGAGATCCTGGCCTCTCAGGGGTCCGCTCCCCATGAAACTCCAGTGGGCAAATGTTTTGTCGATGAACCATTTCGTATTAGGCTGCTTGAAACCTACCATTCCTCTAAGGCTGTGGGACTTATTGGTAGAGACCAATTGTTATGGTCCCTTTCTCAGTTATTTTGGTGGCCCTCCATGAGAAACGATTGTGCCGAATTTACGAATGCCTGTGCCACCTGTGCCCGCGCTAAGACCCCGAGACATCTCCCTGTGGGCTTGCTTCAACCGGTGCCTAATGGCGAACGCCCCTGGTCTCATGTTTCCATTGATTTTATGGGAGAGTTGCCTATGTCCAAGGGGTACTCCTTTATATTCATGGTGGTGGACAGGTTTTCTAAAATGGCTCATTTCGTGCCCCTCCGTGGTCTTCCTTCAGCGAAGGAATTGGCAATGGTGTTCGCCAGAGAAGTATTCCGGTTGCATGGAGTGCCTAGGGTACTGGTGTCTGACAGGGGGAGCCAGTTTGTGTCTAGATTTTGGAGGGCATTTTGCCAACAGATGGGCATACAGCTGTCCTTCTCCTCTGCCTACCATCCCCAGACCAATGGAGCCGCTGAACGAGCTAATCAGGGCTTGGAACAATTTCTCCGTTGTTTCGTTACTGACCATCATGATAATTGGTCCGACTTGTTGCCTTGGGCAGAGTTCGCCAGGAACTGTGCGGTCAATTCTTCATCTGGGAGCTCTCCATTTCTGATTAATTATGGGTTCCAGCCCTGTTTGCTTCCAGACTCATTTCAGACGCAACAGATTCCAGCTCTGGATGAGCATATCGAGCAACTCCGTTCCACATGGGCACAAGTTCAGAGGGCGCTTGGTCAGTCATTTCAGCGTCATCAGCGCCATGCTAATCGCAGAAGGCTTCCAGCGGTTTCCTTTCAGGTTGGGGATAGAGTATGGCTTTCCTCCAGAAATCTCAAGCTGCAGGTTCCGTCTAATAAGTTGGCTCCTCGGTTTATTGGTCCATACAGAGTTATTCGCAAAATTAACCCTGTCTCCTATGCACTAGACCTACCTGCATCCATGCGTATCCATAATGTGTTCCATGTGTCCCTTCTCAAGCCTCTGGTTTGCAATCGCTATACTACCACACCTGTGGTGCCAGGACCTGTTGAGGTCGAGGGCCAGGAGGAGTACGAGGTTCAGAGCATTATTGATTCCCATAGGCTTAGAGGAAGGGTACAGTACCTGGTACATTGGAAAGGGTATGGTCCTGAGGATCGATCATGGGTGGATAGTACGGACCTTCATGCACCTAGGCTAACTAGGGCCTTTCATGCCAATTACCCACAGAAACCTAGACCCTATTCTAGGAGAGGGGGTCTTTGAAGGGGGGGTACTATCACGGTGCCCGTGATTGCTGCAGTTCCTTGTCTGTCACCAGTAGGGGGCTTCTATTGGCTGTCTGCAGATAGCCCGCCTCTTATTGCCTATTTAAACCTGGATTGGGCATCCTTTGAGTGCCCTTTCGTGTTGTTTCTGACCTTCTGCTATCACTATGCTAGTGATAGCTGGGCCTCTGTTCCAGTGTTCCTGAGTTCCTGATCTCTTGTGTTCCTGAGTTCCTGATCTCTACTGTTCCAGTGTTTCCTGCATGCTGAAGTACTTCCAGTCCTGGTTCCGGCCTAGTCTCTGGTGTTGCAGTTCCTGCTGAACTTCTTCTCTGCTGTTTCCTGACCTGACTGATCGTTGTTGGTTCCTGTCATCGCATCGCCTGTCTCCTGTATCCTGGCGACCTCCTGCCTAGTCGCGTCGGCGACTCGCTTGTTACACCAGTATGCGGTCACTGGTTTGCTCCTAAGCCTTGCGGCTATACAAACTCGCTTGTTACACCAGTGTGCGGTCACTGGTTTGCTCCAAAGCCTATCAGCTATACAATTCTGTGTTTGTCCCAGCGTGCGGACGCTGGTTTGCTCCAAAGCCTTGCGGCTATACAAACTCGCTTGTTACACCAGTGTGCGGTCACTGGTTTGCTCCACAGCCTATCGACTGTACCATCCTGTGTTGGTCCCAGCGTGCTGACGCTGGTTTGCTCCAAAGCCTTGTGGCTATACAAACTCGCTTGTTACACCAGTGTGCGGTCACTGGTTTGCTCCAAAGCCTATCGGCTATACAATCCTGTGTTAGTCCCAGCGTGCGGGCGCTGGTTTGCTCCAAAGCCTTGCGGCTATACAAACTCACTTGTTACACCAGTGTGCGGTCACTGGTTTGCTCCAAAGCCTATCAGCTATACAATCCTGTGTTAGTCCCAGCGTGCGGACGCTGGTTTGCTCCAAAGCCTTGCGGCTATACAAACTCGCTTGTTACACCAGTGTGCGGTCACTGGTTTGCTCCTAGGCCTATCAGCTATACAATTCTGTGTTTGTCCCAGCGTGCGGACGCTGGTTTGCTCCAAAGCCTTGCGGCTATACAAACTCACTTGTTACACCAGTATGCGGATGCTGGTTTGCTCCCAAGCCTTACGACTGTACTAACTCGCTTGTTACACCAGTGTGCGGTCACTGGTTTGCTCCTAAGCCTATCGGCTATACAATTCAGTGTTGGTCCCAGCGTGCGGACGCTGGTTTGCTCCAAAGCCTTGCGGCTTTACGATTCTGTCAATTTGCCATTACCATCTGACTGCTGCTACTATCTCAGGGCTGCCCTGCCCGGTATTGGTAAGGCCGGTAGAACCTTTTGCCACATTCCATCTGAGGTTGCCTTACACGGTATTGGCAGGGCCGGTAGAGCCTACATTATGAATCTATTGAGGCTGCCTTGCCCGGTAAATTGGTAAGGCCGGTAGAACCGTTATGCGATTCCATCTGCAGGTTGCCTTACCCGGTATTGGCAAGGCCGGTAGAGCCTATCATTTTATTACTTCAGACTGTCCTGTCCGGTATATTGACAGGACCGGTAGAGTCTGCCTTCTGTCTTGTTATTTCTGAATATATCTGTATGTATGTGATTGCCATCCTACGTTATCAATTTATTATTTCAATAAAATTGATTTTTACCTAAAACTTGTGTCTGAGAGTCATAATAAACCGTGACAGTTCCTGTGTACCGATTCGGCTTGTCTGACTATTCTTCTGGTTCCTGCTCCGTGTATGACCCGGCCTGGCTGACGTTCCTGCTCCGTGATTGATCTGGCTTGTCTGACGCTCCTGCTCCGTGTATGACCCGGCCTGGCTGACGTTCCTGCTCCGTGATTGATCCAACTTGTCTGACGCTCCTGCTCCATGTATGACCCGGCCTGGCTGACTTTCCTGCTTGGTATCCAGCTTCCTGTGTTCCGGTTCCAGTGTGGCTTCGTCTATGTCGCTTGGCGACATTGTGAACTGTCAGACTTGTGGTTCTTAAAGCTGACCTCCCACTTGCTGAGCTTGTTGCCGCTGTTACCGAGCCTGTCCATTAACATTTGCTGTGCTTGTTGTCTCAGATACTGGGCATCCGTTAACACTAGCTGAGCTTGTTTCCCCCGTTACCGAGCCTGTCCGTTCACACTTGCAGAGCTTGTTGCCTCAGATACCAAGCCTCTCCATTAACTCTTGCTGAGCTCTCAACTTCCTTACCGAGCCATCCGCTACATTTGCAGAGCAGTGGGTTTCCGTTACCATCTACCGTTAGCTCTTGCAACATTATGCTCCATTGGCGCACCGGAAGGGTGCTACTGGCTCTGGTCTTACTCGGCTCTAGCATTGTTGGGGTATCCGTTTACGTACCACGGGGTGCTACTGGCTCTGGTCCCTTTCAGCTCTGGCAGTGCAGGTATCCGTTGACGCACCAAGGGGTGCTACTGGCTCACGTTCCATTCAGCTCACGCAGTGTCATTAACCCTTTCAGCACCGCAGAGTGCCATGGCTCCGGTCCCATTCAGCTCATGCAGTGTGCCTATTCTGTTACGCACGGCAGAGTGCCCTTGGCTCTGGTATTATTTAGCTCTAGCACCAGTGTTGGTCTTGCTTATCACCAGTCCTTGAGGACTACTGGGCGTTGTCTCACACACCACATCAGAGACGGATTATTTGCATTGGACTTAACCCTAGCCTTAATCAGTTCCATTGCTTGTATGCATTGCTCTTTATCCATACTGTGTCTGCTATATTACCATATTGCCTTCAGTTACGTGTAATTACCTATTTCTGCCCTTAGGGGGCCGTGTTCCTCATTTTATTCTCAATAAAACTGTGGTTTATTTTTTACCTCTGGTCTTAGAGTCTGAATAACCCTTACAACGGGAAGGTTTGAGATATCATCTCCAGATAGATGCCGACTTGGTCCAAGAAACCTCTGCACTGATTCGGATCACTCCCATAATGCTAGGGAAGCAGGGTGGACCCAGATATGCCTCTAGCAATATTGGAATCACCAGTAGCAGCTGGAGTGGAAGTGGCAGCAGCTATGGGGCAGCCTGCACAGGGGTTGCCGAGGTGGTGGAGCCAGATATGCAGTACAGAGCAATGAAGTCTGGAAGGCTAACGCAAACTGGTCCATGCGCTGGTCTACCTGGTCCAGCCTGGTAAAAATGTTTGGTGGATTGCCTGCACCTTCTGGGTTCATGGCCCAGTGTAATGTCAGGGACCAGGAACCAGACAGACAAAAAAATGTGAAGTGTAAAACACCTATTTTAAAATAACTATAGCAAACAAAGCAAAATTGTGATCGAGGAGTGTAAAACAAAAGACAAGCCGGGGTCAGGAATACGGAGGTCAGCAATGTCAGGAACAAGCCAGGAGTCAGGAGCCAGAAGGACTGTCAGAGGAAGCCAGGTTATGCACGGATAATCAGGAGCACAGGAGAACGCACTTGCAGCCAGAAACAACACAAGGGTAAAGAGAAAGTGAGCCAAGCTGCTTTAAATAGCCTGGATGGGGTTGGCTGATAACAGTCAGATGAGTAACCATGGAAACAGAGAGGTAAAGGCAGTTTGTTAATCAGCTGAGTCAGCCTGACCCAGGGAAGGAAAGGCAGCTAGTATACAACAGCAGAGTGTAGAGCAGATCAGCCAAACTGTGACAAAAGTAAGTAAAGGGCTTACTGCAAGTTAAAACACACAATGGTGTTTTTTTTTTTTGCTAACGCCTGCCTTTAAATCTACCCCATAATGTTCCATTTCTTATTGCTCCAGTGACTCTCAAAATACATTGTAGCTAAACATGATTGAGGATGCTTAAATGTCCCAATATTTCAACTGTGACAATGAGAGTCTCCCGCACTCATGTGCATTGCAATGTAGTGGAAGATCTGCAGGAGAAATATCATCATATACAATACAATCCAGAACAGTCATCTCTCACAACACTATGGGCTTGATTCAATTGTCCCTGTTAGGGCAAAAAACCTCAGACGGCATTTGTTTCAGCACTGTAAAAAACCCTTGTAGGGCAATAAAATTAAAGGTGTTTTGGCCCATTGACAAATGAAACAAACGCCACAAGTTGCAATTCAATAGACTGCATTAGCTGTTGCTATTGATACAGGACTCACTTTAGCACTTAAATTTAAGACCTAAAAAAACCAAACTGTAATATTATGAAATATACAATAAAACATCAAAACCTATCTAAAACATTTACTCATAGTAAACTTACACTTACACAGTTTTTTTAATTTGAGATATATGCTGTTACATAATGATAATGTGGAGGGGTGTTGCCTCTATTGGTAAGATGCATGCGGAGTGGATCGGGCTGGTTTGTTCCTTTCATCCATACTCCCTGGTTGTTACTGATGTGGTTTGGTTGATCGTCTGGGGAGTTGGAGAGTGGGGAGGTTGCTCGCCTGTTAATTACAATGTGTAGCACCGAACAATGGATGGCAATATACTCCTCTTGCAAGGTATGGCGTTGCGACCTGGGATGGGAGGTTGATCTGGTGTTTTAATTTGACCTTTGATCAGGTACCGGTTTCTAGCCTCCCGGCAAAAACGCGTTTGGCTTTAATATATTTTAATAAAAGAGTGTATTTTTATTTTTGTTTTAACCCTTAGGCCCCCGTGAGTTTTCTTTCCTGAATTAACATCTGGACATCTAATACCAGTTTGGTGTATGTCCTATATTGTCTCTTTGGTTATTCTAATGTCCTGGATTCCCATGAGTGGTGAGATGTGCATAAAATATTTTGGGATTACAATATATTGAATCTATGTCAGCGATTCAAAGATATATTGCAGAGTGAATATCAGGATTTGATTTACCAAGGGACTCAATCATCAGGAGGATACATCAATGGGATCATTGAGGGGGCAGAGGTACCCTGAAAGGCTTTTACCCTTTTGGGATCTAGTAAGTGCAATATTGTTCTTTTGCGCATTGTTCTTTATTCAAGCATATTACACTTAGATGTGTGTTTTTTCTGTTTCTTTTTATATGATTTGGTGATCTGATGATTGATTTACACTCCTGAGCGCAACCATCCTTTCTGCTGTGTTCCGAAGTAATGAATGAGGTGGATTGGCAGAAGATATAGTTATCCTAGAAGGTGATGGTGAGCTAGTTGTTTTCTTCTTTCTGGAGAGTCAGGGAAAGCAAAAGCGGTGATTGATTTCTGTGGTGGGTGTTTGTGTTTAACATGTTTGAATTAAATGTCATGGTGTCTGTATTTCATGTGTGATATCAGGGAGCTTGTGCCAAGGTGTGTTCCCTCCTTTCCTCTTTTCACTGACTTGTCACAAATTGTGCACAGTGCTGTTGCTGATGACTGCATTGTGCCTGTCCCAACAGAAAATAGACCCACACCCATGATGACTTCAGGGGGAATGGAACAGATGGAGAAGAATGGCCTCTTTCTTTTTGTCCTTCACATTCCCCTTCATTGTCTGTGGCAGTGGATACTTCCTCAGATTCAGCACTGCAACTAGGCCCAGGAGTATTGCTAGCACTGGCAAGTGGAACCTGTCCTAGTCCTGCATCACTTGTTGACTCCATTCCCTCTGTGTTCACAGTGGTCTGTGGCACACTAGCCTGCTCCTCAGCATCCTTCTGCCCTTGCATCTCAGCATCAGAAGGAATTAGAGCAGTTGCAAATTCCTCTAATTCCAAAATGTAATTGCTAATGGTGGTGTTCATGGTTCATAGGATAGTTCATGGTTCAAGCCCTTCGGATGGATAGTATCAAAATCAAAGATAAATTTGCTTCCTGTTGAAGTAACAATTTGTGCCGATCTACTCCTCTTGCAAGTTTAGGTATCATATAAATTGGCATAAACGGAAATTCTGTCAACTTATGCTGTCATAATTGAAAATGTCTGGCCAATGGCTGACATGGAAAACTCTTGGTATCCATTCTTCCCTCTATTGCTTTTTTGATGGCTGATTATTTACCCTCTCTTTTAACATTGTAGTAGTCTTGCCAACATATATCAAATTACAAGGACATTTAATGATGTAAACCACATAGCGGCTTTCACAGTTCATAAATTCCTTAATGTCCATCAGTTTCCCTGCGCGTGGGTGCATGTATTGCTTGCCCGTAATAATGTTACCACAGTTGGAACATCCCCTACATTTATATACCCCAAAGGGGCGTGCTAGCCATTGAATAGACAGTATATTTCTTAACCGGGTCTCCCTTATTTAAAATATCACCCAGATTCATCCCCCTTCGGTAGCAAAATAGAGGAGGATTTTGAAACAAGTGCCCAATTTTGGCATCCCCGCTAAGTATATGCCAATTTTTCAGTATGACTCTTTATGTCACCAGACGCCACAGTGTATTATGACTGTATGCAAAATCTGTCAATTTTTTCTCTGTTCTCTGTACTACTAATTAGTCATTCATCTCGGTTCAATATTGATGCATGTTGAAGTGCAGAAGATAATTCTTTCCTGGAGTATCCCCTTTCTAGAAATCTTTGCTGCATGATCAGTAAACCTTTTTTACGTTCTTAAATATCTGTGGTGGTCCACACCACCCTTACCATTTGAGAATATGGCAGACTTTGTTTCAGTGGCAAAGGATGATGGCTCCTGGCATGCAGCAGAGTATTTCTGTCAGTTGGTTTTTGATAAATCTTGGTAAAGATCTTACCTTCTTCTCTATAGACAGTCATATCCAAAAATGTAATACTATTCATGTCAAAAGTTAATGTGAACCATATCGTCGATTCCAGATTATTGAGGTAATCCACAAACTACCTCAATAATTCGGTGCCGCCAGTCCAGATGCAGATGTAAAATTACACCCAGTCACATATCTGGTAAATAATGATTCTTGTGTAGCCTCTGGAGCCCATGTTACAATTAACACAGTATATTAAACCTGCATACTATACTGGATATTTTCCTGGTGAGAGGTGCAATTCCAAAGGAAATTCACTAATATACACTAAGTAAATGGTTGATATAGCAAGACGGTTTCCAGGAGTTTAAAAAGAACATTAGAGAAAAATATATTTACAGTCCTCAGACTGTATTCAGATCTGCTTTGAAATGGTAAACCAATGGTCTGAGTTTCCTGAAAATTATTATTAGTCTTTCTTGAAAGTTCTCTCTTTGTTCCTTCTTTTTCATTTTAATAGTAATTCCCCAGTCAATATTTTCTTTGGTAGTCATTTTTTAGTTTTCCTTACAGCCTAGCCTTAGTTAAGGTTAAAAACTCATGTAAATCTATTCCAGCCTGGTACAAGAATTAGCACATGGACCGCACTTTTGAATAAAAAAATATATTTAACAGCCTGTTGAAAATGTAGCTTGCACACTGAAACTTTGATGATACACCTACAGTAAAAATTCTCTGATATACTTAAAGTCCTGCGTGTGCTGTCCTCTCTTCATATTTGTGTACATTAGGGATCCCACTGGCTCTGGAACCCAGGCATTTGACCTATGCAAGTTCTTCCCAAGTGCACTGTATATAACAGCCAAGATATTATAAACAGAGTCAAAATGACTTCTATATCTTCCATTTTGATTGTAATTTTAAACACATAGGCAAAATATTTGACACTGTAGTCAAAGTGGCCATCCTTTAAGACTAGAGGAAAGGTGTTTCTGACTTAAACAAAGGCAGGGTTTTTTACACTAAGGGAAGTAAGGATGTTGAGCTCCTAGCCTCAGAAGGTTGTATTGGCAGATAATATAGAACTTTTAAAAAAGTAGTGGATACTTTTCAGCTGATAACAATATAATTATGACAATAGTTTTCACTGTTTTTGTAATCAGAAATACATTTTATAACACCCTCTCCCCCTTGGGGATTTTCTGCTCTTCTCTTGGTCCACAAAAACTAAGATTATGTTGCAAAGGTTGATGTATTTCTTTTTTGAACGTCATCAGCTATGTTATTGAAGTTCTATTATAGCTATTAAAGAATATCATTTCAACAATGTAAGAGCAATATCAAGCAAATAACGTACATTATTAATTTTGAGGGCAAAATTACAATATCAGAAAAAAAAAATCACAGAGCCATTTGTGCAATACAAAAGTAGAACAATTTTTGGGTAAGCCATCTGCACCATAGGGAACACATACAAATCTCCCAATTCCCTATTAATTTAAATGGATCTTGAAGCACACCTATAAAGAAGCATTGGTCTGTTTTATATAGCCCCAAATATAAAAGTTGTTGACAGCAACTGTGGGGCTAAATTCAGACATTTGTAGTGTTCAGGGGCTGTGAGTGATGCCCTGCAAGATTTGTGAGATAACTTCAACAGTGTGATACACTCTTCAGATTCTATATACTTCCATGGAGCCAATGCACTAATATCCCTAAAGTTTGAGAGGTCTTAGTACATAGGCTCATTTAAATAACATAGGAATTGGAGAATTCACATTACTGGATAAGTTATTGCTGCTTTATCACTACTTATCACACCCCATCCTCCAAGATGACTTTTCTGATACCCTATCATCACTACCATCAAGCAATGCAGGCATGCTGAGGAAGTGCTAATGCCATGATAGTTGCCCTATAAGCTAAATGAGCAGAGAAAAATCAATGCAAATAATTTACCCAGAAATCTGTTCACATCAGATTCTCAAAACTGGAGCAGCTGTTTTTCTTCAGAGAGAACTAGGATATGTAGTTAGCAGCAACCTGTGCACCTAGGGCACTGCCAATGTCAGAACAATTATATTTACATTCACAAATATTAAATGAGACACTTGTGTAGGGCTGTGAATCATTTCATGAATATTTATATGGAATATATGAACTCTCTATACTTCAGGGTCAAAACATCCAGGGGGTAATGGATTAGCAGAAGCAGGCATGAAAAAAGATATCATATTTAATAAAACATTGGTAGCTGAGAAAACCCCTCTTTGTCATTAATGGCATGTTGTACAGCATTGCAAAGCAGAACTATTGTTTGGGTGCAGGATTGTTGCATATTGTGGAGTATTGGAATACTGTTATATATCTCTGGAAGAATGATTTTAGGCAGCAAATTGTTACAAGGATACCTTACTTAGAAGTTCCTGAAAAACATTCTCAATACAGAAGCAGTGTTTAGGTCATAGAGTAGTACACAGAGACTAAGTATGTAATAGGTACTCTATCAGCCCAAACAATCCAGTGATATAGTTGTAAGAAAAACATCAGGGGGCTATGCACTAAGATGAGAAGAGGTGATAATTGGATATCACTTCTCCAGTGATATCACTTCTCCAATATGTATGTTATTCTATGGAGCCTATGCAAGTAGAGTATGTAATAGGTACTCTATCAGCCAAACAATCCAGTTATGTAGTTGCAATAAAAACATCAGGAGGGCTACGCACTAAAGTGAGAAGAGTTGATAATGTGGGGATCACCTCTCTCGTGATATCACTTCCCCAATATGTATGGAGCCTATGCAATCTCTCCCACTTAGAGCTCCATAGAGTAACATATAAATTGTAGATGTGACATCACTTGAAAACTCATCTCCCCTTTATCAAATCTTTAACACACCTTAGTGCATCTCCCCCTAGGTGTGACTGAACCCAAAACTCAACCTTGGGTAAAAAAAATAATAAAGGGGTAATAGAGAGAAGAGGGTGAAAGCAAAAAGAAAGGAGGAGAACGTCATGCAGCCAGAATGGTCAGGGGTTCAGGTTTGAGTAGTAAATCAGCATCTCTGCAGGACAGGGTAAGTAACAGCTCCCAATCTCTTCTCAGTAATCAAATTTACCCGTAACTAATGCATGAATTGGTCATCTGACAAGTATGAGTTGTCTGAGTTATAGATTTCCAACAAGCAGGAATGTACATCTTGGCTAACAATAAAATAGAAGATAATAGTGAACCCTTTGTGAATTTGATGTTTTGTGGGGGAAAAATAAAAGAGAACAATCAAGGGTTCTGGAGGTAAGCAAATGTCTGTTAGTACTGAATCTCAAACCAAGACATTTTGATCTCAGGACAGTCCCACCAGATGTGCAGCACAGAAGAAGGTTAAATCCTACATCTCATGTGTAGGGATGGGTGAAAGCTGTCGCCGTGTTCTCCTGAGAAATTCGGTGAAAACCACATTATTGTCTGCATTTTTCACCCATTGACCAAAATTCCTCGCCAATTTTTTAGTGGCTAGAAAATGTCTGCCCATTGATTTACGTTGTTTTTGCTTTTTCGCTATAAAAACGTGACATATGTGCGGAAGTCAGACACAATAGAAGCAGCTACAGAGCGAGGTAGACGTGCTGTGCTGTTCCGCTGTTATTTATTGTGGAAATTGAGGCAGGAGAGGCTCATAGCTATCACTATGAGCAGCAAAAGGAGAAACTGGAAGGACCCTTATTATATGTATTATATGAGTCTGAATCTGAGGAGAAGGAGGAGGAAGTGATTAGCAGTACTGAACCAATGCTGTCCAGTCCCCCTATATCACCTCAAGGGATCTTGGAGAATTTAATAGGAAGAAGAAAAGGGAACGGAAAGGGAGAGAGAAAAGGGTAGTATTGGTGAGAGCAGGACAGGTCAGCTGCCTGTGCCTGCTGCAAGATGTGCTGCCCCTGCTGCCAGTGCTGTACCTGCAGCCACCATTGCTGTACCTGCTGCCAGATGTGCTGCCCCTGCTACCACTAGTGCTGTACCTGCAACCACCATTGCTGTGCCTGTTGCCAGACTTGCTGCCCCTGCTGCCACCAGTACTGTGCCTTTTGTCAGACATGCTGCCCCTGCTGCCACCAGTGCTGAACCTGCTACTAGTGTGTCTTGTAGTACTTAGGAGGGGGGGAGGAGAAAATGGTACAAAGTGTGACAGCAAGGGATCCTAAGTCACACTTGCCATTACTAAGGTGCAGCAGCTTGTTAGCATTAGGAGTGTAGGAGGGGGTAATCAACAACAATATCCTCATATTACTAGTGACTGTGAGACTGAGGAGGAAGACTCTGCGGCTGAACTTGATGAGGTTGCTGTTAGTAGTAGTAGTAGCAGTAATTGTGAAGCAGCCATAGTGGTAGGGGAAACATTGGAGAGTGTCCAGACTAGCGGTCAAGGGAGCCCACACCATTCATCTGACCCTGGGAGTCCTCCCCTTCTCTTCACTAAAGTGTCCAAATGGAACAGGATCCTGCAGACTAAGAGGCCAGAACTGTTGTTGGGGGAGAGCAGGCACACAATTAATACCACCAGGTAGCAGGAGCACATATCAGCTGCCTGTCCGTGCTGCTAGTGCTGCCACTGCCAGTCTGCCTTCTTCACGTCACCAAGAAATGACAAGTGTGACATTAGGGGACCCTCTGTCACATTATCATGGTGCCCGTGAATGCCTCCAGTGTTTAATTGCTGTAACAGCGACATTGTTACTTCCTGGCTATCGCTCTATGCAAGTCGCTGTTCTTATAGGTCACTGGTGTTGTGATGTCATCTCTCCACCCATCTGCTAGGCCTTTTAAGCCTCAGCATGTCCAGTTACCAGTGCCCTTTCGTGGAGTACCTGAGCCTAGTGCTGTGTTGGTCCATTGCATTTCCTGTGTATTACTCTGGCTCTGTCTGACTACCAGATCCGGCTCTGATTCCTGGCTATGTCTGACTACTCGATCTGGCTCTAACTCCTGGCTACGTCCGACTACCCAATCCGGCTCTGACTCCTGGCTACATCCGACTACTTGATCCGGCTCTGACTCCTGGCTACATCTGACCACTCTCCCTCTGTTGCATTCCAGTTACAATTGCTAGTCTCGGCTACCCAGCCCGGCTACTATGATCCTTGCTGTCAGGGCCTACTTTATACCGCGCTCGCTACCCAGTTAGCAGTGCTTTTCGGTCAGTCCATGTCACTGACCTCCCGTGATCTGTCTGGTTTGGGCACTTCCTCGGTCAGTCCGTGTCACTGATCTTCTGTGTTCTGTCCGGTGTCAGTGTTGCCTCACCTAGCCTTGTAGTTGCCGTTTTGCCTTGCCTATGGTATACACTAGCGGTAGGGTATAGTTGCGCATGATTCACCTGCTTGGTGTGACTAAGGAAGTGCTGTGCACTGTCCTTCTATCGTCTGCGAAGGTTACCTAGGGCCGTTCAGTTACTAGCTACACCTGCCTAGTGAAGGGCTGAGGAAGTATCTTGCACTGTCCTCACACCTGGCCTCAAGAAGGTGGTGGAGTTAAGTCGCTACTGTGTTGCTCCAGCGTTCTAGAGATACTCGCTCCTGTTGCCTGGGTACTCTAGAGTTAGGGTACAGATGTTTTATCACATTTGCCTAGTGAGGGGTGAAGAAAGTGTGCACTGTTCTTCCCTGGACTCGTGAAAGTGCATTATTCATTACTGCCACTATTGTGTTTAAAATAAAGTTTATTTTAATTTTATCTGTACTTGTCAAGTGTCGTTATTTCCTAGTCACTCCGTGACACACATTGCTCGTCACCTCCTCCAAGCAGCGGTGAGATGTCTGTAATAGAGCAGCAGCACTTAGGGATTAGTGGGGGTAGTGATGATGATGCTGGAGAAGCTGGGGTGGAAGAGACATTGATGGCCTTTTTAGCAGAAACTGAGAAGGAATGGGAGACAGGGATGAGGATGGGCATCACCACCACCACTACCGGTGACCTTTTGGAATTAGAGGAATTTGCAACTGCTCTAATTCCTTCTGATACTGAGATGCAAGGGCATGCAGGATGATGAGGAGCAAGCTAGTGTGCCACAGACCACTGTGGACACAGTGGGAATGGGGTCAACAAGTGATGCGGGACTAGGACAGTTTCCACTTGTCAGTGCCAGCAAAACTCCTGGTCCAGGTGGCAGTGCTGAATCAGAGGCAGTAGCAGCAACAGCAGCAATATTATCCACTGCCACAGAAAGTGAAGGGGAATGTGGAGGACAAGAAGAAAGAGGCCATTATTCTCCACCTTCCCCCTCCCCCCTGAAGTCATGGGTGTGGGACTATTTTTCTGTTGGGGTAGGCACAGTGTAAATGGCAGCAACTGCACTGTGCACAATTTGTGACAAGTCAGTGAGAAGAGGAAATAGGGAACACGCCTTGCAAGCGCCCTGATATCACACATGAAACACAGATACCATGACATTTACGTCAAACAAGTTAAAGACAAACACCCACCACAGAAAT